>OZ020498.1:14367468-14854911 GCA_963971365.1 Lasioglossum villosulum
CCGAGAAAGCAATTTCACGCGTCACCACCCCGCGCGGAAAACACCGGCACGCACGCGTTAATCCCTTAACTGGACGGTTTCGACGAAGAGCAAAGGGCTTTCACCTGCCCTTACCCGCGGAAGTCGTGTCGCGATGATGCAACAGAGACCACGGAAATCCGATTCGGTCATGGAATGCACCTCTCGAGACATTTGCGAATTTCGACTGCTGCTCTTGCGGATTTTGAGTCTCCCGTCGAGCACGATTCGGGATTTTCGGATTTACAGTTGTCTGCAGGGAGCTGCGCACAGTGGTCTGGAGACCTTGTTTTCGTGGCCAAAATTCAATTTTTCAACTTTAATGTCTTGAAAATTTGTGTTCCTATAACGTAACAACCCTTCAAGCTCCCAAATCGAAAATATTATTCATTTTATACAGGGTGTCCCAAAACTAGTATAGGAGCGGAAAATGGGAGGTTGCTTGGATCGTTTGAAGCAACATTTTCTTTTACAAAAATGGCGGCCGCGGCTTTGTTTAGGAGTTATTAACGGAAAACACGGACTAATCAGAGCGCGATCTACTTTGCCGCGATTTCTAGACAATAGTATGCATTGTGAGAATTGTTAACACGATTTTCAAATACTTCCGATGATCTGACAAAAAATGTTTCGAACGAAAGTTGATCAGTATTCACTTTCCTACGAATTTCAATACAAAAAATTACTGAAAAATTTCTTTTTTTATAAAGAAATGAAGGTCACCTCAATTTTTTAAATATTAACTTATATTTTTTACTTCATATTATGCTAACTGGTATCAAGACGAATACAACGACCTATAATAATGTAACATTAAACCTTGAAATAATGCTACAATAGTTTTGGCTACGAAAACGGGGTCTCCAAATCACTGTGCTCCGTAAGTATACAGGGTGTTCGACTACAGGTGGGAGAAAATTTAAGGGTTGGTTTTTAACGATGATATAAGACAAAAATGCATGCATAACTTGGTTCTCATTTGGGGCCCCAGCGAGGTGAAAATGTTTAACAAATCGTTGGACAACATTGAACTCTTTGACGTACACAACGTACACTTTTATTAGACGCGTTGTTTATTTTTAATTGTTAATAGCTAAATAACTAAGCCGAAATCGCAATTTTTTAATTCTTCATTTTCGTCTTATATCATCGTTAAGAACCACCCCTTAAATTTTCTCCCACCTGTAGTCGAACACCCTGTATGTGGTAAGTAGACTGCGGATTTTAGAAAATATTGCGATATCGAGTCAGTAACATACGAAATTGCTGTGAAGACAGAAAAATTTCAGAGCACTGTTAGCAGATTGTTTTAATTGATTACAATTACTAAGAGGGAAAGTACACGTTATTCGGTTTCTGACTCTTACTAATTTTTAACCTGCAAATGAATCCGCAGTCTAGTTATAAAAAATTGCTTTCCGACATGCTCGATCGAGAAATGTTGGGTCGAATCAATGTTCGGTTGCGAATATAAATGTATTCTTATTGTGATCATTTAGTTGTGAGTCATTGCAAATGTAGATTACTGTGATTAAATACGAGGCATTCATATTCAACGATTTTAGAATTGATTGGTTATAATTCTCTACATTGTTATTCAATTTCAAGAGCCATCGTATTCAATCGAACAATCAAAGTGAGTTCACATTTATCGACTACATTTTTGATGCCATTTCTAACTTGTTCAATCTTCTGACCTTACGAATTGTGTTAACTTCAATCGTTTTTATTGACAGTGGAAATCTGGGAATTGGAACTCGACCTGTGCTGGTAAGTTTAATGTTAATATTATACCTGTACGTTTTACTACGGCATTTTTTCCAATGAGATTAAAATATGTAAAAGCATTTTAGGAATGCATTCTCGTTCGTGAGTAAAACAAAATTGTCAATCATTCTCATATTTTTAGAATCTCAAAGGACTGTTATTCACATGCTTGTATATTATTTATATAACTTTAAATTGCATAGGGGAAAGTCTTACTATTATTGAGATATTTACTTCGATGCAATAAAAATATTTTTAAAAACTTATCTTGTCTTCTTCATAAAAAAATTAAGCCCTCAGCATTACGTACGTTAAAGTGAAGGAGGAGCTCATTACTGCGGCACAAAAATCACTATGAATGTCCTTAATAATGCGGTGTGAATTGCATCTAGAATGAGAAACAAGGTTGCAAGTCGGTAGGATACGATTCTAGATAAAGAGTGTTATGATAAAATAAGAAGATATGGTCAAAAATTGAATCTAACTAATGAAATAAACAGTAACAAAATTTAAAAAAAAACAAAGTAAAGCGAAGTACTCGAGAAGATCTAATGAAAATTAAAAATGCTCACACCTATTCATGATAAATTAAGAATAATATTAAAATGAAGTTCGATCGAGGCATGACACCGCAGTAATCGATACAATTGGTCTACGTGAAATATCGAACACTTTCTGTCAGAATGTTTTCGAATAAAATGTATTATACAGAGTTGGAAGCAGCGTCATTACAAGCGAGCCAAATTCAGGGTAATATTTCGTAGGAACAGGCAACGGAAATTTGTCATAATTTCATCGCACGGCGTATGCATTGGCGTAGATCAACGTTAACCAGGAATGGATACAAACCCCGATTAAATCTGGCTTCAATGAATTCGCGTGTCCGGATTTGCGGACGAAGAATTTATGGGAGCCTAGTCTCGGTGATATTTTGACAGGTGCGGCTCAAATGTACGCGAATCTCTCGCGTCTCTGCGGGTTGATCGATACTTACGGCTCTCGATCATCATCGAGCAGATCTGCGTGTCGTGCGGATACGACTCAAACTTCATCGCGCAAGACAGCACCAGAGTTAATCTGAAACAGGTACAACCATCGCATATCAATATCCTCTGTCAACCTACAAACTTTTTTCTCAAAATCGCAATTATTTCAGGCCTATCAAAATTTTTCGATGAAATTCTAACCCTCATCTTCGACCTCTGACGTATCCAATTTTTATTCTGCAAGTTGCCATTTTATTTCTGACGTGATTGCACCGACCTATAAGACAATGTAAACTGTACGAACCTCTTCCATAAAATTGTTTCTAAATACTTTGATTATTTCTTCGAATATGATTGAATATGCATGCAAAATGATATCTTTATGTGAAATAAAAATTGTTTGCGCCAATTACAAGCAAGGGAAACCAAGCAGAAGTCCTTCTCTTCGTTTAATAATTTTAATTAGCTGGAATTAATACATTAATATTTTCAAATGTTTTTGATCTGTCCACTGGTTCGAATTGCATCCACTCACTTTTCTCATAAATGCATAAATTCCTGCAGACTAGAAATAAGTATCTCGAATTATGAGAATTGGTATGAACTAAATGCTAATGATCCGCTAAATGTCGCGGAACGTTCTCAATTTGGCGGGCATTATGTGAAGAGGACGGGATACATTGAGGATACGGGCGAGCTCGATGGGGAAATTGCATTTTTCATTAATCAAGGAGGACCCTTACTTTGACATGTAAAGCAGGGTCTTGTCGTGGTAGAGCCAGAGGTAATGGTTCGGTATCGACATCTCGTGGAAGGTGACCTTCTTCGCGTTCTTGAAGAAGCAGTCCGGCCTCCAGATATTGTGCAGCCAGTCCACGTCCAGTATCCTGTATTCCTCGGACATGTTCTCAGGAAGTCGGAGCCGAGAGTCCCGCCAGCTTTGAGCCAGGAATATGTCGGCGACGTACGTCTGAAACATGGTCGACTTAATCACTGCTTTCGTAGAGGATGCACCTGTCACTGTACCGCGGATTTTATTTTCTTATCACTGCAGCTTTCAATTTTTTGCAATCTATATTTCTAAACTTCATTTCTGTATTACCTACAGAATTTATTTTCTTATTTTGTATGTGTAACTTCTACATTTTATTTCTTTCATTCCATTCTAGCTTTTATCCCTATACTGTATTCTTAGCTTTAAATTCTAACTTTCATTCACAGTTTTCCTCCATTTATTCAATACATTTTATTTTCTCTTTTTTAGTGGAACTTTTACTTCTATATTTAAACTGTTTATTTTTGTTCGTGGCTTTTACTCCGAAACTGTGTTTCTAGTGTCTATTTCTGTGTTCCATTTATAGCTTCTGTTTTTATATTTATTCACGGTTTCCATTTCTACATTTTATTTCTTTATTTTTAGGTATAGTTTGCGCTTATAAACCGTATTTTTTTACCTTTCCTGTCTACCCGTTTTTGATAGCTTTTATTCTTGTTTTTTATCCATAACTTCTATTCCTGTGTCGTGTTTCTACACTTTATTTGTATATTCAGTTTATAACTTGGACTTGTATATTTTATTTCTTCGTTTTTGTTTCGTCCCGTACAATTCAGCCTGGAGGTGCTTATAAAAGGTTTTATTTTATTTTTGGTTTTCAGAGTAGTTTAGAACACTTAACGAAAGCTAATCGAATAAACTAATCGATACTTTAATTATGCCTCGGAAGCATGTGTCTATACATTCATTTGCTAAAATTGGGTCTGAGTATAAATTTATTTTCTGTAATCTAATCTTGTTTATAATTCATAACTTTATGTTGCATTTCATGGCGTTCTTCACAACAATTTTCCTGATTTCTGTCTTAAAACATAGTTTTATGTCTAAGAAAACATTGTGTAAAATTTCAAATGTCTACCCCCATCGATAAGGGTGATATTGAGGTAAATTCCCCCGCACTTAAATGCAATTTGCTACAAAATGAGAAAAGATATCGACATGGGGTAAACGGCAAACAAAAGATATAGATAAACTCTACATTCCAGATTTTTTCCAAAATTTTTTGCTAATTATTTATAGTTGAAAATAATGAATTAATTTTTTGGGAATTTTATTAACTATCTTCCCCTGGGTGGACACCTACCAAAAAATTATAAAATATTGCTATGATAATAACCTACTTTGTAAAAAAATCTCAGAAGTGTCCATTTCGTGGAACAGTGTCAAGAAAAACAAAGTATGACGGCGAACGCTTGGTCTGATCAGTATCGGCGCAGCGACCAAATCCCCTTGCGGTGACTAGTAATGGGAACGAACTAGTAATGGGAAGTCGGCGGTGTGTACGGAAAAGCCGATACATGTAAAAATGCGACTAAATGTTCTAATATATGATTACAGTTGGAAATCTAAACAATTATATTTTAGGAAATAGCTTACATTGAAGAAGAAAAATGCGTGTAAAGCTAGTTCGTTGCTGTTAAGTAACAGAAAGAAGCTTCTCACAAATATGTTGTATGGTCACGGTGTTAGAGGTTCCTCGATGCTACGAAGGGCTCGAGTTCGAATATTTCTCAACTCAACTTTCTTTTCTTGTTTTTTTCTTTTCTTTTTATATGCATTTATAAACTAAACGAATTTTATTGTTTGCACTTCAATATTAATATAAAATATTGAAAATATTATTATAAAATATTGAAAATATTATTAAAATATTATTATATATTAGACGATTTAGTCGCATTTTTGCATGTGTCAGCTTTTCCGTACACACCGTCGACTTCCCGTTCGCTCCCATTACTAGTCACCGCAAGGGGACTCGGTCGCTGCGCCGATACTGTTCAGACCAAGCGTTCGCCGGCATACTTTATTTTTCTTGACACTGTTCCACCAAATGGACACTTCTGAGATTTTTTTACAAAG
Organism: Lasioglossum villosulum; assembly: GCA_963971365.1. Lineage (NCBI taxonomy): Eukaryota > Metazoa > Arthropoda > Insecta > Hymenoptera > Halictidae > Lasioglossum > Lasioglossum villosulum. Next base: position 14,373,154 of record OZ020498.1, read on the forward strand.
TAGGTTAGTATCATAGCAATATTTTATAATTTTTTGGTAGGTGTCAACCCAGGGGAAGATAGTTAATAAAATTCCCAAAAAATTAATTCATTATTTTCAACTATAAATAATTAGCAACAAATTTTGGAAAAAATCTGGAATGTAGAGTTTATCTATATCTTTTGTTTGCCGTTTATCCCATGTCGATATCTTTTCTCGTTCTGTAGCAAATTGCATTTAAGTGCGGGGGAATTTACCCCAATATCACCCTTATCGATGGGGGTAGACATTTGAAATTTTACACAATGTTTTTTTAGACATAAAACTATGTTTTAAGACAGAAATCAGGAAAATCGGAGCGGGGGCCGCTGGCCCATGCTTATCCTGCTATACCCTTTATTTGATCGTGTTCAAAACATATAAATTTGCAGTTTAATAATTACGGCATCCGTGATTGATGGTCTTTCATAACTTTTCAAAATAAAATTGTCGCATCATCACAGTTTTATGCAATGTCTTTACTTTATTTTGTGTATTTATGGTCTTTTTTACAACGCCAAGAATATAAAAATCCCTTTTACTCTGCGTGACATTTATTTTCTGGAATAAAATAACAATGAAACTGACGGTTCCATGAAGGAAATCACAGCGATAAATGGTCTTAAATAATTTTCAATATAAAATCGTTGTGTCATAATATTTTATGGAAATATATGCCTTTATAAATTTACTTTATACGATCTAGTCTTCTTTACACCGTCACTAATATAAAAATTCTTTTGATCTTACACAAAATTTAATTTATCGCGCTCGAGCCATAAAATTCGCAGTTTAATTAATGGACGCCAGAGATAGATGGTCTTTAATCATTCGCAAGATAAAATCGTTCTGTCATCATATTTTTATGCAAATCCCTAGCTTTACAAATTTATTTTGCATGTTACAGTCTTCTTTACACCATCATTAATATTAAAACCCTTTTACTTCACAGAAAATTAATTTCACCGCGTCCGAAACCATGAAATTCGCAGTTTAATGAAGACAGCATCGGCGATAAATGGTCCCCATAATTTCCAAGATAAAATTGTTGTATCATCGTATTGATTTTCTGGGCTCACAGCTGCTCTAGTCTTAACTTCCTCCCTCCCGGATCGTTTGCACCCTCTTTTTCATTTTTGCCGGCGGGCGTTATTTAATTTTAATTGCCCCGGGGGTAACAAAAAGTTGCTCAACGGGGGCGACGCGACGACTTGCGATAAAAGCGCCTAAAAAGCGTTCACCGAACTGCGGTCTTCTAATTTGCATTCGCATTAGCGCTTTTCCAGGTGGTTTCGCGGGTTCTCAGCTCTGAAAACGCTTCCGTGAACAAGATTACCGTATTCCGAGAGCTTCATTTTTCTTTATCTCTTGGCCAACCTGAAGGAATAACCCGCTATGATAAATATATGCTTGTAAATCCCGCGTCGTGAACGAAACGGGTCTTTAACTCGGGATTTTTATGGTCGTCGAGAAGCGGACATTTTTCAGGATTTTCAACGATCCACGGAGCTTCTGAATATATAAAAATTAGATCAATTGTTTTTATAAGCGAATCATCGCTTCACGTCTTTCTCTTGAATCATGTCTCGTGGATTTTTAAGGATGTTCTGGAGCTATACAAAAACGCAACAAAACTTTTGAAAATTTGACAAGATATAATTATTACTAAATTAATGCAATTACCAAAGTTTGAATTAGACTCACTACACCGTTTAATATTTAAAATTCCACTTCAAACTCTATTTAAACCTTGAAAAAACGCAAATAGAAACTCCAGATTTTTTTATATATAGTAAAAATTATGTATTTAATTATGTTGAAAATTTATTAGGGTTCACTAAACAGTTAGAGAGAAAAAAATTATAACTGTTACAAAACTTCAAATTTATCGTGTTGTCATCTCACTAGCATGAAAACGCAACAATGCTACTGTAGACCACTGAATATAGCTGCTATTCGGAGAGTACAATTATTCACAAAATTCATTTACAATTTTTTTTATAATATGAAGACAATTTGATTAAAAAATAAATATAACATGAAGTTCATTAATTAAACGAAAGCTTTTTAAATTAATTTATATAAATAAATAATATAATAAACATATATAATATATATATAAATATAAATAAATATATAATTATTATAAATAAATATAAATAAATATATATATAAATATAAATAAATTTTAATTTATTTTTGTACCTCCAGAACATCCTTAAAGGCTTCTCACATTTTGTTTGAACAATCATGTATAAATTTATCGTTTAAAATTCTTAACTTGAAGTTAATTCAAGTAACTTGAAGTTTGTCTTGCTCAAGAAGACGAGATTAATTCTGCAGCAGGTTACGTTCGCGAAAAGTGCATCTGATTTTTAAATGACGGCTTTTGTACATTTTGTAAGAACCTTAGGGAATTTCAGAACAGCGGTTCAGTTTGTTTATTCACTTTCCGACCGAGGAAGTATTCAATCTTACTGTTTTCACTGGTAAAATGTACATTCTCTTTCCATATACGTGTTTTGTTGCGTGCTCGTGTATATTGTAACAAACAATAGGTAAGTCTTTTTGTGTAACTGTTATGTAAGCAAAGAAATGTTAAAGCAATTTAGACACTTCAATATTTAATGTTTCCCACATAAAATCGTATAAGAATGAAACTATAAATCAGTCTCAATGCGACCAAAAATATTAATAAACGATTTCATGCTTCTCTCTAGGACATGAAAGTCGTTTTATGAACACAATAACAACTGGACATAGTGGCGCACTTAGAATTTAATCTTGGAGAGCTTGGGTTGAACATAATGACCTTTTTTTGCAAAAATGTCTGTCAACGGTAACCAGGACTATTATTACACAATTTTACATGCAAAATGTTGGAATTCAACGATACCATAGCGTCTTAGGTTAAGGGTTTAGGCGTAAGGGGCGGTTTTTCACAGGTACAGAAGAGCCCAGGCGGGGGCATAAGGCCAGGACCGTTGTCTGCTAATCAATCTGGTAGAAGCAGTTAGCCTGAGCAGGACAAAATTTGTCTACGACCTCATTAACAATTATACAATATACCTTCAAATCAGTTATCGAATCATTTCAACGAAGAAATGATCATTTCATTGGTTTTTTCTTCACAAAATTCGATTTTTTGGAAAATCCTGAGGTCGTAGACAAATTTTGTGACCAGATTTGAAATCAGCGTGAAAAAATCTACGGGAAATGATATATAGCATGTTCAAAAAATTTTTTCCGCCCGTGGTATTGGTAAAATCATAATTTTCTTGAAATTGTGCAAATTTAACGAATTATTTCAAGGTTAAAAAGCTTTCGTACCACAACCGCTATAATTGTTTCATATTCTGCAAAGTTTTAGCTTTAATTTTTAAAAAAATTCATTGCTCTATCTCATTTCTATCGAAAGTTCTTTGATTTTGACACAGATTTCGTCGAAAATTCCCAGTGTGTGGCGCAGCATTGACAGACGGTGGAATAGGTAGGCAACTATCTTGTACAGCCCTCCGACAACAATCAAGACATTACTGTATATTGCAAAATACGTTTGAACCAGTTTCATGGAATATTGATGCAATGGTGGCGTTTGGTTTAAGTGAAATTACCATGGACTCCTCGTTTATGGAGTCGAGGCTGAGCACCGTGACATGGAAGTAGACAATGGTCGGCTGTCCCAGGAACTTCGGCGCCCTGTGCTTGTCGTACTGCTTGGGGTTCAAGGGCAGGATGTCCCTCAGCGACAGAGAGGCCTCCTTTCTGCCATACTCTTCGAGGTCCGACTCCCTGAAAGAAAGTAGACGCGAGGAGAAACGAGTCTGACCATGGAACCCGCGCCATTTTCCCTGCAGTTTGAGAACTCTCGTTCGGAAATCTTCGTGTCATTCCAACCATTGTTTACGAATTAACCACCGAATACTAAACGCGACCTTTCCACATTGTTCTACATACAGTGACTCCCATTAATATTCGGACGCTATAAAAAGAAGCGATAACTTGTTTAACATTGAACTATACGACTTGAATTTTTGTTGGGAAGCTAGAGCAAATAGTTTGCTACAGAATGTGGAAAAACATTTTTTCAAAAATTGCAATTGATCGGAGTTGTAGAAAAAATACTAAAAGTTGCATTTTACAACTTTTTTATGTGGGCCTATATTGAAAATTTTAAAAATACGTTTTGTAGATCTGTGTCAATTGTATGCACTGCGAAAATTTCGTCGAAATCGGTTGATGCGGGAAAAAACGACAGGCATTGAAAGATGTAAGAATCTGCATAGGTCGAAAATCGTGAAAATCTGCAATTTTTAACATATTTAAACGTTTATAGCTTATAGCTTATATTTATATTATAGCTTATAGGTTATATTTAAACGTTTATAGCTTATAGGTTATAGCATTGCAACGTCGACCGATTTTGGCGAAATTTTCAGAATATGTTGAATTGACACAGATCTACAAAACGTATTTAAAAATTTTCAATACAGGCCCACATAAAAAAGTTGTAAAATGCAACTTTTAGTATTTTTTCTACAACTCCGATCAATTGCAAGTTTTGAAAAAATGTTTTTCCACATTCTGTAGCAAACTATTTGCTCTAGCTTCCCCAAAAAATTCAAGTCGTGTAGTTCAATGTTTAAACAGTTATCTCTTTTTTTAGAGCGTCCGAATATTAATATGAGTCACTGTATAATTACGAAGAGATTGAACTCATTTAGATTTTATGTACTTGAATATTTTATGTAACTTTATTTTGCATTTTATTGATTGATTGTAAGAAATAAGTGCATAGAAATTGGTGGATAGACTGCGAGCTTTTATGCAAAATAAAAATTGCTGGAAATTTATATCTCCCTCTACTGGTTACATTAAATTCACCAAAACGTGTAGCAATCCTTTTAATCCTTTTGATAATTACACCAACTCATTTCTACCATAAATACATAAACTCCGTAGTGGGGATTATTTTGAAGAGATGCATGTTCTCTAATTGCTTGTAAGTAATCAATAATTTCACCACGGGTTACGAATTAATTTGTACACCTGATACATGTAGTTTGAAAAGATTGGACGATCGCGTGTTAAAACGAAGCGAGGCTGAAAAGAACACTATTGTGTACCATAAAATCGCTTATACAAATAATCAACCTTTTTTCTACTCTGTATAACATCGCAAGAACGTTGCGAGCGCCTGAAATAAAACTGACGAGGCTGAATGATATTTTTCGTTTGATGATCATCGGACTCTTTTGCCGGGCGCGAATTCAAGCGCATTATTCAAGCGCATTAGCTGCTTGTTTATGTATAGAATATGGTATTTGCGCAGTAAAATGCACTGCCGTCAGATCACCTGGCCGGCAAGCGTTATCTCGTTTCGTTTTTCCTGTTTTATTCAATTCCATCAGCCTTTACTGTCCATTTCAGACAGCGCCCAGCTACTTCCTACATAAAACACGGCGACGACGAGCATTCGTATCGTGTCCATTTTTAAGAACGAGCTTCGTCAGATCCGGCTGTTAATAATTCCCTTCGTATTTTCTTGTAATTACTAAAAACGCGATCAGGCTTTTTCCGAGACGAGAAAAGATGTCGGATGACGCGCGGATCGCCGAGGGAAGGAAGTCCACGAACGGTGCGCGCGAGCGACTCTGAAATATTGCCGCGATTCCGATGAAACAGCAATATCGCGGAAGCCATAATAGGTCTTCGTGCTCGGCACACCTTTAAGTCCGACCGAGATACGCGTGTTCCTTATACGCGGACATTTTAATATGCTAACCTACGACCCCACCGCGCAGCGGCCAGCCGAGAATTTCCACTTTGACCCGCAATTTTTCCATCCGCTGATTTACGACTGCTCCCGCCGCACAATCTGCTTGAAGCGCGCGCAAAAAACTTTATCTTTCCATTCACCACACGCTAATTTTCGCGGGAGATCAAGCTCGAGTTACTCCGAGTAATTAACTTCCAGATTCATAGGGAAGTTACTGTAATTACCCCGAAAATCGATTTTTTAGCAGATCTTCACGTTTCATGGTCATTGGAGTCATTTTAGACTATTTTTATCAAATTGTTACTGTGTGTGTATGTGTGTGTGTGCGCGCGCATATAACATACACGTATGGCCGTTTGTATGTTATCAAATTTTTCGTTAACGTTTTCTGAAAAAGTAACAACGCGATCAGAATGATGAATGATGCAATCGATGTGCCCCGTCGTAACTTAGAGCTGATTAGATTTTGGTCCATATTGGTCAAGTAGTTTTTTAGATTTTTTCGAAAGAAGTTCAGTCAAGAATGCAATTTATACGAGAGGATGGAAATTTTCCACAGAATAAACAAACGTAATTATATATATTTCATTTTTATTTAAAAAAAATTTTTTTTTTAAATTGTGCAACTAATGCTAATGTTACCAATTGCGTGTTTCTCGATCGTAAATGTTAATATAAATCAATTATATGTTCTCGGCGCACAGTTTCGATCAAAAATAAAGCAAAAACAAAGCAAATTAGCAATATTTAAATGAAACTCAACGTTTCGATCCAGGTGTGGATCATTTTCAAGAGCAATTGCGTTTGCTAAGTGTAAAGAAAAGTTTTAAAAATAATGACTGAGTTCCATGCTGGTCTACATTGAACTGACTGAACTACTTGAACTGATCAGTTCAATGTAGACCAGCATGGAACTCAGTCATTATTTTTAAAACTTTTCTTTACACTTAGCAAACGCAATTGCTCTTGAAAATGATCCACAGCTGGATCGAAACGTTGAGTTACATTTAAATATTGCTAATTTGCTTTGTTTTTGCTTTATTTTTGATCGAAACTGTGCGCCGAGAACATATAATTGATTTATGCTAATGTTACCGCTTACAACTAACGAATCGGGAAGTTCTTTGTGTGGCTCGTGGAGAGTCACACACAAAATAAAAAAAAACCATTAATAGCTGTATGCCCCACTAGTTTAGAACTTGGTTTCACTCGAAATTAGTCCCCTGTGAAATTGGTATCTGTTGCAGAATCTTGATCTGGTTTTGTCATAAGCTGTGAGGTTGGTATTTGAAGAGATTCGATTTGATATTCGCGAACGCGCTGTTTCCAAATTCTTACGTCTGTAGATTTGGATTTAGAAGACTGCAGATCGAGGCTGAATTTTTTGGAGAATCTCAATCCGTTCCTTCTGTAATATGCTGTGCGGATTCAAATTCCCTCATCTGTTGAGTCGTGTTTTGGAAGACTGCAGAACGCGATTGAATTTTTTCGAGAATTTTCGAGAGTTTAGTTGAATTAATTTGAATCGGTTTGAGAATTGTTTCATATCTAGCAAGGAGAGGACTCAGTGTAGGATTCGTCGATTTTAATGAATTTTTTGTGGTGGATATAGTTCTCGTATCTAGTATCTAGTAGGGCTGTAACTTTCCTTCGAAGGTCGAACATTTCGAAGCTTCGAAGCTTCGATTGCAGAACTTTCGAAGCTTCGAAACTTCGAAACTTCGAAGACTTTGAAGACTTCGAAGACTACGACGACTTCAAAACTTCGAAATTTCAAAGACTTTGAAGACTTCGAAGACTACGAAGACTTCGAAACTTCGAAACTTCGAAGACTTTGAAGACTTCGAAGACTACGAAGACTTCGAAACTTCGAAACTTCGAAGCTCCCTTCGTTCCTTCGAAAACATTCGAAGCTTCGATTTCAGAACCTTCGAAGGTCGAAGATTTCGAAGCTTCGAAACTTCGAAATTTCAAAGACTTTGAAGACTTCGAAGACTACGAAGATTCCGAAACTTCGAAATTTCAAAGACTTTGAAGACTTTGAAGACTTCGAAGACTACGAAGACTTCGAAACCTCGAAACTTCGAAGACTTTGAAGACTTCGAAGACTACGAAGACTTCGAAACCTCGAAACTTCGAAGACTTTGAAGACTTCGAAGACTACGAAGACTTCGAAACCTCGAAACTTCGAAGACTTTGAAGACTTCGAAGACTACGAAGACTTCGAAACCTCGAAACTTCGAAGACTTTGAAGACTTAGAAGACTACGAAGACTTCGAAACCTCGAAACTTCGAAGACTTTGAAGACTTCGAAGACTACGAAGACTTCGAAACTTCGAAACTTCGAAGCTCCCTTCGTTCCTTCGAAAACATTCGAAGCTTCGATTTCAGAACCTTCGAAGGTCGAAGCTTCGAAACTTCGAAATTTCAAAGACTTTGAAGACTTCGAAGACTACGAAGATTCCGAAACTTCGAAATTTCAAAGACTTTGAAGACTTTGAAGACTTCGAAGACTACGAAGACTTCGAAACCTCGAAACTTCGAAGACTTTGAAGACTTCGAAGACTACGAAGACTTCGAAACTTCGGAACTTCAAAGCTCCCTTCGTTCCTTCGAAGACTTCTAAGCTTCGAAGTCTTCCAAGCTTCGGAAAAGTTACAGCCCTAGTATCTAGTAATATTTAGTCAATAGACTTGATCTAGTTCACGTCAATAAAACTAACAATCACGCTGTGACCTCTCCAGGTAGGTCCTACGCTTAGAATTTCAATTTTCGAAGGACTGCACAAATGAGAAAGTGGTCGAATTTAATTAATTTGATTTCTTCGAAGATGATCGATCTGAGACACATTTTCTTCTCGAGCTTGAAGTTTGAGGTTTAGGTACTGGCTTGAACGCTTCCAGAAGGGAATAAAAATCTGTCGAGTCGGGATTCTTGAACTTAGATAATGAACGGTGCTAGGAATCAGTTCTTAGAGGATATCAGTTTATCCGACCAAGTGGCTCAAGCTGTTGGCTGTCAAACGTGTCGTGGCGCCTTCTAGCGCCGTGAAACCTGCCAAGCCGATAATCCATAACAAGACTTTCAAGAATTCTCTTCCGATTCCTTCCTATTCGCCAATTGATCCCAACATTATTGAAATTATTGCTCCAATATCATGGATGAACTCTCACCTATCTAACCCCTGACAACCTGCATGGCACTTGGCTGATCATGAGTCATCTTGATTTTCCTTGTCCCATGAACTGTACTTCTTTCCTATTCGCTATTGATCCCAATATTTTATAATAGATGTATGATGATTTCTGCGCACAAGGTCGATCCAGTCCAGTGTCTACCAGCGTGGAAATATTACATCTTTCATAAAATTTACGATTAATCTTATATAACAAACGCAAAAATCTCTCTTGGGAATGATCCTCATCAGGATCGAAACATTGAGATCTTAATTTGCAAAATTGTTATTAAATAAGTTTTTATTATTGATCAAACCTGTGCGCCGAAAACATCATACATCTATTATAAAATTCGTTCCGATCGCAAAACTATCTAAATATATATTATTGAAATTGTTGACTTAATCGCATAGATGAACCTAATGAACCTAATCTATTTAACCTCTGACAACTTACATTGCACTTGGCTGATCATGAGTCATCTTGATTTTCCTTGTCCGATGATCTGTACTTTTTTCCTATTCGCTATTGATCCCAATATTATTGAAATTTTATAATAGATGTATGATGATTCCGGCGCACAAGTTCGATCCAGTCCAGTGTCTACCAGCGTGGAAATATTACATCTTTCATAAAATTTACGATTAATCTTATATAACAAACGCAAAAATCTCTCTTGGGAATGATCCTCATCAGGATCGAAACATTGAGATCTTAATTTGCAAAATTGTTACTAAATAAGTTTTTATTATTGATCACACCTGTGCGCCGAAATCATCATACATCTATTATATAATTCTTTCGATCGCAAAACTATCTAATTATCTATCTATCTAATTATATATTATTGAAATTGTTGCCTTAATCGCATAGATGAACCCTAATCTATTTAACCACTGACAACCTACATTGCACTTGCCTGATCATGAGTCATCTTCATTTTCCTTTTTCGATGAACTGTACTTATTCCAATTGTTCGATTACAGACTGTTCTCTTGTGTCTGTATAATCATTAGACTGCGGATCTTTATGCAAAATAAAAAATGTTTGCATTGATTGCAAGACACAAAAGTGAAATAAATATTTTGTTCTTCTTTTAATTATCCGATTAAGCTGAAACCAATACACTGATGTCTTTAAGCCTTTTTAATATGTACTCGAATTTAAATTGTGCTTACCCATTTTTGTCATAAATGCATAATATTCGCAGTCTAATAATCATTGACTCATCCTATTTGGTTCCCTACAGACAACTTGTATCTGTTCGTCTAATTGTGCAAATTCATCGCAAAAGGGAATATATTCAGTTGATACAAACCGATTTTGATGAAACTTATGTGAGATATAGTTCTTTGAAAAATATTTGTCACGTGTTTCTTTTTATCGGCAGCAATCCAGTTTGAAGGGGTGAAAGCAGCCCTCTAAGTTGGGGATCAGAACCATATTTTTGGAGTTATCTCGGAAACCAGAGGTCGAAAAAATTGAATTTTTTAAAATTGTGTATTTTTTAATGTGGAAATGTGCGAGAAAATTTTAACAAAAGTTTTTTGTTTAAACAGTATATTAAAAATGTGATGTGTTTTAGCAGTTTCTCTTATTTATTGTTAGTTCATATTAATGCAAACTCAGGTGTGTGATCTTTACTCCAAAATAGAGGATACGTGTTTGTGGATTTTTCTTTTTTTTGGCTATCTAACAATAATTATGAATAACGAAAGATAGTCTTGCACCTGGCGTGCGGAGGAAGGAACAATGACTTGTTTTATAGAAATATAAGAATTAAATATACACCACTGGATTATATGTATGTAGTTTATTGTTTCATCAGTAACTAAAGAAGGTGGCCCAAGTAGTATGTTAAAATTTTCTTGCACGACTACATTTCCCATTAGAAACACATAGTTTAAAAAAAATTCAGTTTTTCGACCTCTGGTTTCCGAGATATGTCCAAGAATATGGTTCTAACCCCCACCACAGAGGGCTGCTTGTACCCCTTCAATCTTGATAATTGCCGATAAAAAGAAACACGTGTCAAATATTTTTCAAAGAACTATATCTCACATAAGTTCCATCAAAATCGATTAGTATCAGCTGAATATGTTCCCGTGTGAGTCATCAATAGATTCCGGATCTACAGGGTGTCCCAACATTCCTTCAATATCCGGAAATGGGAGGTTCCTGAGATCATTTGAAGAGATATTTTCCTTTGCAAAAATAGTGTGCGCAGCTTTGTTTAGGAGTTATTAACGAAAAACAAGGACCAATCACAGTGCGTCTACAACGGACTGATTCTGGCTCTACCAACGGCAACACCGCGCTAAGTGGGACCTGTCCTTAAGTCGGACTCTGTTCGCTATAGTCGCGCTCTGATTGGTTCGTATTTTTCGTTAATAACTTCTAAACAAAACCGCGGACGACATTTTTGCAAAGAGAAATGTTTCTGCAAATGATCTAAGGAACCTCCCATTTCCGGATGCTGAAGGAATTTTGGGACACCCTGTATATGCGAAATAACTACAGGAGCTAAGTAAAAATTAATTTCGCTCGTTAATAATTTCGGTATAGTCAAAACAGTACAAGGACACGGTTAAACTCTTTCAATCTTTTTATTGTTTCGTAGTCTGGTGATCATGGTTGTAATTAATTTCTACAACATGCCTAAATTTATTTGTCCGACCAACTTGTTCTACTTCGTTCGCCTAATCATGACAGTCCTATATTCTACTTATCCGACAAGCTGTCTTTATATTGTCTGAACATGACCGTCACAATCTACTTCCCCCATACATTAGCTTCCTAAAGCATTTATTTAATTATACAACTGCCTCATTCTACTTGCCCGACTGTGAACAATGTTCCAACATAAATTTCTCACCATGTACACTATACACGGTATCAATGTACTTGTCTGGCCATAAGTCTGTATGAACTACTTCTCGAACCGCAAACACCGCCTATTCCATTGTCCTAAACTCAAACTATTTCCTATTGAATTACCTCCTTAATATAAGTACAACCAAGTCCCAGGTAATACTATCACCGACTAGATATAGGATAGACCTATCATCTTATGGGACTTGGTGTCTCATGTTGTGAATTACCGATTGTTCAAAAAATCGAATTTCAAGAAAGCTGACAACACAAACGAGGTACAGGAATCCTATGCCTATATCTCGTTTGTGCTGTCAGCTTATTTTAGAGCCAGCACCACCGATGAAACCTTGTTCGTGACCCTAAACCCAGTTGGTAATACAGGAAATGACAAGAAAAACGGGCCGAGTGGCCCTAGCAAAAATGGCCACCGAAATACATTGGATGATAGGGCTATCCTATATCTAGTCGGTGATACTATACACTAATACGATAGAATAAAACAAACCAATATAACGTGAAACTAGACGGTTATTGTTGCTAGCTGGCTTTGCGAGCTTCGCGAGTGAGGTTGTTTTCGCTCGCTCGTTTTGCAACATCGCGGGAAGGACTGCTCTTGCGCGAGTGTTGATGGTAGGCATGGCTAGTAGGGTCTACAGCTATCAGGATGTGGATCTGCTCTCTAGTATGCGTGACGCACAAAGCGCTAAACACATGAACGTACACGAGGGTTGTAAGGGTTCCGTACTTTTCGATTCCTGACTCTACAGGGTCATCCGTTTTTAAACGGACAAACGTAAACCAGTTATAAGGAACCCCAAATGGAACAAGTTTTACCCCTGCCACTTTTTTTGTTTCGGCCTTGATTTCTAGAAAATCGCAAAAAAACCATAATTTTTTTAGTTCACATAAACTTGAATATCTCGGGACTCCAGTGATGAATCTTGATGATTTTTTCTTTGTTGTGTTGAAAATAAACAGGAGCAAAAAATTATAATAACTTTCCTATGAATTCGGGAAGTTAAAAATTTAAAAAAATTAAAAACAAAGTTTTTTTTATGTATTTACGTTTAATTCTTCGGTGGAAAATTTCCGTCCTCTCGTATAATTTGCATCGTTGAATGAACTTCTTTCGAAATTACAGTAACTTCCCTATGAATCGGGAAGTTAAAAAATAAATTCACAAACAGTACCAAAATTTTCCCTTCTCGAAATAAAACGTAATCATCAAGCGTTCTATTTTGAAAACTGGAGTACTATGACGTAAAATTTACAGATTGTGGTTGCTGCTCTAAAAATATGTTCAAACTGGTAACAATTAACATTCTATGTATAACAAATCGTGATTATTGTCATTCAAAAATGCTCTGACTGCTAGAAATCAATATTCTATGTAACAGATTGGAGCTGATGCTGTCAAGAAATATTCATGGTGCTATAAATAAAAATTCTACATCTGATTAACAATCGAAAACTACATCTCCGAGCCGACGTCGCACAGTTCGTGGTTCCCACCAACGATTGTCATGAAATTCACAAGAATCCGTGCCAGTAGAAGACAAAAAGTGTGAAAAATCAGGAAGATGGTCTCCGGACGAAGATCGCCGGAAATCCTGGAGCAAGTCAGTTGAATTTGCATGAGTCGTTTAACCGGCAAAACGTTTCGCTGGCAACGGCGCACAGGTCGAGACGGTCACGTAAATAATTAGCGATCATTGACTGAGGTGCGATGAGTTGTGTACCGTTCGGGCGCAAACGGGAAAGACCTGTTCTCGTGGTGTGTTCTCGGGTTCTGTTCTCCATCTCTGGGGGGTGCGTTACCTTTCGATCTTCGGAAAAAACCGGTACCCGCGTTTTCTCGCCGAAAGTCGAAACGTACTGGACGATAGGCTATCGACCTTAATATGCCAGGCTTCGACCTCCGTGGAGAGTACCGGTTCGCATATTTCCTCGCTGAAACTCGACACAGTCGCGGGTGATGCTGGGCCAGGCTTCGATCGCCGCCATATTGCAACCGGACGAACCGTAGATCCGACCCTCGCTTCGAACTGTCTCTACATTGCAGTTTTCGATCACTGTCCAGACAACCTTTCCTGAGAACCTTATAGTCTTCGAATCTCATACTGCATACCTTAACCCTTAGCACTCGAGTGGTGAGTCAGAGTCACCACTAAAAATTGCAGTATCATTATTCACAATATTGTTTACATTATTAAACGTGTTGATATTCTATCAATTTCATATCCATAAAATTAAGAGAATCATGTACACCTGTAATCATTTATAATCTACTGGTGGCATTTTGTCGAATCGTTCGTTTCCAGCATCGAAGTTACTTTGCCTTCACTATACTGGCTGAATTTTGAAAATATCATCACATTTATCTCGATTTGTGCAATAAGTCAACGAACCGCGGTTGGGGTTAGAGGTCTCTTTAAATTATTGTAATATATATATATATATATATATATATATATATATATATATATATATATAAATATATAATATATATTATATATATTATACAATATATAATATATAATATATATAATAATATATAATATGTATAATATATTTATAAATATAAACATATATATATATATATATATAAATGGATGTTTGTATATTACAAACATGATTAATTTTTAAATTTGAGGGCAATATCAAAATTAACATATCAATTGAACAATCAATTTTCATAGCGATAGGTTCAATGGTATAGAAGTTGATGTATTGCAATGTCATTTACAGCGGCGAGTTACAACAAATTGAGTAGTGTAAAAACCTTCTCCATGAAGAAATACATATACATATGTGCCAAGTTTCATGTTGATCGGTCAAACTGTTTCGAAGTCTATTAATCTATATATTAATAATATATATTAATAATATATTAATATATACACACATATATATATATATATATATATATATATATATATATATATATATATAGGGTGAATGACCAAACGTTAGGGTGACTCAGTACAATGGGGCTGACACGATACAAGACAAATTTTGTTTTTATGTCATTTTTTTAGAGATATCAAAGTCACCTTCATTTTTTAAAATGGAATGAGGTATTTTTTATTACATCAATCGATGCAGCTGGTCATTCGTTATCAAAAAGTACTAACCTTTGCATGTTGAAAAGTTAGTAATTCAGGAGATATTTCAATTTAAATAACATCGATTGATGTAATAAAAAATACCTCATTCCATTTAAGAAAATGAAGGTGACCTTGATATCTCCAAAAAAATGACATAAAAACAAAATTTTTTTGGATCGTGTCAGCCCCATTGTACCATTCAACTTTGTCCTTACAATATTTTACGTAACTTTAGAAACAACAAAGATATTTGAGGTGCTAACGTCTGGTGACTCACCCTGTATATACAAACATCGATTTAAATATATATATATATATATTTAAATTTATATATATA
Source organism: Lasioglossum villosulum (assembly GCA_963971365.1). Lineage (NCBI taxonomy): Eukaryota > Metazoa > Arthropoda > Insecta > Hymenoptera > Halictidae > Lasioglossum > Lasioglossum villosulum. The sequence goes on from OZ020498.1 coordinate 14,388,445, forward strand.
TTTATAAATATATTAAATATATTAAATATAAAATTATATATTTATATTTAAATATATATATATTATAATTATATATTATAATTTATATTTATTTTATATTAATTATATATTAATATATATATATATATAGAAGATAGATGATAGATAGATAGCTGAACTGTAATAGTTTATAATCTGTGGCTGAACTATAATAGTTTATATATATATATTATTATTGTTATTATTATATATATATATTTGTATATATATAATAGTTTATAATCTATGTCTGTTGCCAAGACATTCAAGGCAAAGCATGTTAAGAAACAGAAGACAGTATCTCGTTGTAACCTGAGCAACACGAAGATATAATAAATTACTTTTATAAGAAATATTTAATTTTCGAGTCAAAATAGCTCCGACTGCAAAGGGTTAAATTGATCTCCGAGTTGTTTCAATATTTTTCTTTCAGTGATCAAAATTTCTTGTGTACTCTTTTCCTGATTTTCGAGGCAATCAAGCGTTGTGAACGAGACTGTGGTAAATGAGACTGTCGACAATGCAGAGCCGACTCGAAAAGAGGTCCAGTCGATAGGTTCATCCACCTTGCAAGACAGCCACGATCTCCTCGATCGAGATGCAAAGAGATAGAGAAGGAAGGCTGGAGAGCTTTCCTTCAGATGTCGAACGAAAGTACAAGGAGATATTGATTAACGATCTATATAAAAGATCGGGGAAGCTCTCTGCCTTCGATCGATGCTAATCTCGAGTGTTCCGGTTCGCTCGCGGCTGTTTAGCTTCGAAACATGCTCGCCTACTCACGGAAAGTGAAGGGCCGCCATGTCAAAGAGCGTGTACAGGTAGCAGCATAGGATCACCAGAGAGTGTCTCGTCATTCCTGGAACAAAAGCGAATCCATTTTAATTATCTCCAATTCGATTAGAACCGATTCAAGAAACTTCAGCCTTCGAAGATGCACCTCATAAAATAGTGTTCTAACTTCTCTGAACGGATGGTCTAACCAAAAACAAAAAGAAGTAGGGTAACTGCACCAGTGAATAAACGGGCACCAGTAAATGAACGCTTTTGTATATTTCAACAAATTTGAACCCGCACGGCATACTAGCGATAAAATTGTGATTAAAGAGTTAAATAAATAGGAGAATATTGTTTAGTAATTTTGTTCATTCATTGGACTATCGTTGTTCAATTACTAGAATGTAGTGATCATTGACTGGTATTTTTTATATTTTTTATTTAACGTTTAATGAAGACAAATAATAATAATTTCATTTTATTTGTGTTCATTCATTTTTGAGACATGAAGTATAGGGAGCTATTTGGCATATGTGAGATTCCTTTATATTTCACACATTGTTTTTACATAAAATATCTTCTTGAACAATTTTATTAATAGTATTTGATTTATGAAATTTAAATTGAGGAATAAATTTCATATAAAATAATTTTATTAATAGTATTTTAGGTAAAATAATTTTATTAATAGTATTTTAGGTAAAATAATTTTATTAATAGTATTTGATTTATGAAATTTAAATTGAGGAATAAATTTCATATGCAGAGATTGCGAAATATTATGCGGAATAAAAGTAAAAAATAAAAATTGTCTAACGTAAGTGTTGCTTATGTTGTTTAAATTGTGTTTCATTTAACCCATTCATTTTCGTCACAAATGCATAAAATCCACGATCCAGATGAAATGTGCACTGATTGGAAGTGTCATCTGTGGAGTGCAAAGGATTGAAACGTAAACGTTCTAATCTCTTTGAATGATTGTACGGAGGCGTGTAGGTTGCGGAGGCAGTATCTGCGAGATTTTCCAGGAGAACGTCCGATACTGTTTCAAAAATATTTTCTTCAGCGAGACTGAAGAATCGCGCAATCTCGGCGAGCGTTGGAACTCCGGGGGAAAGATAAATTTCCAAGGGGTGAAAGCGAATCGAGGAAGCTTCACGAACGACGTGGAACGAAGATTCCGTGGAGAGACTCGCGTCCACGGGATTCTATCAGCGCTATTCGGGGATTCAGGTCGCAACGAGCGGGTTGCGACGCCGCTATTTCGCGAGTGCAATTTTTTCCCGTCATTTCATATCCTCTAGTTTCATCGTTTCATGTGTGTACAGAAAGAATCCAAACACCTCTCGAAATCTCGAGCATTAAAATTCTCCTGTACTATTTCCGGGTGAGAAATGTGTCACAAATTAGTGTCCTCTCTCGAAACATGAGTTTAAGAATAAGTGACAATTGCTCCAATTAAATTGTACGATAGAAGGGCCAATTAAAAATGCCAATCGTTAAATGAGCAATCGTCGTTTGCAAATTAACAATTTAATCCTTTCGTAAGCATGACGGTTACGATGATAATTTTAATGACGTGATATCGGATGGTCCATTAAGTTGTTGATTAAATTTAATCTAAATGTTCTATTTAATAAACTCAGCAGAAAATACATTTTAATTTCATTTATTACAATCAATTGTGAAGTAAAAACTCCTTTGCCAATAAATAAAAAGAACTCAATTATAAATCGTGCTGTAATCGAAGCAACATCGAGTCCTTATTGTTATTAATATTAATTAATAACAGTTAAGCGTTAATTAATAATAATAATTAATTGTTAATTAATAACGTTGGTTACAAATTTCTTCGGTGACCAACCCACTATTGTTCTGAATCCCTTCAGATCTGAAACTAATTGAGCCTTCAGAATTTTATAGAATTTTGATTATAAATATGCATGGACGTTTGAAAATCTTCCTAAATATACAGAAAGAGAAATTCATGTAACAGTTCCTGAGAATCAGCCGTTCCATATATGATTCAGGCTCATGCATATTCAAAAGCTGAACATGTACGCCAGTAAATTGATTTTAATGACCGTATACGTGCTGTACATGACGCGGTCTAAATGAGTTAAAAGAGCTCTGCTCGTAGTTGTATATTTCATTCAAAAAATTATATGCTCGCGTAATATTTTTATCAAAAGGAACGTTACTCTCTGGAACTTCTTCAGAAAGTATTCTTATGGAATATATTTTTTAGTATGTCCACGTCATTAACCTTTCAACTGGAGGTGTTCCATCCATCGAATTCAAATAACTGACAAATTCATATTTCTAGTACGCTACCTCATCAGCAACTATTTATTCCTTCTCAATACAGCGAACAAATTTTTTACTTCATCCTCTTATAGTTCACGTTGATAATGACTAGACTGCGAATTTTCTGCACTCGAATAAGTCAAATTCAACGATGTACAAAAATTAAATTAATTCAACATCGATTCTCAACGTGATAAGATTACTAAAGAAGGAATTAAATGTGACTTCTACGTCTTGCAACTGATGCAGAAGATATCTGTAACAAGATCGGCAATCTAATTAAATTCCTTTCGTTAAATCTTCACTTAGTCTAATTATAAGTTTCCATAATTGACGATTCACTCGATAAGAGGATTAACAAAAAAAAATCATTCCATCAAAATTTGTGTCGTTACCATTCAATATATTTAAACCTTCACGTCTAAGTGTAGATAATCAAAGAACCATTCGGTCAGAGGGTTAACGAAAAAATCATTCCATTAAAAGTCTGCTAGAAGCAAATATACAGGCGTTCATGGATAGGGTTGGAAAGTTCCGGCGATTCTTTTTATCTCTGATTTCGAAGGCATCCGTGGGGTTTGTAGGACGGTTGTTTGGTAGCTCTCTCGAGCAACCGAGAGCCGGCTCGGTCGATGGAGCCGCGGACAAGTTTCTTTCTAGAATAGCGTGCGCTTTTATTGGACTGGATATATCGCGGATGCCTGAACGCCGAGGGGGCGTGAAGCCTGTGATAGGCCGATCGGTGCTGCGATAAGGGCTGCGGATCGCCGGGAGTTAGTAATTCCCGTGATTCACCGAGAACCCTCGAAAGAGAGGTTCGGTTAGCCTCGAGCACACCGTACAGCGACCTACGAAAATGGAAATTAACGGATCCGTTGTCCCTCGTCCGGTATATGGGTCACTATTATTCTCGCCGGAAAGTTCGCGAGCCGTCCCCACTCGAGAATAACAAATACTGCGTGTATAATTAACCTGGAAGCCATTTTGAGGCCAACCAAACGATACACCGTTCTCCTGGAGAACTCTCTCTTCGCCGTTTCCAAATAACAATGTGGATTCGTCAGATACTTTACCTCACAACTATCTTCAAATTGAACATTCATTTCCGGGCGAGTTTAATTTTCTTAGCTCTTCATTTTTAGTGGAACAGTAGGTCGACGCTTGACTCGAGAAACCTGCCTACCATTTATTTATCATATTTTATCAGCTGCTGGCCGTTCTTCAATATTTATGGAGCCCCTGATTCCCAAATTCATTTTCACAGTGACACACTAAATGAAAGCTCGAGTTAAGCAAGGAACTGCAGAGGATCTACACAGCTTCGTGCACAGACTCTTTCATCTTTTTTTACAATTGGGAATGCTAGATCAAAACTTGACTCGAGGCACGGGCTTATCTATTATTTTCTGCTACAATATTTATGGAGCTCCTGATTCCCAAATTTATTTTCACAGTGACACACTAAATGAAAGCTCGAGTTAAGCAAGGAACTGCAGAGGATCTACACAGCTTCATGCAGAGGCTCTTTCATCTTTTTTTACAATTGGGAATGCTAGATCAAAACTTGACTCGAGGCACGAGCTTATCTATTATTTTCTGCTAAAATATTTATGGAGCCTCAGGTTTCCAAATTCTTTTTCACAGTGGCACACTAAATGAAAGCTCGAGTTAAGCAAGGTACTGCGGAGGATCTACACAGCTTCATGCAGAGGCTCTTTCATTTTTTTACAATTGGGAATGCTAGATCAAAACTTGACTCGAGGAACAGGCTTATCTATTATTATCTATTATTTTCTGCTAAAATATTTATGGAGCCTCAGGTTCCCAAATTCTTTTTCACAGTGACACATTAGACGAAAGCTCTAGTCAGGCAGGGAACTGCAGAGCTTCCACAAAGCTTCATGCATCGGCACCTTCAATTCTTCTTCCTCAGTGGAACAGTAGGTCGATACTTGACTCGTCGCAGAGACCCATTATTTTTTCTTTCTTTTCTGTTATTATATTTATCAAACGCTAGGCCTCAAGTCATCTTTCACAGTGAGGAAATTAAAGCTTGACTCAAATGTGAGTACTGCAGAGTTTCCTCGAAGCTCCGTGCATGTGCTCCTTCAATTTTGCGTTCATGGTAAGACAGTAACGATATTAATAGACCGGATTTGTAACAAAATATATTTTTGCATTACTTCTAACTATTCAAATTTGTAAAACAGAGAGTAGATCTAGTCTATGTGACTGCTGTATCTGACAATTAATGCAGAGTTTAGCATAAAAATCGGTAGTTTGGTTATTATTATAATTTCTGTTTAGCAACGGGACGACAGATTAACGGTTGTTTTAATGAAACGGGGATCTAGCACAGTGATTTACTATAGGCATTTGCAATTTCTCGGTGCGAGATCGAAGCGACTCACCGATCAGCTGCACATTCTACCGTAGCGATCCTCTTTGTCGAACCCAGCGCTCAGCTCCGGCTGGCTCCCCCGGTTGCTTTCCTTATCACGTTCGCGCGGCCGGCTTATCAACCCACGAGCCACGTTCGCCGGATGGTCCCTCGAATATCCATCAAAGTGTTCGTTCGTTTCGAGGCGAGGCGATCGGTTTCGATCGGCGACCGATCATCGGTTCGCGAGTGTCGCTGGCCGTGGCCGATGCGATATGTTTCGCTCGTCTGTGCTTCGACCCTGCTGGGAAAACGGACGGAGAGAGGAAATCGAACGCGATCGAGATTCTAAGAAACCCGAGGGGAGGGGGAGGCGTTTTCCGGTGCCTCGACCACAGGTGTCGTTGTTCGTTTGTTCGATTTCGCACGGTTGTTATTTCACTTCCGGCGCGTGCTACCGTGCGAATTTTTGTCGGGTCGCGATATACCAGCAGCTCGATGAAACCCCTGGAAGGATCGGGGACGCGCGACTCGCCGGTAACAGGCGAAGCGTTGATTCGCCGTTAGGCCACTGGCCACTGACGGGGCTTGCTGGTTCTGTAAACCACCCGTCGGTCGCTGCCTCTAAGCCAATTTGCCTATCGACTAACTGATTAAGCCCTACTTTCTTCTTTCATCGTGGTGGACGTGCACGTAGCGATGGGTACCGATGCGTCTCGATCGTTATCGATCCCCGACGACTACGGGCACCGTTCTCGTGACGAACTGCGTTCATGGTGGGAGAAAATCACGAGGTTTTTATGACAATCGCTTTCAAGGTTGCTCAGTATTCGGGAGCTGATTCACTCTAGTGCTCAGGCCGGATTTATTGTGGTTGGATGACCGTCGCTTCGACTGGAGCTTGTTTCTGCTCAGACACGATCATCCTGTTGTTCTACTATATCTGGGCAACGTAACATTATTTCTTTGGACTACTTGAAAATATTTGTGGGGAATAATGGTGTGAGTACTACCTTTATGGAGAGAGCACCTGACGGCATTGACGACACGTCGTTGTCATATAAAATAATAACAGTGCAGTTCAGTTGAATAGACATTGACGTATTGTATTATATACTGTGATAATTCAAATAAACATTCCTATATATTGGATCATTGCAAATCATCCTGGAGATTGTCAGAGATGTCGAGGCGTTCTTTTAGAAAAAATTGAAAGTTAAAAGTCAAGTTAAGTTAAGAGCAGAAATAACTTGAGACAAATTAATAACATTTTTTCTGTCGACATATCGTTTTTGAGGAAATTGAGTTCGAAAGTCTGACGCGTTCGAGAGAAGTAGAATTGGTTGGTCATGATCAGACACGTCAGCAAACCGTAACATTTTATTAGGGTATTCGTTTTACATTCGTGTTAGTCATAAATGATTCAAATCCCTTTCTGAACATGATAATTTTACAGAAAAGAAAAAATTGTCATCAGTCAAAGTATTCGATTCTGTTGTATTAATTTTGGGGTGTTTGGATCACAATCGTGATTACTTCAGTAGTATCCTGGCGTATAAATTTTGTTAAAAATATATAAAATATTGTAAATTATGATTCTAATTTTTTGGCTAGGGGTTGTTCTCTAGTGACTATTCTTATTCTACGTCTTGATTCTCAGAATATCCATATTCCACTTGGCTGAACGTAGATCCTCTTATTCTACTAATTTCACCACTGGCCACCCTCATTCTACTAGTCTGACCACGCAGCATCCTCATTCTACTTGGGTAGGATCACAGACCACTCTCATTTTACCAGTTTGACCACACACTCTTATTATTCTACTTGCATGCTTGTAGATTGTGTTCATTCTTCTTTTCTAACCGCAGAGCCCCTTATTCTACTTAACACATCCCTCGTTTTACTGGTCTGGCCACAATATTCGTTTCTTATTTCACTTGATTACGTATACGCTACACTACCTTTGCTTCGATCATGATTTAACCCAAAGTTATACTGTCTAAGGTCACTGCTCTGACCATACGCCATTCAAAACACCATTTGTCTGACTACAGACCTGTTCACTTCACTTGTCTGACCAGTCTCGTTCTACTTTGCTGAAATATACTGTTCCAATCCATTTGCCTGCCGGTAGACAGTGTTCATTGCAGTTGTCCGACCACAGACGATTCTAATCCTCATTCATGTCATCAATTCAAGTCGGAATTTACTTATCCAAGTGTAGTCTAACCTAGAATACGAGAAACAAACTCCCAAATAATTCTAGATTTTTGCTCATCATCTCAACTACTCACACACTAAGACGAACACTTATCGGAAATTAGTTTATACTATCGGCACGCGGGTTCGATTCAAGAATAAAGAAACTCAGTTGCAAATTTATACACTTATAAACAATTCATTACACATAGCAAGTATGATGAAAAATTATGTTGTGGTTATTATTGATCTTGTGAAACACTCAGTACTTTAAAACAAATGATGTAACAGTAAAAAATTTTACTTGATCGAACCGTTGCGCCGAGATCATTGGTACATTGTTTGTTTTAACAATCATACGATCTATAATAGAAATAATATTTAATCAGTACATTATTCCGCATTTTTCAGACGCAAAATTCTTCTTGAAATTGGTCCATATTTAGATCGAAATGTTGAGGATTTTTTAAATTGTAAAATTGCTTCGTCTTTATTTTTGGATCGAACCTGTGTGCCTATAGCATAAACTAATTTCTATTAAATTTCTACGATCGACAAAACAGAATATTCGAACACTTAACCTCACTGTCGACAATTATTTAGTAATTGATGAACGTCTATGACGAAAAATATTTCAATAACCCTCCAACAATAATAGCAACTTCAATCGTAAATAAACAGGCCAAATTCAGTTGCTTAACGATTTTGTTTGGTATTATCAGTAAAAGAGTATTTCATTTTTCCGGTATAGTTACATTTGTTAAAGAGGGACTGTCGTAAAGGTTTGGTCACCATGCAAGCTAGGACAGTGCTTTTATTCGCACTAACGCACTGGAAATATCAATGTCATGACTGTCAACTTTATTTCTGTTTATAAACAAAGTTTTTATGAGTATTTGAAGCATCAAGTCGAGTTCAGTGTAGCTGTGAAAAACATTGGCTAAGAACAGGTCCTAAAACGTTTTACTGTGTGTCTTTTTGGTTCGTTTTCAACTGAAAATTTATCAACCCTGATTGTTTAAATATATCTAATTTGTTGGAAATTTAATGTAGTTTAATTGTGCAAAAACAATTGTGCACTTTTCGCCATGCGAAATTGTTTTATTTGTGCGTGTTTCAAAATGGGTTTTTGTTTAAAGAGTGGGACTCTCTTGCCGTATAAGTTGAAACACAAACTTTTTCTCTTTGTTTTGCATTTCTAAATTTTATGAATGGAAATCATGTTTCAAGCGTTTTTATATAAAAGAATGAAATTGATCAGACGAAGACTATGTGGAGACAGCCAAAAATTCCAATTGTTAAAAAATATTATCTACTTACACTTTTGCATACTTGATCAATTTAACACTAAACCTACAATCATCGGTAAAAATGACCATTTTCAGATTTTTTATTTCACAATTATTGAAATAATAAAAATTAGTTCATAAGACACGAGTGATAGTGATAGTCTAAATAAAATCAAACTTGTCATTTATATAAGGGAACATGTACCAGTTACTTTGGTAATTGCCTACTCCGATTTTGATGAAATTTTAATATGTTATAAATTTCGACATTTTTAACAACTTTTTCCTTTTCCAATATAGGGGTGTCGTTTTTAGTTTTCGAGATATTCGCAAAAAACTATTGCTAATACTTTATTGAATTTTTTGGTATTCTTGCACGGCGCGTCGTTTATTTACTTTATTTTTGTGAACACATTGTGGGAATGAGAGAGAAAACAGGGTCTCACTCTATATAGCGTGACACATATATACGGTAAACATTCAATTTGGAAAGACTACTCCTGGATTTTTGTATGCGTGGTCGCCTCCTCCACGACCTAATCACAACTCATTCTGATCACACGATTTTTCAGCTACAATGTAAAGATTATGCGAATAGAATGAGTTTAGGTTAGGTCGTGAAAGGGGCGGAGAGGACCACGCATACGAAAATCCAGGAGCAGTTTCACAGCGTGATACAAAAAAAAAGTAATCAGACGCCGCGCGGATCAGCGTTACGTTGCCACGGAGCATACAACAATACGGAAAATTCAATACAGTATTAGCAACAATATTTTTGCGAATATCTCGAAAACTAAAAGCGACCCCCCTATATTGAAAAAGGAAAAAGTTGTTCAGAATGTGTTGCCGCATAACATATTAAAATTTCATCAAAATCCGAGTAGGCAGACCTTTTCTATATAATTACCGTTACTCTTAAGAGTGGGTATGTTTATGTTAACAATTCTTAAAACTTACGATTTGTACACATCCTTCATTTAACAATTCCATCGCATCAAGAGCGCCGTCAAGCGGACACTGCGCGTCCCGGCAAATTGGCGGACGCGGAAATTCTTTCTTGAAGGGACGAGAAGGCTTTGATTGTCCGGAAATGTGGGCGCATAGCAATTCCTGCGAAAGATAAGAAGACACGGTGACGCGACGGTTGTTGGTAGATGCCGGTTAATAAAATCGCCGTAAAGAAGTTAGCCGCGCGCACCTCGCTCACTTAGGAACTCGCGGAACATCAATTCCCACCGTTTCTTAGCGTCTTTGCCATTAAAGGAGGTAATTGCGTTCGCCGTTGCCGGATGGCTCTGCATAACGCGGAGCTTTATTGTAAGGGCCGAGACAACGGGGCCGTCTGCAGCCCACTTCCGGTGTGTATCTCGGCGGAATTGCGTTTCAGGTCTGAGCCCCTAGGCTTGGTCGCGCCGCGCCGTGTAATAAAATTTACGCTGTCTCCTCGCGAAACTCCGGATTAATTTCTTTTCGAGCACGCTTGCAAGCTCTGTTCTGCTTCGCTTCGCCTGCACGCGTCGCGTCCCTTTTTTAATAACGCGCAGGAACTTCCAAGTGTCCCCGTAGAAACAGCTTGTCCTATATTCTAACACCGAGCGTACTCTCGTTTAAATAAAGCCCTGCACCCACGTAATTTCGGCGAACACGTGCCGCTGCCCTTCGGTTCTTTTTTAGTCCCTCGATGCGACGACAGGTGCTGTTATTCACTTCCCTGGGAAATTTGCGTCCCTGTTAGGAAGCCTAAGCATGTTGAAACGAGGCTGTCGCACAGTGAGCTGGATCAAGAAAGGGTATAACAGGATAAGCATGGGCCAGCGGCCCCCGCTCCAATTTTCCTGATTTCTTTCTTAAAACATAGTTTTATGTCTAAGAAAACATTGTGTAAAATTTCAAATGTCTACCCCCATCGATAAGAGTGATATTGGGGTAAATTCCCTCGCACTTAAATGCAATTTCCTACAAAACGAGATGTCTAGAATGGTCCAGACATTGTATCTGGGCCTGTGCTGCGTTCAAGTGAAACATTGTCACTTTTGAGATATTTATTGGCATCCTTGGCTTTAGAATTAGTTATGGACTTGGGTACGGCTGAAAGTTAAGGGTCTCCTTTCATACCGGGAAAATAAACCAGCCGTACCCCAGTCAATGACAATGACGCAGCGCAGGCCCACACTCAGCGGAAAGACGACACCAGTTTGGGGATAGATATTTGAACAAGGGATCTTTATGCATAGGCCTGTTTTATTTACAAGGTCTACGTGAGAAACGAAATCTCGGAATTTAGTAGGCGTACCATAGATTTTGAATTACGCCCCGAACTGGTGATTGGTTCCCTGTTTTATCCCCACCAAAGAATATATCCTTTCCTGAGCTTTGGTGGAGAATGGCAGGAGAAATAGCGGTTAGAACTGTAAGGATTTTTGAGAGATTCGGACGAACCGCGGTTTTCTACATATCGATTATCGAAACATAGAACGTGTCAAAATTTCCATTAGAGCGACACCAAAGAATTGCAAAGTGATTGTGACGTCTCTTTTATGAACTTTTTTTTATTGTTTTTCTTTGTGTGAACTTTTTATAAACCTTTCATTGTTTGTGTGAACTTTTTATGAACTATTTTTACTGTTTTCATGTGTGAACTTTTCATTATTTTGTGTGGACATTTTTATGAACTGTTTTGTGAACTTTATATGAACTTCTTATGAACTTTATGAACTTTTTTACGAACTTTATACGAACTTTATACGAACTTTTGTGAACTTTCCTATGAACTTATTCCATTAATTTGTGTATGAACTGTGTGCATTTTAAACCTTGGACGTATGTGCTTCGTGTACAAATACTGTATACAATCTAGAGCGTCTTATTGCTCCTGAACCAGCAGCAATTTGCATCTACCAACGCTCTAAACACGAGAAAAGATATCGACATGGGATAAACGCCAAACAAAAGATATAGATATACTCTACATTCCAGATTTTTCCAAAATTTGTTGCTAATTATTTATAGTTGAAGGTAATGAATTAATTTTTTGAGAATTTTATTAACTATCTTCCCCTGGGTTGACACCTACCAAAAAATTATAAAATATTGCTATGATACTTACCTACTTTGTAAAAAAATCTCAGAAGTGTCTGTTTGGTGGAACAGTGTCAAGAAAAATAAAGTATGCCGGCGAACGCTTGGTCTGATCAGTATCGCCGCAGCGACCGAATCCCCTTGCGGCGGCTAGTAATGCGAACGAACGGGAAGTCGACGGTGTGTACGGAAAAGCTGATACATGTAAAAATGCGACTAATTCGTCTAATATATAATAGTATTTTAATAATATTTACATTATTTTAGTGCCGTGACTACCTCTGCGTTACAAGAATGGATCGAATTTCGAAACCAGCAGTTTTCGGCCGCTGCTTTTTCAAAATAATGCAAGATAAAAGTATCTACTAGACTCGACAATAATACCTGGGGAATATTGTGGAATATACAACTTTTAGTATACATTTCTTAAATCTGTGCACCAAATTTTATCTTTCACCATTATACAACACATTATAAACATTAATTAAAATAAATCCAATATTATTATTATGCATAGTACTGACTTCCAGGAACAGCATCTGTCGTACACACACAAAGAAATTCTCTTTCCGTAAAATTACAAGCTTCACACTGTATTTTAGACATCGTAGTTCACTGACCTTAGTAAGTAAGTAGTAACTTACCTTCGTAGTAAGACCTTTTTACTCGACTCTTGTCATCTTGTATTCGTGCCATCTGGTGTGAGAATGGACAACTTAACGAACCGATCTTCTTATGTTTTTCTACCGGTTTACTGGGTCTGCGTTCCTTTTTCTCGCCGTTGGTCGATTTTCCACTCTACACGCGAGAGCGTGTATCTTGATGTATCTCTTCATTAAAGCATATAATCTATCCTATAAAGTAGTTCAGTGATTCACGCCTAAATAATTCTAACAGGGGGCAGGGTACCCATGGATATCACTAGAATATTACTAGAAAAATAAGTGAAAACAGTGTTTGCGGGAAACCATTGTTTGTCCTTATACAAGCATATTATGAGCTGTGTGCGGGCTTATTCTAAAGAGGAAGGTTGATCGCGCTTCGCTCAGCTCATGATTTAACGAGATTATGTTTATATTTAATAATATGAGCGTCCAAAGTAGGGGACAAATTGAGACAATCACCCTCAGGTTCCCATGTATTTTTCTAATACAAAACGATTTTTTTTACTTAAATCATGAGCTGGGCGAAGCGTGATTAATCTTCTTCTTTAGAACGAGCCCTCACACAGCTCATAACATGCTCGTATAAGGACAAACTATGGTTTCCCGTGATTGCATTCAACTTCCCCATAACCGTTCATACAGACAGAGTCTAGAGCAAGTCTAGAACCAATTTTAGTTCAGCTGCTTAAACGAGATGGCGCTTACTCAGAAGAACTGTCAGCGTAGATTCGTAACAACAAAAATGTAAAGGGCTTGAAGCTACTCGGATCCATTAATAGTAATAAAGATATTGATAAAAAGAAAAAAACTGTAACGGTAGCGAAACTGAAGCGTTAGATTGATACAAATGTATGTTCATCACTGTTGCGGTTTTGTCGCACGGAGGTTGGTAACAATGCTAAATACCTAGCCAAACCTAACCCTAATCCTAACCCTACTCCCTTAAACACTAATGTGGGGACTTGCGTGGGGAGACGATGTGGGAAGTAAATCGTCATTAACTATATAGGGAAAAGTACACTGAAATTAATACAATTTACAATAATGCGGTACTATTTGGTACTCAAAAGATATTCCTTATCAAAGATGAGGAATCTTGACAATTCCTGTGCCTTCGCTGTGCCTTACTTTTTTAATACATTATTTAAATTAATTTGAATTGCCAATGTAAAATCTGATCGTAAAGGAATTCTCTTCACTTTAAGGATGTTCTGGAGCTATATAAAAACGTAACAAATTTTTTGAAAATTTATCAAGATATAATTCTTACTAAATTAATGCAATTACCAAAGTTTGAGTTAGATACACTACATCGTTTAATATTTATAGCAACTTAAAGTTTGCACATTTTAACACGTCTTCTTATGGAGAATTCATAAAATTCCACTTGAAACCCAATTTAAACCTTGAAAAAACGCAACTAGAAACTCCAGTTCTTTTTATATATAGTAAAAATTATGTATTTAATTATGTTCAACATTTATTAGGATACACTAAACAGTTACAGAGCAAAAAATTATAAACTGTTACAAAACTTCAAATTTATCGTGTTGTCATCTCACTAGCAATAATTTTACGGAAATTTCATATGTTAATTTTCAATAATAACCATGAATATTGCTTTCTTAAGTACCTTTAATTTATTTAAACATTTATTTTCTACTTTTTATTACGTTATTATATATATTGAATATCACAAATTTATTTTCTTGAAGTTCAAATCAGAGGGTACAATTATTCGCAAAAGTCACTTACAACTTTTTATAATATGAAGACAATTTGATTAAAAAATAAATATAACATGAAATTCACTAATTAAACGAAAGCTTTATAAATTAAAAATTAATCTATTATTTTAATGCAAAATATACTCGTGAGTGTCTTTCATTGACAATATATTGATGGATTTCGAATTTCTTGTACTTTTGTCTCCCATTGTAGTTCCAGAACACCCTTAAAACAAGAGTAGAGAAAAAATATTAAACAGGTTTACCAGGGCATCCAGATGAAGATAAGCATCTTTCTTCTGCGAAACGTACTAGTTTCAAGTTTTCAACATTCAGTGTTCGTTACAATTACAATTTCTAATATTGATTTGACAATTGTTATTAATTTTGTGGTCGGTAGAGGGTCAATCACAGGTTGGATGCGAAATTTATAAAGCCTCCATTAAAAATTTAAATTGAAAAAATAAAAATTTAATGGGAGAAGAATTGATTTTGTTCTCTGTAAGGTTCGTTGAACATTTACATAATTAAACGATACTTATTCCAAACTCAAGTGTAAAATAGTAATTCTCATGTAAATGACAAAATTGAATTCACTGTGTTATTCCCTTTATTCGATAAATTACTACCATCCATAAAATTATATATAATATTAATAAATAAAATATGCGGAAATGTTTTTACACTTTGTTATTTCTCGTGGTAAATAGAAGTACTTACAAAAGTAAATGTAGTTCCAAACACTCCATGGAAAAAGCAGTTTTCCGGTGCTATCGAAATCGAACGATCGTCCCTAAACAACGCACGATCGTGATACCATTCTGTTTCGTTCTATTCTACAGTGTTCCTCTCAATTGTCGAAGCGAGATACACAAAAATGGACTGTTCGCGAACAAGTGAATCACGAGATCTCGAGATGGTGAATCAAAACCGTATTTTTAACTCGACATCGACCGCGGCTCACGTCTATCGACGTGCCACCGGAAAAACTTTGTGGCCCACATTCGCCATTCCGCTCAAGAAAAATACACCGAAGGTCTGCGATTCTTCTGAAATCATGACAGATTTCTGGCAAGTAAATCTTGATGCGTTTATGGTGTGTGAAAATTCTTGATTCCTGATGAAGCCCATGTAGTCATCTCATCTAAGACTGGTTATGGTATTTGTGACATACTACTGGTAATTCCTGAGGACATTTTTAAATGGTAATTCTCACTGTGGTAATTCTCATTTTATGCATTTTGAATTAATTTTTACAATACACCTTAAACAATTCAGTGAACATATTTAATATTTATTTTTACTGAATTGGTAAATAGAGATTGAAATGTGATATCCGCTTTATTTTCACATGTTTGTAGTTGATTTCTTCGGTGATAAATATAAACAAGTACTGTTTCCCTCTTTGTATTAGTTCCTTCTTATGTAAACCTGATATACAAGGTCTGAAAATAGTTTTTAATTTTCTCAAACAATGTTCCGTTAGAATTTAGAAATAACGTTTCATTTAGTTAATATAAGCTAATTGTAATAATATTGTACTTGCTATATAAACCACTTGGTTTAAAGCAATAATAAATAAATAAATAAAGAGGAAAGTATGAAAATCAATTACGAATCACATTACAATTTTCGAAAAAAAGTGACGATTTAGATGCTTTTATTACCATCTTTATCACCAGCTTAAGAAAATAAGACCCTCGCAGATAGACAAGTATATATTAGGTTGTTGCTAATCAAATGGCCATTTTGAATCTTTAACGTAAACTTTAATTTTACAAGTTTGATTCATATTCCATTAATCGAAATAATTTCCATTGAAATCAATACACGTCTTCCATCGTGATACAAGAGCCTGAATGCCTTTCTAGTAGAAATCTAATAAACGTGAGGCAATAAAGTTATCAAATGCAGTTTTTACAGCACGTTCTTCTTTGAATATTTTTCCATTCAAAAAGACATTTAGGTGCTTGAAAAAAATGGTAATCAGTAGGTGACAGGTCAGACGAATAAAGGTCCATTTATACTGCACGGACGAATCAGCCACGGACAGAAAGACAATGCTTAAGGAATAGGGACTCTGCCACGCCATCTTCCGACGGAATCTGGGGGCCAGAGTCCCTATCCCTTAAGCATTGTCTTTCTGTCCGTGGCTGATCCGTCCGTGTAGTATAAATGGACTTTAAGGAGGCTGAGGAAGAACCTCATTTCAACTCTGCTAATTTTTTTACTATTTTTTTCGCAATATGTTGTCGAGCATTATCGTGGAGCAAAATTACACCACGTCCATTGATTATATTGATTATATTATTATATATGATTTATGATTTATGTTCTATATTATGATTATATTATGATTATATTATTGATTAATGCCGACTGTTGAACACGCAGTTTTTCCTACATTGTACCAATTTCCTGACAGTGTTTATTAGCATTTATGGTTCCACCTTTTCTAAAAAATGAATAATGTACAATACCCTTTGCTGACCACCATACAGAAACCAATATTTTACGTGGATCAAGCACAGGGAAGCACGTGGATAGTGTATTAAAATTCTATTTGAATTGTTTGAATTCTAATGTACTTCACTGAATTATTGATCATATTTTAACAGCACTAATCTCGAAAGCACAAGTAAAAAAGAGCATCATTTCTAGATGAAAGTAAAGTACATACTTACACAAAAAACATCTGTAAAGGAGAATGTTGGCATTCATTCCTTTGCGGTGTAGAAAAATCATTAACGAGCGCACGGTAATACAAAGACTAGTTGAGAGAAACAGGACTACGAAAACTCTCCATCTTTGAAAAATCATAACACTTCATGAGGGAATAAAAGTTAAAGAAAGGTATTGGAGAATATCATTCTGTATGTATTTAACTATAACACTTCATGAGGGAATGAAAGTTAAAGAAAGGTATTGGAGAATATCATTCTGTAAGTATTTAACTATAACACTTCATGAGAGAATAAAAGTTAAAGAAAGGTATTGGAGAATATCATTCTGTATGTATTTAACTATAACACTTCATGAGAGAATAAAAGTTAAAGAAAGGTATTGGAGAATATCAGTCTGTATGTATTTAACTATAACACTTCATGAGGGAATGAAAGTTAAAGAAAGGTATTGGAGAATGTCATTCTGTAAGTATTTAACTATAACACTTCATGAGGGAATGAAAGTTAAAGAAAGGTATTGGAGAATATCATTCTGTATGTATTTAACTATAACACTTAATGAGGGAATAATAGTTAAAGAAAGGTATTGGAGAATAACATTCTGTATGTATTTAACTATAACACTTCATGAGGGAATAATAGTTAAAGAAAGGTATTGGAGAATATCATTCTGTATGTATTTAACTATAACACTTCATGAGGGAATAAAAGTTAAAGAAAGGTATTGGAGAATATCATTCTGTATGTATTTAACTATAACACTTCATGAGGGAATGAAAGTTAAAAAAAGGTATTGGAGAATATCATTCTGTATGTATTTAACTATAACACTTCATGAGAGAATGAAAGTTAAAGAAAGGTATTGGAGAATATCATTCTGTAAGTATTTAATTATAACACTTCATGAGGGAATAAAAGTTAAAGAAAGGTATTGGAGAATATCATTCTGTATGTATTTAACTATAACACTTCATGAGGGAATGAAAGTTAAAGAAAGGTATTGGAGAATATCATTCTGTAAGTATTTAACTATAACACTTCATGAGAGAATAAAAGTTAAAGAAAGGTATTGGAGAATATCATTCTGTATGTATTTAACTATAACACTTCATGAGAGAATAAAAGTTAAAGAAAGGTATTGGAGAATATCAGTCTGTATGTATTTAACTATAACACTTCATGAGGGAATGAAAGTTAAAGAAAGGTATTGGAGAATGTCATTCTGTAAGTATTTAACTATAACACTTCATGAGGGAATGAAAGTTAAAGAAAGGTATTGGAGAATATCATTCTATATGTATTTAACTATCTCAAAATGCAAAAATTTTATATTTTAGACAAAATTTTTGAACCGACTTTTACCCAGCTTTTTTATTTTCCTTACACCACTGTGCGCCGTCCAGATCTCGGAGGCTCAACAATTATGGGCAATCATTTGGCCTAAATATGAAGACGTGGTTCCCGGTGGCATGGAGGTTCAAGCATAAAATTGAAACTCGCCTTAACCTACTTCGTCCTCCCTCTGCTTCGCTCCGGATCGCGCGAAGGGGGTGAGTAACAGCGAAGGAGGGTTGGAGAGAGAGCGAGGGGGTACGGTTGGTGTTGACGGTAGAGAGGAAAAAATTGACTTGCCACCCCCGCCTATGAGGGAAAGGAAACCAGCGGAGCAGGCGTGGTCGTCTAACCCGTTCGAATCCAATTATTCGACGAGCGGTGTTTTGACAGCTCGCACGGTTAAACGCGCGCCGGTGCCAGCCGACGTCCGCGGCCTCAAATATAGTTTTAAATCCTCTCCGCACTCCGCGAGCAACCGAGGGGTAAGTGGGGTTAAGCTGGCCTAGTCGTGAGGTCGCGTCAAGCGCAATCGTAAGAGGGATGTTACCCGGTTATGCGAACGCGTACCGTTTTTACCCCAGACCGTAAACATTCCTCGCACTGCAACCAAAACCCCCCGTTCCTTCGACAGAAAATAAAACATGAAAATCGTTGCAAATGTTCCTGCCCGATTTGCAGACATCTCGAGAAATTCTTTTTACAAAAAAATACACCAATAGAGTAACTATACCGATTACTGCGGTATCATGCTTCGATCGTAGTTTATTTTAATATTATTCCTAATTTATCATGACATGGTAAAATGTGTAAGCATTTTACGGAAGAATAATGTGTTCTGGACAAACAGATTGGTGGCACTCAAAATATAATGTACAACATAAGAAAAGATTATAAAATAAAATCGATAACATTTTGTACGTACGTATTACTGCGGACGAAAAATAGCTATGCAGGATCGAAGCAGGTATTGAAGTAATACTATGGAAAGAACAGGTGTGGTTTAGGGTACACATGGGCGACCCTGTGATTGTGAACAACAGGTCCGCTAAAGATGTGTAAAGAAAAAATGGGAAAAAGGGATGCTTACCGTCACCTAAGATCCCTGGTTCTTGGAGTTGTCTGTCTCCAAGAAAAAAAAGGTATTTAAGTAATAATAAAACTTTCCCCTATGTAATTTAAAGCATTATAAAGAATTTAGAATCATGACGAATGTGAACAACATTTCTTTGGTGATAGGATTAGGACATTTTTGCTTGCTACGTCAACGAGAATACATTCTCACCGAATTGTACAAATTTATTCAGAGCAAAATATTTGTTTTTACGTATTTTTATCTTATCGGGAAAAATACCGCTGTGAAACGTATGCGCCCAGTAATTGGTACATTTATTCTATTGTACACATAACACCGCATAAGCGAAGTGAAAACTTCTATAGTGATTGTATACCTTTCTGTTCCTCGCTCGCTAGGCTAATCTCGGCTCCCACGAATTGACCCGAATAGAATTTCATCTCGGAGCGTGACAGATCAGACTCATTCACTAAAAAGACATTTGCACTTCAAAAATATGTAAAATACCAGGAGAAAATTGTAGAAAATGGCGGAGAGGGGTTCGGTTGATATAACCTGAAAAAAATAAGTAAAAATTAATAACATCTGTTCGGTTCACACGTTTTGTTTAGAGAAAGAGCTTTCTAAAGCCGTTCGTAAGCCAAAAAAGCTGGAGAAACCGTGGCTCGTACGATCTCGGGGGGCGTGTGGCGTCCAATAATCGTTTGTCGTCGCAGTTGATTACAGATTCGGAAATTAGCACGCGTCTAGTTCAGCGAATATTCGCGCGAGCATTAATTGAATCGGCGGGATGTTTGCTGAATACACACGCGCCTGAAATACAGGGCCGGCATTGGTGTGTTGGGTCTAGGTGCCTTGGCAAAACACCGGCGAAAACAACGACACGGTAACAATTCAAATGCTTCGATAGCCTGGTATATCGATATCGCGAAATTCACCAGGCGCGTCCACACGTCCGTATACATTTGCATCCCAGTTTCATGAACTCTGCTCGGCTGTGTATCTTCGTTCGAACAGGATTTTTCTAGAAAGCAAAAACAACCACTTGAATCCCTGATTGTAAGTAAAAAAGCATATGTATTCATCACTAATAGAGAAAATTACGACTGGAAACAATAAATTAGACAAGATGTAAGTAATATAATAATAAAATCTTGTTCCCATTAACTTTTCTCATAAACAAAAACAATCCTTTGAATCCCTGATTCTAAGTAAAAAACCACGTGTATTCATCACTAATAGACAAAGTTACGACTGGAAACAATAAATTCGACAAGATATAAGTAATATAATAGTAAAATCTTGTTCCTATTAACTTTTCTCATAAACAAAAACAATCACTTGAATCCCTGATTCTAAGTAAAAAACCACGTGCATTCATCACAAATCAACAAAATCACGACTGGAAACAATAAATTCGACAAGATATACAGTGGGTGAAAAAAGTATTGGCACACTCGTAAAAAGGCGATAACTTTTTAAATATCGTATTACACGATTTGAATTTTTATGGGAAGCTAGAGCAATTAGTTTGGCACAGGATGCGAAAAAAAGTTTTGTCAAAAATTGCAATTCATCGGAATTGTAGCAAAAATACTAAAAGTTGCATTTTACAGGTTTTTTATGTGGGCCAATATTGAAAATTTTAAAAATGCGTTTGTATGTATTTAAAAATTCAGTAATTGCTTCAGAAGTTGACCACTCTTGAAAATGAAAAATCTAGTAATTGACCTCCTTTATTCGTTAGTAGTTGACTACTTATACTAGAAAGAGAGTTCAAGCAATAATGTTGGGAATCATTTTACTATCATTTAGTTTCAACAATTACCAGCATAAGAATGAAATAAGAAATAAAACAAATCAATTCCATAACAAATGTAATAGAGGAACAGAGTAGATGTTGCAATAGAGAATATGATTAGAGAAACTTAACCAACAGATGGTATAGCATCCGAGGTTCACTTTCATCAAAAGTG
Organism: Lasioglossum villosulum; assembly: GCA_963971365.1. Classification (NCBI taxonomy): domain Eukaryota; kingdom Metazoa; phylum Arthropoda; class Insecta; order Hymenoptera; family Halictidae; genus Lasioglossum; species Lasioglossum villosulum. The sequence continues at coordinate 14,409,955 of OZ020498.1, forward strand.
TACAGCTTATAAAAATCTTATTTTTTATGTTTTCCTATAAAATGGTCAACTACTCGTACATGGTCAACTACAGGTACCTTTAACTTAATTGCTCTAGCTTCCCAAAAAAATTCAAATCGTATAATACGATATCTAAAAAGTTATCGCCTTTTTAAGAGTGTGCCAATCCTTTTTTACCCACTATAAGTAATATAATAGTAAAATCTTGTTCCCACTAACGTTTCTCATAAAGAAAAACAATCACTTGAATCCCTGATTATAAGTAAAAATCCACGTGCATTCATCACAAATAGACAAAATTACGACTGGAAACAATAAATTCGTCAAGATATAAGTAATACAATAGTAAAGTCTTGTTCCCACTAACGTTTCTCAATAATGCATGCAATCGGTAAATCTGAAACCTACCGTGGAATATTTTTGTTCATTCAATTTTACTCGTTCCATCAAATGGCTCTTCGAATAATTTCTGTCGTTTCAATAAAGGAGAGGATATTTCCGGTGAACAGAGATCGCGGGACACAGTATATGTAGGTCAACGCAGAACTCGAAACGTCAGATACGCGTATGCGGCGTCGAAATCTCTAATTGTGCCATACCTAAGGATTCCTCGATCAAACGTGCGCCGATCCCACACACGGACCATCCGTCTTTTTTTCACCGTCGCTTCTTTCTTTTTCCTCTACAGCCCCCGTTTTCCAGAGCTTAAAACTGAAAATACCGGCGCACACGTGAAAACTTTTTCCGCGGTGCTTCTCGAATTCAGACGACAGGTTTTTTTTTATAAATGAGAGCACATTTGGGTCGCGAAAAGGGCCGGAGAACGTTTTCAAATTATTTTGTTTCACGTGCTCGCCGAAAAACGTATGCTTCACTGCGGAACTTTAATGCGGACGGCTTTCCGAACTAATTCATCGTATCTGCTTATTCTCTTAAGGGGATCAGACATTTTGTAAATGTTTTACTCTACTGGACATCGTATTTAGCAGTTCTGCATATACAGGGTGGAGCAATAACTATGTCCACTTTGATAGATTATGTACCAGTATTTCACGCTGCGCCCTCGGTCACTCTGGTTGTTGTTCATACCTAAACGCGATCTTTTTATAACTGCAAAACAGTTTTTCCAATGCGAGTTTCTTGGAAAATCTTGAGAAGTGCGCGCTGCTGCTTTGCTACATTACATTTGGATACGTCATTTTCAAATACTGCAAGTTTCAGGAAACCCCGTTTCCCGTCGACAATGACCTCTCCTTGTGAGATTTTTTTTTAATCCTATGGTCGTAGACAAATTTTGAGACCAGATTTGAAATCAGCGTGAAAAAATCTACGGGAAGTGATGTGTCGCATGATAAAAAAAAATTGTCCTCACGTGGTATTGGAAGAACCACAATATTCTTGAACTTGTGCTAGTTTAACAAATTTTTCCAAGGTCAAAAAGTGTTCGTACCACAATCTCTATAATTATTTCATATTCTGCCAAGTTTCAGGTTTCATTAAAAAATATTGCATCGCTCTATCTGATTTCTGTCAAAAGTTCTTTGATTTTGATGCAGAATTCTTCCATTGTTTTTTTTCACAAAAATTCTTTTTTTTTTTAATCCTAAGGTCGTTGACAAATTTTGAGAACATATTTCAAATCAGCGTGAAAAAATCTACGGGAAGTGATGTGTCGCATGTTAAAAAAAATTTTTCCACATGTGATATTGGAAAAACCACAATATTCTTGAACTTGAGCTAGTTTAACAAATTTTTCCAAGGTCAAAAAGTGTTCGCATCACAATCTCTATAATTATTGCATATTCTGCCAAGTTTCAGGTTTCATTAAAAAATATTGCATCGCTCCATCTCATTTCTATCAAAAGTTCTTTGATTTTGATGCAGAATTCTTCCATTGATTTTTTTACAAAAATTGGATTTTTTTTTAATCCTAAGGTCGTTGACAAATTATGAGACCAGATTTGAAATCAGCGTGAAAATATCTACGGGAACCGATGTGATGTATCTAAAAAAATATTTTTCCACATGTGGTATTGGAAAAACCACAATTTTCTTGAACTTGTGCTAGTTTAACACATTTTTTCAAGGTCAAAAAGTGTTCGTACAACAATCTATAATTATTTCATATTCTGCCAAGCTTCAGCTTTCATAAAAAAATATTGCATCGCTCTATCTGATTTCCATCAAAAGTTCTTTGATTTTGATGCAGAATTCTTCCATTGTTTTTTTTCACAAAAATTCTTTTTTTTTTTAATCCTAAGGTCGTTGACAAATTTTGAGACCGGATTTGAAATCAGCGTGAAAAAATCCACGGGAACTGATGTGTTGTATCTTAACAAGATTTTTGCACATGTAGTATTGCAAAAACCACAATATTCTTGAACTTGTGCTAGTTTATCAAATTTTCCCAAGGTCAAAAAGTGTTCGTACCACAATCTCTATATTTATTTCATATTCTACCAAGTTTCAGCTTTCATTAAAAAATATTGCATCGCTCTATCTCATTTTTATCAAAAGTTCTTTGATTTTGATGCAGAATTCTTCCATTGATTTTTTTTACAAAAATTCGATTTTTTTAGAATCCTAAGGTCGTTGACAAATTTTGAGACCGGATTTGAAATCAGCGTGAAAATATGTACGGGAACTGATGTGTTGCATGTTAAAAAAATTGTCCTCACGTAGTATTGGAAAAACCACAATATTCTTGAACTTGAGCTAGTTTAACGAATTTTTTCAGGGTCCAAAAGCGTTCGTACCACAATCTCTATAATTATTTCATATTCTGCCAAGTTTCAGCTTTCATTAAAAAAAATTTCATCGTTCCATCTCATTTCTATCAAACGTTCTTTGATTTTGATGCAGAATTCTTCCATTGATTTTTTTCACAAAAATTCGATTTTTTTAACGAATATTTTCAAGGTCGAAAAGCGTTCGTACCACAATCTCTATAATTATTTCATATTCTACCAAGTTTCAGCTTTCATTAAAAAAAATTTCATCGCTCCATCTCATTTCTATCAAAAGTTCTTTGATTTTGATACAGAATTCTTCCGTTTGCCCCATAGTGCGTCCGTTTGATGAATCGCCCGTGTGCGGCGCACAACCTGCACATCCGCACGCGGCGGCCCTGCGTAAAGATACGCTGCCTGATAAAATAAAAGATAAGCCTGATAAAATAAAATAAAAGATCCGGTGAATAAATTTGGAACACCGTGTGTATAATTCTCAGGAGCCCTAGAGGGCCCTCTGGTATTTATTTACCAACGCCTCGGCAACTCTGCAGCCGTCTGTATAATAAGTTTGTAACAAGTATACTCTCGCCTCGCATCGTTCACACGCACCCGCACGCACCCGTACCGAGCAGTCGACCTCTTGCACCCTCTGCCACCCGCACACTTGTATAATCGTTATTATTTCGTTAATATTTTTCGTTCTCTAGTTGTCGCCGTTAATCCTCCAAATCTTTTTTCGCTAAGCGGCCGTTCCGTCACCTGCTTTCGTCGACCGAGCGGATCGATGAAGCTGATTATCGCCGAGGAAGAACAATTCATGGATCCTGGGATTGCCGATCGATCGCGCTCGGCCGACCCGGTGACGTTGGCGCGCGTACCTTCGTGTATATGCATATGTATATTATGTATATTTATATTTATAATTATTTATGCATATGTATACGTATGTATAGGTATATACAGTCAAGGTTACACCGCGCTGAGGGCTTGAGTCGTCCCTGCGCTGTTTCTTCGGAGAGTGTTGGGCAATAGTAATTCAAAGTAAACGAATAAGTTCAATTTAGATGGAACTCGTGAGTTATGCTATCATTTATTTATTGTTCACGAGTGCGACAAGCGAATTGAAGTTATTCGTTGTTCTGAGAGAATGTTTCTATTAAATTCAGCCTTAATTGTATTTTCATGGGTAGGTATATTAGACATAATATATAGTACGTAGAAATTGTTCATCTTTTCAGATCTGTTTATTGATCGATTGATACTCGACTTCCTCGACTTGGAATAACCCTTCCAGATTTCTTTCGCAAGAGAAAGAAAACTTCAAGTCATTGTATACTCACATTTTAATTTAATGGCTGATCAATTTAATTGATCATCAGAAACAGACAATTGTATTTCAATTTGAAGACACTAATAACGTAAATAGTGATGTGTTATCAAGGGATTAATGCGTTTGCTTAGTTCCATTCTTTGTTCTGAATGTAGAACGTTTTATCAAATGCAACGTAACTGTTTGATCATTTGAACAACTTAAGAAATTCGTGGAATTTCTAGATATCATGTACTATGTACTATGACCTTGGACAATTTAGCTGAAGAAAGTCGTGGAATTCAGGAAAGATTGTACTGTGTATGACACAGAGTGACACAAAGTACAAAATTAATTGAACTATAGACATAGCTATCGGAAAGTTAAAAGACGCGTTAAAGAAAAAGAAAAAGAAGAATATAGATAACTGTAGGACGATTATTTGTAATTTTGACAGAAATGAAATTTGATTCGACGAATGCCCAACACCATGTCCATTTTTATTATCGTTCGTTCGTCGCCTGTTAGGTTAATCCACCCCGGACAACCGGCTATTGTCAACAGAGTCGACGAAAAGGGACCCGGGAACATGGTCCCTTTCGCTGACTGCACCGTTCCCGTTGGATGGACTCGCCGCTGCGTACCCGTGCACCCTGCACCCTCCACCAACCCGCTGTCCTTTCGCCAAAGCACCGTATAAATGGCCGACAACGTCTCTTCTATCTACCCTCTTATCGCGGTATTTACAACGAGACCATACATGCTCGCCTAAAACGCGACAACAATCAACAGAGTAACGACCACCGCCAGTTTTCAGCAATTTACTGGAGCCGGTAATTTCCACCCGGAGAACGTAGAAAATGTCGGCTCTCGCTCTGGCTACGAGGAAATTCGGTGATTATGAGAACCTGCTGAAAGAAGCTGACATAATAACTCTGTCGGGTCGTTACGCTGGCGATCGTTACTGGGTGGTTGCGCCATTCGGTGTTGGTTTTCGGCGATAGACTGTCGATCCTCGTGCAATTTTTAATCCTCTTATCAGATTTCTGTCGGATTTCAAAAACTAAATGTAAAAAGGCTGTTCTCTACTTTTCCTGTATTTTCATTTTTTCCAAATTAAATTTTTTTTAAATTAAAAAATAGATGCTTTGGAAAAAAACTCGCAATGAAAAAATTTGATTTGATCTACTTATACGACGATCAAAATAGATACTATAGTACTTCTAAACTGTAAAAGAAATTATTCGGGATCGAAACGTTAGAAGCATGTACTAATTGCACATTTGTTGTTTTTTCTCAAAATAATCGAACCTGGTGTCGATATAATTTAAAACTTTAATTCAAGAAATTATTGTTGTAATTTTCATAAAATATCTGGATCTGACGATTTAAAATATGCATTTAAAAGATCCACAGTCTGTTAATTGAAACTTTACGCTGCGAAATTCGACCTGTGGCGACAGGATTTGAAGTTTGAACAATTTTCCTGCTTGGAAAATGGTTCAACCACTTCTGACATGAATGAAGAGGTTTTCTTCACTCTAAATAATATTTCAGGCATCGAAATGAATATCCAAAATACCAGAGACTTTGTTGCGTTAATACAAATATTTAAGAGACTGTTCTATGGACACAAATATTGAAAATGGACCCAAGGCTGAAGGAATGTAACAATTGCAATGAAAAATAATTTACACAGCGTAAAGATTCCACCGAAGGTACAAGGGCAAAACGTGAGCCGGCATCGTGGAGTTGCGCAAAAATTCAGTCGTTGCTCTTTAAAATTGAAGGGCTCGGTGGAAAAAAGGCAAATGTCGTATGTACCATTGCACTGCCACTCGAAACTTTCGGGCGCCCTCTATGGCTTGTATTTCCATTATTATATCCCATTGTTCTGCTAGAAAGCGACCGCACTGCAACTAGAGCCGTCACATTCAGTTCGCTTGATTATTGTAATCAAGTGCAGGCTCATTATCATAACAGAATAATATCGCTGGTGAAATGTTTGTTCATTCGGGGACCTGGTTGCTTTCCAATCTCTATTGGAGCCGAGAATTTTTTGTTTCCTTCAACCATTGTGTGATTTTACGAACATTTTCATAAACTTTCGCACGGGATATCTGTATTAAAAAATTCATGGCGTATAAATAAGAAAAACTATGTTAAAAATTCTCTGTTCCATTCGTGGTGAAGCTTAATTAATGATCTCAAGTATGATTTTATTCGACTTTAAATAGTTTCATAAAATCTTGGAGAAAGAATCATGTTTCCGACAATTTTTTGTTTGAATATTTACACCGACATGAGTCTTATTTTCCACCGATCTCTCGCCTATCAGAAACAAACTAAACGCAACTTTCAGGTGACGGATCGAACAAAATTGTTGTTATAGCTAACTTCAAATTATTTATATTAATTTAAAAATTTTCCTACCAGAATGATTTCCCTGGACAAGGAAAACCGCTCTGTTGTCAGATCTTTCATAAAACAATTGTTTCGAAGAAAACAACGATAGCATAATCGCGCAGCTCGTGTTCGCCAGCTTACGTCAGGCCTGTCAGAGGCTCTCCCCATCGCTGCACATCAAATAAACAATATTGGGGACATGAATCGCGTCGCGTTGCTTATTCGACTATTAATTTTCTCTTCGACGTCCCGTAGGATCGAAGCGCGAAGCTACACAGGGTTTCCGGGCACACGCACGCGCGTGTACACACCGCGCAGAAGCTCGCACACATTCAAACACAAACGCATACGTACAAGCATACGTACAAACGATCAGTGCACGCACACGTGTTCCGAGAGGGGAACAACGGAGGCCCCTTTTGCCTTTATTAAGCCTGATTCTCATTAGAGCGACGCTCGCACCACGTTCGAGGAAAAAATTATCGATTCGAACGGAAATGGTGACTCTGGTCGTGTGGAACTTGGGATTTGAGCGATGTTGTGCGAGTGCGAGTGTAGTCTGATGAGATACAGTAATCAGACAATCATAAAATCGCACTGATTTTCTTTTTTATGCAGATCGAAATTTCAGATCGCAACGGAAAACTGTTGGAACATCGAATTTTCGAAAAATTGTCGATGTTTGCACATTGTAAATTCATTTTCTGCTGACAAGGGAACATATTCAGATGAAACAAACCAATCTTAATGAAACTTATGCGAGATGTAGTTCTACGAAAAATATTTTACACGTATTTTCTTTTATTGGCAACCATCCATTTCGAAGGGGTGAAAACAGTCCTCAAAGTTCGCTGTCAGATCCATATTTTTTGGATATTTTGGAAACCAGAGATCGAAAAAATGAATTTTTAAAAATTGTTTTTCTTTTAATGGGGAATGTAGTAGTGCAAAAAATTTTAACAAAACATGTTTGTTCAAACAATACATTAAAAATTTTATGTTTTCTTTCCGTTTCTCTTATATATCTTTAGTTAATTTTAATGTACACTATGTGTGATCTTTGATTCAAAATAGGGGATACATGTTTTAGGATTTGCTTCTTTTTTCCATTTAACAATATTTATGCATAATGAAAGATAGTCTTGCACCTGGTGTGCGGAGGAAGGAATTCTGGCTTGTTTTACAGAAATATAAGCGTTTATTTAAACAAAGGTCTTTCGTTAAATTTTTTTGCACAAGTACGTTTCCAAAAACACACAATTTAAAAAAAAAATCAATTTTTTGCGACCTTTGGTTTCCGAGGTATTTAAAAAAATATGACTCTGACCACGAATTTTGAGGGCTGTTTTCATCCCTTCAAAGTGGACGGTTGCCGATAAAAAAACACCTGCCAAATATTTATCGAAGAACTATATGTCGCACATAAGTTTCATCAAAATCGATTTGTATCAACTGAATATGTTCCCTTGTGAGATGTTCTTGTATGTCGTGGCAGATGGGAAACTGGAGGCATGATTTTGTCAAAAACTTATATAAATTCAAAGTAATAATTTTTGGTTCACGATCGTAAATTTTGTATATGCAAATATGATATCGGCGCTACACGTTCGATCAACAAAAAAGAATTTAGCAATTTTGCAGAATTATAATTTCGACGTTTCGGTTCAGCTTTGAACCATCTTCAAGAAAAGTCCGCGTCTATGAAAATAATGTAATAAAATTTGTATTAATCGAACAGAAACTTTTTGATAGTAGTAACAAAAAGAATATATACATACTTGTTAAATGTGAAAAACAAACAGAAAACAAAGTAAAACAAAATTGTGCTTCACAGCACGAAGGTTTGAACTGTACTAAACCGTGACTGTTATGGCAAAGTAAAGAACGGAAAAACGTACGAATATCGTGGATCAAACTGACCAACCAGATGTCAAGGATCAAGAACCTATAAATCGATGTTTGGCGCGAAATTTAAATTTTAAATAAATAATCATCACAATTTAACCGCTATATTACCAAAAATTGGTAAAAAATTAGCAAACATTTTGCAGAATTAACATAAATAATGTTAATATGTGTGTGGTTGAACCATTCAAATACTCAACTGGAATTAATACCTTAGATTATTAGAACCTCATCATAAGATCATTAACGATCTAACCGAAACGTCGAAATTATAATTCTGCAAAATTGCTAAATTCTTTTTTGTTGATCGAACGTGTAGCGCCGATATCATATTTGCATATAAATTCAAAGGTCTGTAAAAACATTAATTAATTTTTTTGGAAACGAATCTAATGTTTTGCCAATATTGATGCACCATAAACTATATACACCATACTGGCTTGACAAAACATACTCGTCGTTGGTATTCCATGAAACGACGGAAAAAAATCGTAGATCAAATTTCGAGGTCTCGCTGGGCAGCAGAAACCACAATGTACAAATCCATATTCGATTCAGTTACAAAAAAAATTTTATAACTTTTCTACGGATTTTAAAATTTGTCCCATTATCGAGATCAAGCAAGCCTTCAGAGAGAGTTCCCTGCACGGTCTATGAAATAAAAAATGTTTTGCAAAAAAAGAACTGGGGAGTGTGTAAAAGTAGATTCTTGAAGCTATAAAATGATCTTTTCTTAGAAAGCTACAGCAGATTGAAGATCAACAAGTTTCCGAAAATTTACTGCTCGGATACTTTTAGAAGCAATTTTATTTAAAGAGAGTACGATTTTGTGATTGTTTGAATAGTGTTCCTCGCGCGCGTGGTGTGTGTGCCGCTGTGATGCGAACCCGGCTTTATCGTCTCGCCCGACTGTTTTCCGTTTTGCGTGCGAATCGAGAGAGATCTACTGAAAAGCGACGTCCCACTTTTGCGTCTTCTAAAGCGACCTCCTGCGTCTCGCGAGCCACCCCCGCTCGTTAAATATTAAATGGGGGTTGTGCGAGGGTGGAGACACGTTGCGTGCTCCGCTGTTTATCCCTCGTGACCGGCTTCCGACAGTCGAAATCGCATGTTGTCGGTTTACACCGGGAGGAAGCTGGTTTGTTGACACGATGGGCTCGTAAACACAAGATCACCTTTGCGGACTGGATCTATGGTGCTCGAATGGTCGCGGAACCGTCCAAAATAGACACTAATCTATTTACTGTCGAGGATTAACTAGAGTTCTACATTTGAACACCCCCTCTGCCGTACAAATTGAACGCAGTAGATATTGAAACTCATTTTCACTGTCTATGGATGGTCTTCTTCACTCCGAGACATTTTTGTACATTGTCTGAGACAGTCAGGACACTTGCGATAGCTAAATGTGAATGGACAAACTGTTAAAGACTTAGGACAGTTTCTTAAACAATTCTATACTGACGTATAATGAATTTTTTAACGACTGGAATAGAATTGGAATTAAATATTGCATCAATTATTGGATATTAGTTTCCACGTGGAAAAACAACAGTATCGATGCGTAATGGAATTTTTCTCATTTGTGCATAATGCTTCTAGATGTGGAAATTAACAACAGCGTTTGCTTTAATTTGATATCGACTAGACTAACGTATCGTTGAGCAGCTTAGATTAGATTCCCAGTTTCCAACTGAATCGAAAAGGAACGAACATTTCCAGTAATTGACCTGTAGCGTTTAATAAAGATACTTGTAAAAAGATTATTTTGAATAGCACCCGCATGTTTCTGAATTCATGCGTCCCCTAGTTCAATATTAAAAGAGCTATCAAAGGCTAACAAATTTCATTCGCGAATTTATATTACATTTCCGACCGACAAGTGTCCTGAAACGTTCCGACGGCAGCGTACACCTCTTATATTCGAAAAACCAGCCAGTTAGCATGTGAAACGGACGGTAAATCATTGAACGTGTCGCGTTGGACAGTGGAACCCACCGACCCATGTTTCCTCCCGTTGATATATCGGCTGGTTCAATAATTGCGGCTCAGCTGAAGGCAGAATCGCTCGAAATGAAAGCTTGAATCACTTTTGACTACAGATTTCAACCACAAAATGTCCTCTAAATTTTATCCGAAACAATAAACATGTACGCACATCTCCATTTAAACATTTCTAGTCCACCAGTTCACAGATAGAACAGTTCAAGTCGCTTATGATCTACAGTGACTCCCATTAATATTCGGACGCTATAAAAAAAACGATAACTGGTTTAACATTGAACTATAGGACTTGAATTTTTGTTGGGAAGCTACAGCAAATAGTTTATTAGAATTAATTTTTCACGGCGCATTTGGTTCGATCATTATTTTTACTATACTTAGCTCTACTGTAGCGAATATGTCAAAGTGACATAAATGTGCTCGTCCGAATAGTACAGGAAAAAGGAAAGGTGTTTGTGTTTCGTCCTACTATTCGTCCTATTCGTCACTTTGACATATTCGCTACAGTAGAGCTAAGTATAGTAAAAATAATGATCGAACCAAATGCGCCGTGAAAAATTAATTCTAATATATCAAAAAATTGCGATCGATAAAAATATTCACTATTTAGCAAATAGTTTGCTACAGAATGTGGAAAAACATTTTTTCAAAAATTGCAATTGATCGGAGTTGTAGAAAAAATACTAAAAGTTGCATTTTACAATTTTTTTATTTGAGCCTATATTAAAAATTTTAAAAATTTAAACGACAGGCATTGAAAGATGTGAGAATCTATAGATTTACTGCAGTTATAGCCCGAAAATTGTGAAAATCTGAAATTTTTACCATCGTTAAACGTTTGTAGCTCATTGCAACGTCGAACAATATTGACGAAATTTTCGGAATATGTTTAATTGACACAGATCTACAAAACGTATTTTAAAAATTGTCAATATAATCCACATAAAAAAGTTGTAAAATGCAACTTTTACTATTTTTTCTACAACTCCGATCAATTGCAATTTTTGAAAAAATGTTTTTCCACATTCTGTAGCAAACTATTTGCTCTAGCTTCCCCAAAAAATTCAAGTCGTGTAGTTCAATGTTTAACCAGTTATCGTTTTTTTTTTTAGAGCGTCCGAATATTAATGGGAGTCACTGTATATAAAACACTGAACCACTACTCGTACAATAATATCAACTTCAATTATCATAAATAGACAGCGGATTTGATGCGTTCATAACAGTGAAGGGATTCTAAACATTTAAGCATGTCAGTACATTATTATCAACTCTAGAAAATGTTTAAAGGATACTTTTAATGGGCTCCTGTTTCTAACAATCGATGCAAACAATTTTTATTTTGCATAAAAATCCGCAGTCTAATTAAAAGAAATACAAATCTCAGATCTGCAGCGGAACATTTTCATTTTGCCCGTTAACTTCAGAATGGATCATCATTGCATACGTGACCGCAGCTGCTAGCCACCCTACGCATACTGTTCTTCGAAATATGAATCGGATGAAGTAGAAACTATTTTTCAACTATATAACGCAATTTTGTTTGATGAAAGGATGTCTTGAACAACGGTAAGTCAACACAGAAAGTTGCAAGTGGAAAAAGTACTGCAGTGTAAGCCCTGTATAAATACTAAGATTAACATTAGCCCACATAGAATTGAATTGCAATTAATATCCAACCGATATAGTTATTTCGCCATCTCAACCTCGCGAGACGAGGATGTCTTCGAAGGTTGGCTGCCGTTCGAGGACTTACGCGAATTGTTTAGGAAGGATCAAGCATCTTGAATAGTGCGCTACTTAAGTATACATTTACATAGTCTTACGGTTTTATAATACACGCGTGGCCGGGGTCAGAGTGCGTTTCAAGTAATAAAATATATATATATGTATATGTATATATATATATATGTTATGTATAATATGTATATGTATACACGCGCACGGGTAAATATGTATAATTGCACGCGTTTAGTGTTTTCAAGTGTGTAGTCGGAGGAGGTTGAGCCATCGTTCTGCTCTACCGACGGAGAAACATGGGGAATTACCGCCTCCTAGGACAGGCTTGCCAACGCTCTACGTGAAATCTAAACCGCAACGACCGTAACCACTCCGTAATTACCAGCGTCCACTCTGTTTCACTTCGGAAACAAAACCACAAAGTGGGTTGTCTACGCTAAGAACGCAGAACCGCGTATGGGTCGTGAGAAATTAAGTCTAGGGACTTTTGCAGGGGAATCCCCTGGACTCGACAGTTAGAAACACCTTACATGTTGGGACCCTGAGGTCCAAACTGAAAATTCAAGTTCATTTAACATTTCTATCGAAACGAGTCGCGTTAATCAGATCGGAGAGGATTTTTAGGTTTAGTAACCTTTCGATATTCGAAGAGGAGAGTAGTAGTACCAACTGTAGGTAAAGAGGCTGGGAAGTGTCTTGGCTAAACTTCCGAAAATCGGTGAAATCCGATTCAACTAAGATGATAGGAGATTTCTTTTGAGTTGCCAAAAATTCCTTTGGGAAACTGTTTCTCAAGCAAACTGAATTTCACCGATTTTCGGAAATTCACTTAATGTCCCGAACTATCGACGCAGTCCCGTCGGTACCGCGAACAGCATCACGGCACCAGGAATGAGGTAGTTGTCCGCGAAACTAGTCACTAAAGCAGGGTAGTATTGAGCGACGGTACATTTCTCGTCGTCGGTAAGACAGGAACGCTTCTGTGAGCTTACTTACTAGCTAGGGAATCGAATACGAGAGGCCCGGCGCGGTGTGCCTCGGGAAAAATCGATTTCTGACCCCCGCCACAGTTTGCATCGTTTCTGCCTCGCGGTGATTCGTTCGCTGTTCTTTTATTCTTTTTCTCGACAGTCAGCGCGACGATATCAACGATACGGGCTCGCAGTGTTGCCGCCGTCGCCATTCGAGAGTATTCTGGGAATTCCCGGCCGCGATCTCGGTCGGTAAAATCGCCTCAGCCGGGATCAGAATCGCATTTCGTGTGATCGTGTTGTATATCCAAGTGGAACATTCGAGTTCCGCGAATGTTTGGCGAGAGGTGGCAACAAAGTGCGAACGAATCGCTTCGCGTGTTTCCTGTGCCCCCGGCGTTCGAAAAAAGCATCGAAAAACTGAATCTACGTGAAACCAGAGTAAAACCGCTTATTGGCTGGCCACTTTTAGAGGCCTTGATATGTTCAATTGGAACCACCGTGTATTTTTTCATTGATTTCTCAAAACGAAATCGTCCGCCTTCGGCGCGGTTCGAACAATAGTCACGCCTCGATGATCGACGCAATGCAAAAATCATTCGAATGCGCGTATACGTCTCGCGAAGCTCCCGGAGCTCTTCGAGCTCCTAAAATAACGGCGTCGCTTGTGTAAACGATTCGATGGGCCCCCGTAGATCACTGTACCTCTGTAGAACAAGGATTTTCTTGTCTGCCGCCGCGGTATGAGTTTGCAAGGCGATCGAGATACAGCTGTACGAAGGCCCACGAGCGCAACTCATTGGAAGAAAACTTATTCCCTGTTTCTTTGCAATCCCGTCAACTTCCGGCACTGGAAATCGTCGTTCCTGCAACACTCTCATTCCTCACGCTGTCGGATCACGTTCCTCTCGAGCTCGCGAAGCAAGGAAATCGAAATTCTATCGGAAACTTCTCCTCGACTAAATCGCGACGATCATCAGAAATCTGTGCGTGTTTCTCATTTGTGCTGCGATAATTAACAAGCGTACGAAACTGGCCCTCGTCCGTTCTTTGCGTTTATTAAATATATTCCACTACGAATAGACTGCGGATTCTACACATTTCTGACGAAAATGATTCGATGAAATTTAACACGACGATTCAGACACAACGAAAGATATTCAATTTGTATTTTCCATTGAGATCCGCAGTCTAGTTCCGAACAACGCAAATAACTTTATATAAAATATATCTCGTTGTTACGTCGGTTTTACATAGTTATTGGAGAAGTTCACAATGTGGCTTATCTACATCGTGTTAAAATTAACAGGTTACCCGGTAGATATCTTTAGAAAATCGCCTGTCAAGTAACAATTGGAACAGAAATGATTGAATTACGTTTTCGACAGCGAATTATTGGATCCTGCTGAAAATAGATACGGCTATCCAGACCTTTCTTAGAACGTTCTGGGTTGTTCACTATAGATTTTCCTTGAACAAAGCAGAATCGCGGTCAGGTAACGTGTTAATGTACAAGTATAACGGACGGGGGTTGTAACTCGAAGAATCCTAGAATTTCGTGCAATGAAATCTGTGCGCAGATTCTTAACCCTATCTACTTTATCGTATTATTTGTACGCACCACAATCGTCTCGAGCCAACGAACCCAAAGAAACCGACTCGCAAGCGGACCAGCTCGCGACAATCGTGAAGGAAGAATAGATCCCGGTGTCCCGAACAGAAATCCACGCTTTTGTGAATTATTCCCGAAACGAAATCCCGTCTGATCGGAGCATGGAAATCTCCTTCAACAGTCCGCTGGTCTAATTACGAGGCACGAACCGGTAGAAGTATTTGCACGGGTCCTTTCCAGTGGGACGACGCGCGGTAAATAAAGAATACCGTTCGATGGGTTGCGGGGCTGGAAATTTTTATAACGTAACCCGGGAAGGCGCGGAATCGTTCTGTAAAGGTACAAATACTATCTTTGCCGGTCGTGTAACAGAATATTCCATGGGAGCGCGTCAAAAGAATTCCGGAGCAGAGGAGGCACACCACAGTCGACGTAGAACAACTCCGTGCTTCGTGAGAGCTCGAGAACCACGATCTCCCGAAGTTCCGTGCGCCTCGGCGCGGATCGATCGGTCGAAACGGATCCCACGATATTCGCAGAGTGATCGATCTATCGTTCGCTCGCAAACAAAACCCGTTACTTCAAACGACGGGATCGAGATTTTTCTCGACGCGAATTAACATACACATGTACACGTACATTGGGCACACACACACACGCACACGCACATATATTTATATGTGTGTGCGCGTATACATACATATATATATGTATGTATATACATGTTTATGTATATATATGTATATGTATATTCATCCATGTATATGTGTATTCATAGATGTATATGTATATACATACATGTATATGTATATACATACATGTTTATGTATATACATACATGTATATATATGTATATACATGTATATGTATATACATACATGTATATGTATATTCATACATGTTTATGTATATACATACATGTATATGTATATTTATACATGTATATGTATATTTATACATGTATATGTATATACATACATGTATATGTATATACATACATGTATATGTATATTCATACATGTATATGTATATACATACATGTATATGTATATTCATACATGTATATGTATATACATACATGTTTATGTATATACATACATCTATATGTATATACACACATGTTTATGTATATACATACATGTTTATGTATATACATACATGTATATGTATATTCATACATGTTTATGTATATACATACATGTATATGTATATTCATACATGTATATGTATATACATACATGTATATGTATATTCATACATGTTTATGTATATACATACATGTATATGTATATTCATACATGTATATGTATATACATACATGTATATGTATATACATACATGTATATGTATATTCATACATGTTTATGTATATACATACATGTATATGTATATATTACATGTATATGTATGTAACATACACATGTACACGTACATTGGGCACACACGCAGACGCACACGCACATATATATATGTGTGTGTATATATGTATATATAAAGAGAGAGAGGGCAGTTCTACGTGCGTGTTATGTATAACGTGACATTTATACATTCGCCGAGTATGCGCCATCACCCTTTTGAGCGACGTGCTCGTGGATCGTAAACTTTATACATTATTGCTTTGCCGATAGCCACGTCACGTACATGCCGATCTGGTTCACGTTCGTCCCACTTCGCCGGCAAAATTCAACTAATTATGCGACGCCTGACCAGCTTAATTTCCCACCCGTTTTTCCGCAGCGGATTTTGCCACCGGATTCTACAAGCAATTATCAGATACGTTCCCGGAAGAACAATCCAATTACTCGCTCTTTAATTCCTACGCCAAAGCGGCGTTATTTTTCTTGCATAGCTTCGGAATTCGATTATTCATCCCGCGATGTATAATCGACAATTTAGAATCGAGGAATCGCGACAGTAGTCTTCGTTTTAGGATAAGAGTTTCCTTTTTTCCAGTTAAAAGCCGAGAAATTTTTAGAAAAGTGACTTTTATGATCGGTCTGACTCTGATCAGTCTTTTCTACTGAATTTTCAATTAAGCTTCGTAAAGATTCTATCCAATTTCTAGAATACTATTGGATCCAGTCACGACCACGTAAATGATGATTAGGAATTCGATATGTCCGACTCTGGTTTTTTACTGGACTTCGAAGTGAACAATTTCTGAAAAATTCGTTATTCGTTTTATACTACTAGATTGAGTCACAAAGTTTGTGAGTTTAAGAGCTTTGAGAAACAACAACTGTGAAAATGATGGTTAAATGACTTGCACGATATGTTTTTGATATTTCAATTGATCTTCTGAAAGATTGTTGGTTAAAATACGTGTTTAACGTGTCTGGACATGATCATGCTTTTCTACTGAATAAAAGAGGTCCCTCATCTTACATTATTTTGTCAAACCACAAACTGTGGCACAACAGAGCAAAGTATGTAGAAAGGACTCGATTGATATGTCTGACTAGTGCCAGTCTTATCCACTGAATTTCAATGTAAACTCCTCAAAGAGAGACGTGTCAATTATAGCATCATATTGAATCATAAACTATGCGACTTTGAAACAACATTTGAAAGACTTGAACGATATGTCTGACTTCGGTCAGTCTTTTCTACTGAATCCGAAACGAAGCAATATCCTCGAAGACAAATTATGTATTCCTTTTACTCCTACACTGTCCATCAGTTTCCTGGACTTGAGAATCTCGAGGTCACCTATTTTCAATTATTGTCTTCACAGGGGACCAGAATAAACCTCTAATTTCTCTAACGATTTTCATAGAACTTGGAACGCTTGGTGCTACTTCACAACAATCATTTCTTTTGATATTTCAAAACTTAGTCAATAGAAACACTAGACATATATCTGATATGTTCAAGGTATTGAATGGAGTGTTCGAGCGAGAATACGTTCGAAGATAGGCATTTTGGGAAACGAACGCGAGCCAGATACGTTTTGGTAGCCTCCTCCTTGCTACTATGTCGTTTTTTACACGGACTCGAGGACGCGCGCACAATTAATTCCCCTAAACTGACGAAACCCTTCTAATCGGATTCCCCGACGATTCACGCTCCGTCGTCCCCGTCCCGCAAACGTCTCTCGCCTGTTCGTCTTTTTATTTCTCCTTCTTCTTTTTTTTCTCTCTCCGTGTTTCGTTTCTCGTTATCCGTGCGCTTGTCGTGCGGCTACCGTGTAACGCTTACTCGCGAAATATGTCGCCCGCCTGTCCGGTTCAACCCCTATCTTCCGACAATAACCGCACCCCCGCCGCGGCTCGACATTGCCCTCACAATAATTGTCAAAAACCACCACCTTTTCATTTTTAACCCTTAGCAGTCGACTCATAGTGACGACTAAAAATTGCTTTACCACTATTCACAATATTAATAATTTTTGGTTCACGATCGTAAATTTTGTATATGCAAATATGATATCGGCGCTACACGTTCGATCAACAAAAAAGAATTTAGCAATTTTGCAGAATTATAATTTCACTCAGAATTAGAATTTTTCAGAATTATAATTCACAATATTGTTCGGATTATTAAATATGTTGGTATCTGCTCAATTACTAAACATTTCAGTATTGTATGAGGTATTATATCAATTGCGTATCCATAAAATGAAGAAATCATTTACAAAAGGATTATTCGAAAGAAATGTTTAATTTTTGAGTTACAATAGTCCCGAGTGCAAAGGGTTAATCCTGCAAAGAGGGGAGGGGCTTTTATCTCTTTAAGAAAATGTATAAACGCTAGTTTATTTTCGGTGGAACATTTGGATCATTAAAAACATAAATTAAATACTGAAAAGTATCTTAGATCATTTTTAAGAATTTTCGAAACGTCTCAAGACAACACTTTTTCAATCTGATTAAAATTTATTTTATATATTCATCGTAAATCGACTTTCCAAATTCAGTGTCTCGAAGGCAAATTTGCTGATTTCCTTTGCGTCTCCAAAAAGCTGAGAATAAAAAATTAACCCTCCGTTAACCCTCGTTCACTCAAAACCAGGTCGCTTTTCATGAATTATGCATGTGGCAGAAAACGTGAGAAACGTCTCAGATGTTTACGGATAACATGGAATAAAATGAAATGACAGCTTTCGCACGTGTTTATAAAATATTTATATGTTCTTGTTAATATAGCATTCCCTTCTGTGTTTCATAGGTAAAGCGCGTGCTAATATTTAAATGCAAATATTTTGTTATTCGTTAGAAAAAACGAGTTGAATATAAAAATTAAATGAAACTGAAAATTTAATTCTTTTATTCTGTGTTTTATGTTAACAGAGCACATTAAACGTTTGTGTTTGACGCGTTTGCGAATACGACTGAAGCATCATATACGCAGTCTAATGAAAAATTGCGAATTGCACACATTAATGCATTTATGATATTTGCAAAATATTCCAAAAGATTCAGGACGGTTCTGCTTGGCTCTCGAAGAAAAAAAAACTTCCACTCTGCTTTTACGATAAATAATCTTTTAAAATGAAAACTGACGACACTTTCACTTTGCTTTTACAGTAAATAGTCTTCTAAAACGAATATTAAGGATACGACCGCTTTATTTTTACAGCGATGCATTTTCTCAGATGAAAGTTATTAAAATTTCTCCCAATATAGTTTATCTCTCAATCATTGAAATGAATTCGTCCCCCATTTTGATTCTCATAAAATATTCTCCAGACGCGACGAATAAAACTGTGTTTACAAATCTGTAATCCAATAACCAATGTATGTCAACTGTTTTACAGTGAAGAACATTCTTAAACGAAAATTAAGGGCGCTTCTACTTTAATTTTATCGTAAAGGTGATCTTTAATCAATGGAATTAATTCGCTCCCTATTTTGATTCTCACAAAATATTCTCCAGACGTGCCGAGTAAAACTGTGCTTACAAATCTGTAATCCAATAACCAATATATGTCAACTGTTTTACAGTGAAGAACCTTCTTAAACGAAAATTAAGGACGCTTCTACTATAATTTTCTGATAAAGGTAATCTTTAATCAATGGAATTAATTCGTTCCCTATTTTGATTCTCACAAAATATTCTCCAGACGCGACGAGTAAAAATGTGCATAATAATCTGTAATCCAACAATCAATATATGTCAACTGTTTTACAGTGAAGAACATTCTTAAACAAAAATTAAGGACGTTTCTACTTTAATTTTCCCATAAAGGTGGTCTTTAATCACTGGAATTAATTCGTTCTCTATTATGATTCTCACAAAATATTCTCCAGACGCCCCGAGTAAAAATGTGCATAATAATCTGTAATCCAACAACCCGTATATTTCAACTGTTTTACAGTGAAGAACCTTCTTAATTTAATTTTCCCATAAAGGTGATCTTTAATCAATCTAATTAATTCGTTCCCTATTTTGATTCTCACAAAATATTCTCCAGACGCGAAGAGTATAAATGTGCATAATAATCTGTAATCCAACAACCACTGTATGTCAACTGTTTTACAGTGAAGAAGCTTCTTAAACGAAAATTACGGACGTTTCTACTTTAATTTTCCCATAAAGGTGGTCTTTAATCACTGGAATTAATTCGTTCTCTATTTTGATTCTCACAAAATATTGTCTAGACGCGACGAGTAAAACTGTGCATAATAATCTGTAATCCAACAACCAATATATGTCAACTGTGTTACAGTGAAGAACCTTCTTAAACGCATATTAAGGACGTTTCTACTTTAATTTTCCCATAAAAGTGATCTTTAATCAATGGAATTAATTCGTTCCCTATTTTGATTCTTCCAAAATATTCTCCGACGCGACGAATAAAACTGTGTTTACAAATCTGTAATCCAACAACCAATATATGTCATCAGTTTTACAATGAAGAACCTTTCTGAAACGAATATTAAGGACGCTTCTACTATAATTTTCCCATAAAGGTGACCTTTAATTACTGGAATTAATTCGTTTCCTATTTTGATTCTTTCAAAATATTCTCCAGACGCGACGAGTAAAAATGTGCATAATAATCTGTAATCCAACAACCAATATATGTCATCAGTTTTACAGTGAAGAACCTTCTCGAGCCAAAATGCAGGACACTTCTACTTTAATTTTTCCTTAACTTATGCCTTGTTTCTCACAACATAGTCTCCAAAAATGTTCTATATAAAACGTATCTGATCAAAAACCATTATTAGAAGCGATCTAGTATCTGATTGAAATCTCGAATCTTCTCTCGGAGGGTTAATAGAGGCATACATACAGGGTGTCTCGAAATGACCAGTCATCGAGTAAGGATCGAAGAATTTCGCGAATTTCCGGCGGGGCGCTCGCAGTTGTGGCGTGGTTCCGCCGGAATTCGTAAAATTAGTATTCGGCACGCGTCGGTCGCTTGTCGAGATTATAATCGAGCCGGCGAGCGGGGACGAGGTGTTACCGCTGAATAATTTGAGGTCGTGCGTTTCGGCGTCGTTTGTAAACGTCACACGGCGCGGGCTGGCTGTTTAGAAGTTTCCCGAGTTTTCCGCTTCTTTCTCCTTTCCAGTGACAAATCGACCGTTTTAAAGCGGGTGTCTCTGGGCCCGCGAAACGTTCACGGGCCGACGCCGTCGCGGAATAATCCTGCTGCGACGCGCTTTATCATGCCACGGCCCGAGACATAATTAAACTGGCTGTCCCGGGAACATTTAAACACGATAATCACTCGATCGACGAACGTCTCGCTGCCAGTTTCCTACTCCGACAGTTCGGAATTTATTCGTAGAACTTTTTTCAAAGTATTCCGAAGCTCTGGATTTGTTGGTCGATCGAGGTAACCGTGCGAAAGACACTCGCACTTTTCTCTTTTCTTTGGATAGCTTCTATCCCCTCTTTTCTCTCTCTCTCTCTCTCTCTCTCTCTCTCGTGCTTCGCTTTCTCGTATTTGTTACGAGATTATTAACAATCTACAGTTATATCTATACACTCGAGCCTCCCGCGACGTCTGAAACGCTCTTTAAATTTAGCTCTGAACTTTAACAAACACCTAATGGTCCGATACAGGAGGAGCGTTCGCTTTTGCTAGCCTATTAGGTATACCATAAATTAGCGGTTGTCATTTACAGACTCTACGGTGCTTCTTCTTTTTACACGCGCGCTGTCGTTTGCCGGCGATCGGGGATCGTTCTCTCCCTCGTAATCGGTTCTGCGATCGAGCTGTTCGATCTCAACGCGTTACGACCCCGAGTAGAGCGGGAATTAAGTGAAGGAGCCATCTGTGATTTTAAAGAGCGGAACGGGCTGAGAAAATTACCGACAATCGGAAACTGTGCGTTCATCAAAATCGAAACTGATTTCTTCCGATGATTACGAATTTCTTGACTCGTCCGACTATGGCAGCAGTTTCCACTGAATTTGCAGCGTGCGAATGTCTTCGGAATATTTTCAGGTTTGGGTATTTATAATGTTTAACCGGAATCCGAAATTGATTTAATCCCAATTTCTTCCAATCCGTCGATCAGAATACGAACCTACACGAAATCACGGCAGAAGGTATTTCAACATCTGACCTAAAAACGAAATTAAATTCTGACTGCGATTTAACCGAACGTAGTCGGGTTATTTCTGTAATTGGTCTTGCAGTCACGTTCCGATTCGAAAAGGACATTATTAAAAACACATTCTTCGAAATGTGCTTCAGTGAAGAAACGCAGTTTCTGAATTTATAACTAGTAGTTCCGAAAACGGATTCTCGGTATATTGGTGCTCTTTTCGATGCAAGAAATTCTATTGCGAAAACTCGACAGTCTTCCCGAAAAATATTAGCAAACATTATCGATCGGTGCCTTCAAAATTATTTTGGTATCCTCGACTTCGATGAAAGGTATCTTCAATTTGTCGTTTATATTTTCATCGATTTCTAATATTCTTTACTGAAAAATTTATGATAAGTAGTTGAAAATATCTTCTTTCCGATGCAGAAAATCCTATTGCGACAACACTGTCAATCTTTCAGAAAAATTTCGTGTCACCGACCCAGTACCTTGGAAAAGGTTGTACAGGGTGTCCCATTGTATCGAGAACGGCAGGATATCTCGGAAGACGGTGTCGTTATCGAAAAGTGTTCCTACAAAAGTTGTTTGGTATGACAGGCTAAGTTACGTGATACTAATTGTTTTTTTGTGGGTGGAGTGGTGGAGGACATTTCAAAGTCAACTTGATTTTTTTAAATGGAATAGTATATTTTTTTCTTTAGAAAATAATAGCGGGTAGTGAGACGAATCCAAAGATGTGCTACATGATATTATTCTGATTTTGATGAAGGTAAATTGTTAGCTTGTGTTTACATATTGCATCGGCCAACAGCCAACAGCCGTTGCTAATTGTAAGTGGCGTCGACCGATGCAATATGTAAACACAAGCTAACAATTTACCTTCATCAAAATCAGAATAGGGTAACTGCACCAGTGAATGAACATTTAAGAAATTGTTCAGGAAAATATTTTATTTAAAAAAAAACTATGTGAATTAAAGGAATCTCATATATGCCAAATAGCTCCCTATACTTCATTTGTCAAAAATAAATGAACACAAATACAATGAAATTATTATTATTCTTCTTTATTAAACGTTAAATCAAAAATATGAAAAATACCAGACAATGAACACTACATTCTAGTAATTGAATAATGCTAGTCCAATCAATGAACAAAATTACTAAACAATATTCTCCTATTTATTTAACTCTTTAATCACAATTTTATCGCTAGTATGCCGTCCGGGTTAAAATTTGTTGAAATATACAAAAGCGTTCATTTACTGGTGCCCGTTCATTCACTGGTGCAGTTACCCTAATATCATGTATCACATCTTTGGATTCGTCTCACTACCCGCTATTATTTTCTAAAGAAAAAATATACTATTCCATTTAAAAAAATCAAGTTGACCTTGAAATGTCCTCCACCACTCCACCCACAAAAAAACAATTAATACCACGTAACTTAGCCCGTCATACCAAACAACTTTTGTAGGAACACTTTCTTGATAACGACACCGTCTTCCGAGATATCCTGACGTTCTCGATACAGTGGGACACCCTGTATATTGTTTATATCAGTGTCAACTTTAAATATTTCCCAGTGAAAAATTAATGACATCTACTTCAAAACATACTGTATCAGACGAAAGAAGTGTCGTTACCGAAACTGTGCCAGTCCCTCCGCAAAAAAATTGCAACCGAGTTTCTTTTAAAAATGCAAGAGCAGGTACTGCTTCCAACCTGTTTCCGATCGGAAACGGGTTCAACGGTAACCAAAGTTTGCAGATGCGTCGCTGCCGGTTCTAATGATTGTTCCCGGCTGACTGCAATATCGCTGCTGATCTAGCACCGGTGATCTCAGCGCGTGTTTGGATCCACGCCCGTTCCCCGCATATGGGATCCCCTTATTATTGGGCCACGTATCGGGACGAGGATGTCGCCGCAATAAAAGTCCGCCACGAAAATGCAACCGGCGCGGAATCGGGCTCAATATCTGCCCCGTCTTGTAACAATCGATTCAACAGCTAAGGCTCGTTCCGCTCGCGATCGAATGGCCCTCGAAAGTGTTTCGTGTCGCTTCTATCGGCTCGTTTCCGACGCGTCTTCGCTGTAACGAGCCACGGGAACGACCGTCGAAAATTCCACCAGCTCTCCGCCATAACGCCCTATCGATGCTGCGAACGGAAGTGGAATGGACGTCGAACAGGGACGTCCCGTGACTTCGAAACGCGCCCGAAGATTCACAAGACTAGCCCGATAGAAAGAACAGATAGCGGAACACGGTTGTTCCGGAAGAAGCTTCTGCGTGCGGGCGGAAAATTCATGTAGCACGTCGAAGGGCATGTTCCAAGGACCGACAAGTGTAAGTATTTTTTGAAGTGTGGCGAGAAATTTGAAGAAAATTGGATGAAGAGCAGAGCAAAATTTCTCTCTTCGTAGAAAGTATCGCAGCATATTTTTTCAATTTTCACTCATTTTTTTGTCACCATTAGTAACATTCCTGCATTTTTCGGTAAATACAGGGTGTTCGACTACAGGTGGGAGAAAATTTAAGGGTTGGTTCTTAACGATGATATAAGACGAACATGCAGAATAAAAAATTGCGATTTCGGCTTCGTTATTTAGCTACTAACAACGCGACAGTCACGTATCAAGTGACAGATGCATGCATACCTTGGTTCTCATTTGGGGAAAATTATTAATAAATTATTTGATTTTAATATTTTAGTAAAGTTCATTAATTATAAATTTTTCCCAGCGAGGTGAAAATGTTTAACAAATCGTTGGACAACATTGAACTTTTCGACGTACACAATGTACACTTTTATAGACGCGTTGTTGATTTTTAATTGTTAATAGCTAAATAACCAAGACGAAATCGCAATTTTTTTATTCTTCATTTTCGTCTTATATCATCGTTAAGAACCACTCCGTAAATTTTCTCCCACCTGTAGTCGAACATCCTGTATATCCTTGAGGGGATTCAACTCGGACGACCTTGACCTTTACATATGTTGTCTAGGACAACATTCTGAACAACGTTTGTCAATATAACTATCCGTCGCTCAGACTTAGTTTCCGAGAAAAATACGAAAAAGCTTTGTTAATTACTACGTACTCCTGGATTTTCGTATGGATGGTCTCTGCAAACCTAACCACAACTCATTCTATTCGCATAATTTTTGCATTGTAACTGTCATCCAGAATATGATTTAATAATGGAAAGATTATGCGAATAGAATGAGTTGTGGTGTGATTAGGAGTGGGTTAGGTTACGGAAAATTCTGCAAACCTAACCTCAACTCATTCTATTCGCATAATTTTTGCATTGTAACTGTCATCCAGAATATGATCTAATAATGGTAAAATTATGCGAATAGAATTAATTGTGGTGTGGTTAGGATTGGGTTAGGTTAGTCTTAATTACTAGATCAAATTCTGGATGACAGTTACAACAAAAAGATTATGCGAATAGAATGAGTTGTGGTGTGGTTAGGATTGGGTTAGGTTAGTCTTAAATACTAGATCAAATTCTGGATGACAGTTACAACACAAAGATTATGCGAATAGAATGAGTTGTGGTGTGGTTAGGATTGGGTTAAGTTAGTCTTAATTACTAGATCAAATTCTGGATAACAGTTACAACACAAAGATTATGCGAATAGAATGAGTCGTGGTGTGGTTAGGATTGGGTTAGGTTAGTCTTAATTACTAGATCAAATTCTGGATGACAGTTACACCACAAAGGTTATGCGAATAGAATGAGTCTTCGTTAGGTATGTGGAGGGGTCGGAGAAGGCCGGCCCGACCACCGATACGAAAATCGGAAATATATGCGTACGCAATACGGAAAATTCAATACAGTACTAGCAGTAGTTTTTTGGAATTTTCTCGAAAACTATGATCGAGCGACGGATACATATACTTACAAAAGTTTTTCAGAATGTTGCCCTTGACAACATATGTAAAGGTCGTCCGAGTTGAATCCTCTCTTCGATATATTTACCCATTTTTCTAGTGGCAACGTTGAAGAGAATTTTTTTTTTAAATATGCTCTAGAAAGTTATGAAGAATCAGATTAAAGAGCGAAGGGAGATGGTGCTGAAATCTGGGCAAGTTAAAAGGACTTCTTCAAGTTTCCAATAACTTTCTGCAATTTTTCGAAATTTTTCTGCATGCTCGTCCACTGCGAGACTGCGTGGATGTCTATACGAATTTTCATTTCCGAATCGCATTTCGAAGCTACATGAATAAACAGATAATTCAAATCTTATATCTATCGTGGCTACTTCACGCACAAAGAAATTCCATATGAAATTTCCCTCCAGGAAAAATCACCACGTAGCGAAGACGCGTCGTTGTTGTCTTGAGAAGCTAGTCGCGGGTTTCGCGAATCGAATTTGGGAAGACGCAGAACCCCCGATCGGCCGGCTAGCGAGCCCGAATTCTCTACGTATCTGATCCACGAGGCACGAAGATTAGAGCCCCGTTAATTAGGTGCGCCAGCTCGACTCTGTTTCGTTGATGCATACGCCCGAGGCCGTTCGTTTCTCGGTTTCCGAGAACACGAATATGTATGTATATATTTATATGGTTTCTCCTCGCGTTTCCCACGTTCTCTTCGTGTCTTCATCTCTGTGTTCCGCAAGCATTTCCTGTTTTCTATTTTCTCCCCTTAGCTGTTGCGACGCGATTCTGTTATCTTCTCCATTCTCTGTCGTCTCTCGTTTCTGAAGAATGTTCGCTCTCCCTCTCTCTCTCTCTCTCCCTCTTCAATAGGTGTGGGTGATGATTGGCAGCCCGTGTCACGAGGCGATCAGACGCGTCAACGACGCCGATCGAACCAGGCTGAGGGCCGAGAGGATCAGAGCGACGAGGAGGACGCTCCTCGACCTCACGAGACCCGCAGCCTCGTTGCTGTAGGGTAGCTTGACCTCGACCTCGGCCATCTTGAACATCGAGAGCAGCGGATGCGTGTGGAGCTCGTGGTGCTTGTTGTTGATCTTGTCGCTCAGGTCCTGCAGCATCGCGGCGCATTTCTCCTGAAACACCAATCCCATAAACTGTTAGTATTGTCATTTCGTATTGTTTACACGTATAACACTGTCCAACAAATTTCAATTTTTTTTATGTTTTCATATAACTGATGGGTGGATCTTATAGAGTTTTTAGCGCTGATTCCGAATCTGCACTTAGTTTTTTTCCTACACGCACAATTTTTGAAAAACATGACTTTGCATGGCAGCAACTCGTGTCAGACGATGATATTTTGCTTTCTGGAAAGGTAAAAACGTCATTTGTTGCTAAGGTGAAAGGGTGGATCTTCTAGATAAAAATCTGCTCTATCGCGTGGTATATTTCGATTCTCTGCTGGACCCTTATTTTTTTAGATAATTTTGAAAAATATCATCAAAATTTGGTGCAAAAGTGGTGTCTCTCCGTCTTTAATGATTATTTATTAATGTTTAAACAATCATAACGTATTAATAATGGATATCACCGTATTCAGAAAAGTCTACAGAATCTTTTGCTGCAAAGAACAATTCAATATCTTTTATCATACCGTCACAACATTTGTTTAAAGTTGAGAAATAGGTTTTATTTCAAAGTCATGTTTTCCAAAAACTGTGCGTGTAAGAGAAAAACTAAGGGCAGATTCGGAATCAGCGCAAAAAACTCTATAAGATCCACCCATCAGTTATATGAAAACATTTTTGGTGTTGGACAGTGTAATCAACAGGATGTTCTGGAGGTACAATGGGAGACAAAAGTACAAGAAATTCGAAATCCATCGATATATTGGCAATAAAAGCCATTCATCAGTATATTTTGCATTAAAAAAATAGATTACTTTAAAAGGTTTCGTTTAATTAGTGAAATTCACGTTATATTTATTTTTTAATCAAACTGTCTTCATATTATAAAAAATTGTAAGTGATTTTTGTGAATGATTGTGCCCCCTGATTTGAACTTCAAGATAATAAATTTGTGATATTCAATACATGTAATTACGCAATAAGAAGTTGAAAGTAAATAGTTAAATAAATTAAAAACACCTTAGAAAGCAATATTCATGGTTATTACTGAAAATAAACATGTGAAAGTGTCTAGCAGACTAAGAATAGTGAATCGGCCCCATCCCCTGGATATTTATTGAAATTGTGTGGAAAACATTGGTTTTGGATTGAAATTTAATCCCCCAAAATTTCGCTAACCTTTCATATAAGGATTATATGAGGGTAAATACCCTTAACTATATGATTTTTTTTATCGGTTGTTAATTAAAATATTCAGATAAAAACAATACGAAAATACTCGTACTTACATCCTTCATGTCATATATTTTTTTCACAATTGTGATCATATTATTAAGGGTAGAAAAAAATTATCAAATTTTTTAGGGGTGGAAATTGCAAACAACCCTTCGAGTGACCACTTTCAAAAAATTCAACAACAATGTTCTGTTATCTATCTAATATATACAAAAGTTTCAATGGTCGGAGGGGTGGCACATTGTTAAATATTGAAAAACAAATGAAATTACGCCATTATAATGTAGGAATACTATTAGTGGAAGATTTTAGTAGTGATTATACTAAATAGTAATTCTTATACTATTCTTTTAAGATATCTAACATACAGTCCAGTGTTTCGAGGGAAATTTAAAGTCCCAAAAGTATTGTTTAGGTTAATATTTTATTCGTATTAACAAGAATAATTCAAACCTGTAGTTGGACATATTAAATCCAATCTAAGCTAGTACCTGGACAAAAGTAAAGCCTATACCGGGACAAATTGAAATTACATATAATCTGTATAAGGCACTATGCCTCCGATCTTTATTAAATCTTTAATAATCTACATACGGTATGGAAATATTATTATTGTATATTAAAATCTGTCCTGTTCAATTCTTATTCTCGGTTGCAAAGCAATCATTTCAAGAGACAATACTTCTTTCTTCATATTCTCTAATTGAGTGCACAATTTTGCTTTCTCTTCTTTAATTTCATCTTTATTATCATTAGTTGCTTTAGACCTTATTTTTTTAGATTCATCATTGATTTTTAACTTTATATGTTTAAATTGTTGTGTAATTATCTTTTTTCTTTCATTTTGAGAAGCTTGTACGATAGACTCAACAGAATGTGATTCTTGACTTCTATTCAATTTTTTATTTTTGTCAATCTTCTATTTTCCTTCAATGTATCATTTTTAATAATATAATTATATTTTATGTACTTTTGGCTTGCTTGTACTTTTAATTTGTTTTTATGATACCTTTTTAATTTTTTTCGACTATAAACAAAAGTTTTATTTTTAGTGACGGCCATTATTAAATTTAATTATTGAAATATGTCAAAATTAATTTAATGTTTGATTATAATCGATTCGATATAATTCAATATTGGTATGGTTCAGTTTGTTTAAAAAAACTGTTGTTTATTTGTTTGACATATTCTATTTTTCTAACCCGTGATCCTCATTTGACGTGTGACATTTAACTTTACATTTTTTTACTTCTATTAATAAAGTTCAGTTCAGATAATTTTGTTTATTGAATTACATAATCTAATATTAATTTTTAAAGCAAGTTTACAATCTGAAAAAGAAACATTTGTTTAAGGATTATATGGACATAAATGATTAATTTTTGAAGTTAGGTATTCATACTGATAGATTTATGACGTAAAAATTAAGTATTATTCACGTCACAGACGGTACACATTTTCTACATACGTTATACAAGCTACTAGAACACGAATTATACATAGATTCAGTTAAATAATTTGTAAACAACGGGTTGATTTTAATCGCAAACACGTGTTCGGTTTCAGGCGTATGCACATTGCGTATAAGCTTAGAGTGGGACAGCTACTGCCATCGCGTCCCGATGGAGTATGAAGTACTTATATTTCAAAACAGCCCTAAACTTGGACATCAAATATTTCGATTCATAATTATTATTTACGTTAAGTTTGGTTGTCAAGTGTGATAATTATTTTTTGTCTCAGGACTTAAGTTATATCTTTTTATCAAACAAAAGTTCGAACTATAAATACACATGATTCGCATGTAAGTAGACTACTTTATACACTGTTTTCATATGAACTTTGAATTTATTTTTAATTTTCAATTGATGTCTTGATGAAATAATATTCACACCTACTTACAACTAAGGCCTCAGAATATATAATATAATTATTTAATCTCTTAATTATTGATTTTACTATGAAAATTCAATAGTCCAGATTTAAGCATCACTTTCGGACTGTCCAGACTTAGGTCACTTCAGTTTATTTGTCGATGGTGAAAATAAACTAAAGAGTTTTATTAAAAAATAAGTGAACTGTTAAAAATCCTTGCTGTCACGTAGAACAGTCTAATAAAAACGTTCCGGTTCGCAAATAATTAAAATCGTCGACAACGGACGAAGATCATTGCTTGAATTGCATCTGTAAGGAATTCGCACAATAATCTGTAGTCCGGAGGTGACTTCGGCTGGCTCCTGCTGAGTATCACGTCGAAGTAACTTCAACAATGGAACTTCTGTGCGGGGGAGGGTGGAGATTTTTTGTCGTGTCACGGAACAACAGGCCGTTGACGACAAGTCGGTTCCGTTTTTTTCGGAAAACGAAGCGGAGGGCTGTTTTAATAAACGAGCAAGACGCGGCGCGAGAGTAAACAAGTTTCCGCGAAGTAATAAACCGCGCACCGTTTTCTAGGCGCAAAGAAACTGTACGCGGCGAGACAATAGACTTCTGTTATTGTTAATTTAGCATAATTTGTGAGCGAGTAGGAGGAGGCCCCGGTTTTAAACGGAACGACGACGCCCGCGAGAAAAATTAGCACTTGTTATCTGGAACAGGCCGGGAGACCGAGGACAATGGCAGCTGGCTGTAACAAAGGCGAGAAAACTCCCGGGCCCCCCGAACAATATTAAAACGTGATTTAATTTTTGATTACGGAGGAGGAGCGCCTCCCTGTGTCCCCGGGTCATCATTCTTTCGCGCGACTTTTCCGGTTAATTAAGTCGTTACGATAATGTTTCGCGCGGATCCGTGTCCCCGGCCCGAGATGAAAAAGCGGAATGAATATTTCGTTGTTCTTGTTTCTCGGGGAACGTGTACACATTGAAGCAGACTTTATGGCTCCCGGTAACAAAAGAATTTTGCTGACAGTGTCTCCTTGGCGACGATGGGCTGTTCTCTTTCTTCAGGGAAGTTGTAGACGTTGTCAATGTTTAGTACCATTTTAACGGGTTATCTTCTCTTCTATATATATACTCTACATATATTATACAAAAATGGATGTATGTGTATATATATAAAATTTAATATAAATAATATTGATTAATATATACATGGCTATATATTGGCAATATATATATAAATATGGCTGAACTTTAGAAAACACCCCCCCTTATTTTCGACATGTGACATACGTCATTCTATTCGTTGTGACATGCTGAACACAAAATGTATGTATCATTTTTGGCTGAAATGAATAGTTTTCGAGATATTCGTGAAAAACTAATGAAAAAATATATATACATATATATAATATATTAATATATGATTAATAAACTTGTTTGGCCGATCAACATGAACTTGGCACATATATGTATTTTTCATAGAGAAGGTTTTCATGCTACTCAATTTGTTGTAACTCGCAATCATATTGACACAAAACAGAATAATTTTTAATTTTTAATGTCCTTCAATAATAAATACTGTTACGCACTATTCCCACTGCGCTGGCTTGCGTGCGAGGGCAAGTTCAAATTATCTTATTAGTTTGAGTATAACAGCACGACCAGAGTGGATGGTGACGGTACAGAGCGTTTACATACTAGTGTAACGTCTTAGTACGATATTAATGGTACTTTTGAGTTATTTAAATTGGAATATCTCCTGAACTACTAACTTTTCGACATACATAGGTTAGTACTTATTTATAACGAATGTCCAGCTGCATCGGTTGAAGTATTAAAAAATACCTCATTCCATTTTAAAAAACAGAGGGACCTTCAAAATTCCGAAGTACCTCCACCTGCAAAAAATCTATTATCGCTACCGGATGGCCCCCTTCGTACTGTGCAATTTTATTTCAGCAAATATTTCTGTGAAACTTATAGTTTCGAAAATATCTGAGGTGCTAATAGTTATTGCCCCACCCTATATATATATATATATAAAATAACAGAAGAATATAAAATAATATACTTATTTTTAAATAACCATATGTTGCTTGCACCAAATCAAAATACCAAAATATTGTTTATCCACTCGCCTTACACAAAATGATATAATTAGTTAAAATTATTTTAAGATCAAAATCTAAATTCTTCTGACTCTTAGCACGAGCGAAGCCGTGTCGGGGGCTGCTAGTAATTTGTATGTAAATATCTACAGTGTCCATGATGTATGTATATACTAAAAAAGTATAATAATAAATATATAAATTGTGGTGTACTTTATATCGCAGATGTTCATGACAATAAACCCAGTATCTAAATAACATTAATTATTTTACGTTTCTAAGTTGGTGGTACACGAGAAAAAGATTCGATTTTGGTAATTGTCAACTTTTTGTACTTATGTCACTTTTCTTCTAAATGAACAACATCATCATTGCAATAAGTTCAAAGGTCAACACTTTCTTGAAAATCTCACGTCACTCACGAAGAAAATTTTACAATACTTATACTGCATAGTCTATCTACCAATAATTTAAACTACAATATAACGTCTCCGGGTCAAAATAGACCCATATCGTCCAAGCTTATAATCCCTTTAAAAATCAGAAGCTGCCAATACTTTCTGACAATTCCACCTCTTCGGCTCCCAAAGGGCCGCACTAAAAAATTACAGAGCCGGCGTACCCGATAGAAGGGTGCACCTGGGCTGGTTCAGAATGTTCCAGGGTGCGCATAAATACCCGTCAAAATTCCTCGAAGCCATGGGACGTGGCTCAAAAGTTCATCCATCAGCGCGGAAGTTGCCGCCCTCCAATTTGTCGGCGGACGAAAAGGTTGGCGCGTATCGCATTTTCTCTGCCGGAAATCCGATAGCCGGACACTGGATACACGGGATAAAAAGAATTGGATAGAGAGCGAAAGGGAAAGAACGAGAGAGAGAGAGAGAAAGAGAGAAAGAGAGGGAAAGAAGAAATAGGACAGACGAAACCATGGAAAAATATTCGAAAAAGGAATCTGACGAGCGTAGGAGTTCGGGTAAAGCAGGAGCGAGTCGAGGGCGACAGATGCGTGGACGGATCGATGCGGATCGAGAAAAACGAATTCCCGGCGCATCGGTAATTCGAAAGACTCTCCTCCGCGAAAAGTTATTCGAAATGGCGCGCGTGGGCGGCTTGTTTTCCGCCCTACCATCCGGGCGGAATTTAATTTCATTGAAAATCCGACGTCGATGCCTCGGGGCGAACAAAGCTCGAGGACAAGGGAGAACGGTGACGTCGTCGTCGTCGTCATCGACTCTGGAACGCCGATACTCGGCCCACGTGGTGCACGAGCCATCCCCAACTCCCGAAAATATCGTCCAAAAATCGCTCGACGCGTTCTCCTCCGCCGGAAATTAAAGATTCAACGAGCCGAGGGTAATTTCGGCGAACAAGAAGCCGAAACAAAGAGACACCGTCGAGGAACAGAGAAGGGAATAATGGTTGGGAGGGTACCATAGTGAGAGTGGTGGGTATGGTAATCGATGCTGGGGCGAGTTACATTCAGCGCCGTTAAGTCGAACCAGAGGGAACCCAGAAAATGTCTCTGGGCGACTCTTTCTAAACTTCGTGGAACGGAGAAAGATTTTTGATAGGGGCTGGTTCTTGGACGAGCTTCTGACCTTCGGGAGGGGTTCACACCCCTTGCAGTATGGTCTTGATTCAATTCAGAATTCTTTTAATACGTCAATCACCCAAAAATCGTATACGGTACAGGATCACTCAAAAATGTTGTACAGTAATTTCTCGATCTATGACCAGAAAACGGCAGTTTTAAATGTCATAGATCGTAAAGGGTCTAATCAGCTCTAAGTTACAGCGGGACACATCGATTGCATCATTCATCATTCTGATCGCGTTGTTACTTTTTTAGAAAACGTTAACGAAAAATTTGATACCATAGAAACGGACATACGGCACGCACACACACACACACCGACATTTTGATAAAAATAGTCTAAAATGACTCCAATGACCATGAAACGTGAAGGTCTGCTAAAAATTCGATTTTCGGGGTAATTACAATAACTTCCCTATAAATCGGGAAGTTAAAAAAATCATGTGCGTGGAAACCACGCGCGGCAAAAGTGAAACTTATTGCTTATTAGGTACAATAATTTATCTGTATCTATACTTAATAAGCAATAAGTTTCACTTATGCCGCGCGTGGTTTCCACGCACATGATTTTTTAAAATATATATCTAATATATATAATAAAAATACACATTAGTATAATAATAAAATAATCACTTCAATAAAAAAAAATAAAAACGTGGCTGCACGTGCTGTCGTATCATTAGACTGCGCAGCCTGTACGTAGCGCTGAAGCCCTCAATGGTGGCGCGAGCTACAAAGAGTAAGAGAGAGCGCTATAGATCCCGGCTAATGCTTTCTTTCTTTGCGTAAGACAGTGCAATCTATCTCTATGAGTCTATAGGCGTAACATAACCATGTATTTCTAACCATTTCGTTTGATACTACTACCAAATTCTTCGCTGTCATTCTAAGATCATTGATTGTCCAAGCGGTTAAGGAGTTTGACAAACAACCGGTAGACCGGGGTTCGAATCCCGTCAAGGTAAGAAATTATTTTTCTCCGTTCATTCTCAGTTTAAATTTTCGCGCCACTCAACATTCGACTTCCGTCACATCGACTTCCGTTACATCAGAAAATTGTCACCCTCAGCAAAGAAGTTTCACTTCAAAATGTTCTAAATGATTCCACGACGAAATGATTTCTAAGTTAGTGACATCTCGATAAATTAAACACGTTTGATATTAAGAAAGTCTTTTCAATAGTTTCCGAATGTTACCGTGTCAGATCGTAGGAGTGTCCCTTTGTACAACAAATTCGCCATCGGACATTTTTGCGCATATCGCGTGATTAATGTCTTTCGGGGCGTGAACGTTCGCATCGTCGAAGCGGCCACGAAAGAAAGCGTAATTGAATAGAATACCGCGGAGTAATAATGCCGCGTACACGATGCCCGGGTCAAAACCCAGGACGATAATTCATTTTACATATCGGCCGGGTGCTAATTGTGCCAGCGAGTTTCCCGAACGCGCCCCGTTGCGGCTTAATTATCGAATATCCGAGCCGACCGCGAATTTCGTCGCGCTCCCGCTGTCGGATGCCTTTTGAACTTCTGGCCTCCGCTGGCCAAGATTCAACCCTCCATCTCCCTTTGCTGTCCCGTCGAATCGCTTGAATTGTATCTGTATAATTAAGAACTTGGCCAGCCTGCGAAATTCATAACGTAAATCAGCCGAGCGCCCCACGTTAAATAATTCCACGTGTTTCCGCGGTGAAGATATTTAGAGAAGCCCACGCAACACGCCGTACGTTTCCCAGGATTAGAGCTCCGCGAACGGGCCACAATGAACGCTCCTCTTTTTTCTTGTTTATGCAAACTCGATGCGCCCCAAAAATGCTATCTGAAAGTTTCATTAAGCAACCGCTGGACTGCGGTGAAAGCGGATGGACTTTCAAATTTTTGGAGAAATTATTCACACTGCTCCACTATTATTTCTTGTCGTTTAAGATGAAGGGAGACTCGTGTCAGATGTTACAATTTAGTTAATCATATTTTTCTGTCGGCATTTCTTGGCGTTTGATTCAATTTTTGTTTGTGCATTTCATTGTTTGCGTTTATGATGGGACAATATTTTCTCTGTGGAAAAGGTTCAATTATAGAAATGTTTTGTAATTATTCGGGAAGTACCACTGTTCTCCGATTTTGATGGCATTTAAAATGTTATGCAGCTACACATTTTGAACAACTTTTTCCTTTTCCAATATAAGGGGGTCGCTTTTAATTTTCGAGATATTCGCAAAAAACTATTGCTAATACTCTATTGGTCTTTTCATATTCTCACACGCTCCGTGTCACGTAAAGGTCGGATCTCCTTTGCGCGTCTAGACGCAACGTTTAGCGATCCATACACCATTCGTCGTAGCTCTTTTCTTTTCTGATGTGAAGTATGACGAATGGAGTATAAATGGCGCTAGAATAACAAAACGCTGCGTCGAGACGCGCAAAGGAGATCCGACCTTTATAGGCTGGCCCGGCGCGGCGTTTGTTCACTTCTTTTTGTAACCACTTCGTGGAGATGAGTGGTACTGCGACAATGGACGTCGAACGAACAATTATTACTAACGGGATTAGAATCAGGTAATACCAACGAGTATCTTTCTTTAGACCCATATTCGGTTAAGAAAACATTAGGAGTTTATTGGCAACCTCGCGAAGATAAATTTAGTTATAAGGTCATAGTTGATAATAAAAAACAAACTACTAAACGACAAATTTTATCGAAAATATCTCAACTATTTGAACCCTTGCGGTTAGTTGGTCCTGTAGTAAGAGCTAAAATATTAATGCAACAATTGTGGAAGACTAAGATTACTTGGGATGAAGAAGTACCCAAGGGTTTATTAGAATTTTGGAGTAACTATAAGGAGGAATAGTGGATTTTTAACTCCATTATTTAAAAATAGTGGATATTTTATCGATCGCAATTTTTGATATATAAGAATTAATTTTTCGCGGCGCCATGATACGATCATTATTTACTATACTTGTCTCTACCGAATATGTCAAAGTGACATACATGTGCTCGTCCAAATAGTAGAGGAAAAAGGAATTATAAGGAGGAATTACCTGAATTAAATCATTTTTACATACCTATACAATTATTAATAACAAATTCTATTGAAGTTCAAATGCATGGACTTTATGACGCGAGTGCGGATGCTTATGGAGCTTGCGTATACTTAAGATGGTACAATGCGGCTGACACGAGGCAAAAAAAATTTTGTTGTTATATCATTTTGGTAGAGATATCAAGGTCACCTTCATTTTTTTTAATGGAATGAGGTATTTTTTAATACATCAATCGATGCAGCTGGACATTCGTTATCAAAAAGTACTAACCTATGTATGTCGAAAAGTTAGTAATTCAGGACATATTTCAATTTTAATAACTCTAAAATACCATTAGAGTCATGCTAAGATGTTACACAAGTAAGTAAACACTAATGACTTAGTACGACTGTAATGGTGTTTTAGAGTTATTTAATTTGAAATATCTCCTGAACTACTAACTTTTTGACATACATAGGTTAGTACTTTTTTAATTGAAATAACTTTTTAAATTGAAATAACTCTAAAATGTCATTACAGTCATGCTAAGATGTTACACAAGTAAGTAAACACTAACGTCTTAGTACGACTGTAATGGTATTTTAGAGTTATTTAATTTGAAATATCTCCTGAGCTACTAACTTTTTGACATACATAGATCAGTACTTTTTTATAACAAATGTCCAGCTGCTGCTTAATAATTTACACGTTGTTCAATACTCATTAAGAATGTAAATTAATACTTTTATAAGCATGTAAGTTTTTACATACTTTGTCTTTGAATTTGGTTTTCTTCACACCTTTGTTAATATAAATAACGTTTTCAAAATTATTTTTGATAATCCTTACAGACGCAATAATGAGATATATTATTCTTGAAGATGATCTAAACTATAGACCGAAACGTTGAATTAAATTTCATTCTGTTTTGCAAACTTGCTTATTGTTCCAATTGATCGAACCAGGGCGCCGATAACATTAATATATTGTTATAAATAACATTGTGTCTGTAACGAAACAAAAAATTATTTTAGCTTATATTAAGAATCAAAAACAAAGTGACCCATATTATAGGAAGAAAAAACAAACAAACATGTTACTCACTTCAAAATTCAATACAGTATTAGCAATAGTTTTTTGCGAATATTTCGAAAACTAAAAGCGACCCCCTATACTGGAAAAGGAAAAAGATGTTCAAAATGTGTTGCTGCATAATATATTTAAATTTCCTTAAAATAGTAAAGTGGTACTTGCCGAATAATTGCCATTGATTTAACTATTTTCAGATACTACTGTTTTCAATAGTAAATGTGTCCTAGTGAAATATTTAGCTCTTTGAATATCTAAACGTGAATCTTCTCTTGTCCGAATAAATAAATTGCTGTCCGAGTATCCTTTGACTTCGATTAACCTTTCGTTTATTTTCTACCACTGTTACAAAACACATGAATAGAGGCATTCATAGCGTGGAAATAAAAGAACGAGTGTATATTGCTGCATACTGAGTGAACAATTCTTCGCAATGGTGGTACAGCGTGACTAATTGGTTGGAAAAAATCGCAGAATTGAAATGGCTCGTAGGAGATACGGTTTCCGCCGGATTTCGCGTCGGAACGGACGAATTACGTTAATTCTTGGGGGCTCGGTTGGTTCTCGTTGAATAATAATCAACCGGTTCCCGAAATAATGACACGCCCGGAGGGAAGGTTTGAATCGATCCCCGAGCTGTTCGTTATCCGCGGGGGTTTTGCGCTGCAGGATATAATACGAGGGAGAAGGGGTGTTGTAGGATCTGTTTCATGCCAGCCACGAATCGTTCCTTTCATCGGGCAAATAATATTCCTGATCCAGGTGCCCCGGTAACTAATGATGTTCTCCGCGAGAGAGCTGGTACGCCGCGAACGATTCTACCTATTTATACGCATTTCTGCGAGGAGGTTGCCAATCAAACCTCGGCAGTTATGGATAGCCCGACCCTATTCAGGGTTCACGACGTCATTTCACTCGTAATCCCACCACTGATAAACACTGGAATCCTATTCCACAGGTGATAAACCCGGAGTAAGCGAATCTCCCAAAAACTCAGATAGAAATCTTCCGTATCGTTAACTATTATTGTTACGGATCAATTGTTAATTTGGTTTAAGGATGTTCTGCAGGTATACATATAAAAACACAATAAAATTTTTGAAAATTTGTCAAGATATAATTCTTACTAATTTAATGCAATTACCAAAGTTTGGGTTCGATTGACTGTAACGTTTAATATTTATAGCAACTTAAAGTTTGCACACTTTAACACGTCTTCTTATGGAGAATTCATAAAATTCCACTTCAAACCCTATTTAAATCTTGAAAAGACGCAACTGGAAACTTCAGTTTTTTTTATATATAATAAAAATTATGTAATTAATTATGTTCAAAATTTATTAGGATTCACTAAATAGTTACAGAGAAAAAAATTATAAACTGTTAGAAAACGTGAAAGGGTATAGCAGGATAAGCATGGGCCAGCGGCCTCCGCACCGATTTTCTGATTTCTGTCTTAAAACATAGTTTTATGTCTAAGAAAACATTGTGTAAAATTTCAAATGTCTACCCCCATCGATAAGGGTGATATTGAGGTAAATTCCCCCGCACTTAAATGCAATTTGCTACAAAACGAGAAAAGATACCGACATGGGATAAACGGCAAACAAAAGATATAGATATACTCTACATTCCAGATTTTTTCCAAAATTTTTTGCTAATTATTTATAGTTGAAAATAATTAATTAATTTTTCGGGAATTTTATTAACTATCTTCCCCTGGGTTGACACCTACCAAAAAATTATAAAATATTGCTATGATACTTACCTACTTTGTAAAAAAATCTCAGAAGTGTCCATTTGGTGGAACAGTGTCAAGAAAAATAAAGTATGCTGGCGAACGCTTGGTCTGATCAGTATCGGCGCAGCGACCGAATCCCCTTGCGTTGACTAGTTATGGGAGCGAACGGGAAGTCGGCGCGTGTACGGAAAAGTTGATACATGTAAAAATGCGACTAAATGTTCTAATATATGATTACAGTTGGAAGTCTAAACAATTATATTTTAGGAAATAGCTTACATTGAAGAAGAAAAATGCGTGTAAAGCTAGTTCGTTGCTGTTAAGTAACAGAAAGAAGAAGCTTCTCACAAATATGTTGTATGGTCACGGTGTTAGAGGTTCCTCGATGCTACGAAGGGCTCGAGTTCGAATATTTCTCAACTCAACTTTCTTTTCTTGTTTTTTTCTTTTTTTTATATGCATTTATAAACTAAACGAATTTTATTGTTTGCACTTCAATATTATTATAAAATATTGAAAATATTATAAAATATTGTAAATATTATTAACATATTATTATATATTAGACGATTTAGTCGCATTTTTACATGTATCAGCTTTTCCGTACACACCGTCGACTTCCCGTTCGTTCCCATTACTAGTCACCGCAAGGGGATTCGGTCGCTGCGCCGATACTGATCAGACCAAGCGTTCGCCGTCATACTTTATTTTTCTTGACACTCTTCCACCTAATGGACAATTCTGAGATTTTTTTACAAAGTAGATTAGTATCATAGCAATATTTTATAATTTTTTGGTAGGTGTCAACCCAGGGGAAGATAGTTAATAAAATTCCCAAAAAATTAATTCATTATTTTCAACTATAAATAATTAGCAAAAAATTTTGGAAAAAATCTGAAATGTAGAGTTTATCTATATCTTTTGTTGGCCGTTTAGCCCATGTCGATAGCTTTTCTCGTTTTGTAGCAAATTGCATTTAAGTGTGGGGGAATTTACCCCAATATCACCCTTATCGATGGGGGTAGACATTTGAAATTTTACACAATGTTTTCTTAGACATAAAACTATGTTTTAAGACAGAAATCAGGAATTTCGGAGCGGGGGCCGCTGGCCCATGCTTATCCTGCTATACCCTTTATCGTGTTGTCATCTAACTAGCATAGAAACGCAACTACAGTGTAGACCACTGAATATAGCTACTCTATCATCTATGATGCAGATCATAACCAAACATTTATGGCATCGTATTGAGAGTTGTGACCCCAGACATTATAGTCAAAGATAATGGTTCTTTACAAGATGTACACCATAACTATTCACCAAGTAATCTTAGATCTACTATGCGTCGTAATTGATTTATACTTGTCAAAGTCAGGATAGTTTTCAAACGTACACAATACTACCAACTCTCAAGTACTGAAGCAGACAGCTGAGTCCAGTGTTGTCACGATTTTTATTATTATGAGAACATCATTTTACGCAAATTTCACATGTTTATTTTCAGTAATAACCATCAATATTGCTCTCAGATATTTTTAATTTATTTAACTATTTACTTTTAACTTCTTATTGCGTAATGACATATATTGAATATCACAAATTTATTATCTTGAAGTTCGAATCAGGGGGCACAATCATTCACAAAAGTCACTTACAACTTTTTATAATATGAAGACAATTTGATTAAAAAATAAATATAACGTGAAATACACTAATTAAACGAAAGCTTTTTAAATTAATCTATTTTTTAATGCAAAATATACTCATGAATGGCTTTTATTGCCAATATATCGATGGATTTCGAATTTCTTGTACTTTTGTCTCCCATTGTACCTCCAGAACATCCTTAAGATCGTATGTGTTGCGAATCAATAACTTAATAGACGGTTACTAACAATTATAGAAATAGAATAAAGAGCTGTCGTAAAGGTTGGGTCACCCTAAAAGTTGGGG
This sequence comes from Lasioglossum villosulum, assembly GCA_963971365.1. NCBI lineage: Eukaryota > Metazoa > Arthropoda > Insecta > Hymenoptera > Halictidae > Lasioglossum > Lasioglossum villosulum. The sequence continues at coordinate 14,451,792 of OZ020498.1, forward strand.
CAGTGCTTTTTTCCAAATTTTGTAGCTAAAAACAAAACGTGCTCCAACCTTTACGACAATTCCACATAAAAATGTATGTCTTCTCTTAATAAATTCAAAATAACGTAACAACAATAGTCTTGAACACTTAATTAAGTCTACTTATGTAGATTGTACGTACAGTAAGTAGGGCCTCGATTGATCGGCATGATCGGCAGACATACAGCCCGGATAAATTAAAGCCCGATGCATAATCGAGATGCGAGGGACATAATTAAAATGTATATCATATTCCAAAATAAATTCTCCAGTTTTGAAAATTTATTACCCTTCGTAATATAATCATATTTAGACGCATATTTGTTTATAATCGGGATCCGGTTAATCGAAGTTCTACTGTATTCCGTAAGGATAGCGTTAACAAGAATCGTGAAATAAAGGATGAATCAGAGGATAAGGAACGACATGATAAGGGCTTCCAGAAAACCGATAAATGTCCCAAAACAAGAAATAAAAAATGTAAAAGGTACAGAGGAATGGAAAATAGGAAATGGAGGAGATTAAGAAGCCGTAAAAACCCGTGACAAACGCTGAAGAAGGGAAAGAAGCAAAACCAAAACGACGAGGAATGGATTAACGAGGAGACAAGAATACAGCGAAGAAGAGAACGGAAGAAGGAGTCTAGTAAAAAGCGCGAGGCGTCGCAAAGGTCAATATTCCCACACGGATAGGAACAACGACATAAAACTCGACGAACAGGGAGGAAAAAATTCGGGAGCGGGTGGGTAAGGGTGGAAAAGTACGACACAGGTGACAAGGGACATTAGGGGTCGAGAAAAAATGGAAGCTGCCGGGAGGCAAACGGAATAAATCTTTCATTAGGAGCGCCACCCACGAACAATGTCCTGAGAAGATATACTATCAAAAATACAAGGATACTGGAGTGGTCAACGTAGTACCGGAAGGTTGATCCGGGTTCGAAGGGTTTTCGAACCCTGCTTTGCTAATGCTCTCAGACATTTTTTATTTACAGAGCTTTATCTACTCCTCAGTCTGAATGCGATGGTTAGCAAACATCTGCACACAGGTATCAAATCTATATACAGGTGTTCGACTACAGGTGGGGGAAAATTTAAGGGTTGGTTCTTAACGATGATATAAGACGAAAATGAAGAATAAAAAATTACGATTTCGGCTTCGTTATTTAGCTATTAACAACGCGACAGTCGCGTATCAAATGACAGATGCATGCATACCTTGGTTCTTCTTTGGGGCCGCAGCGAGGTGAAAATGTTTAACAAATCGTTGGACAATATTGAACTCTTTGACGTACACAACGTACACTTTTGTTAGTAGCAAAATAACGAAGCCGAAATCGTAATTTTTTTATTCTTCATTTTCGTCTAATATCATCGTTAAGAACCAACCCTTAAATTTTCTCCCACCTGTAGTCGAACACCCTGTATATAAAAACGGATGTTTGTATATATATACATGATTAATAGACTTCGAAACTGTTTGACCGATCAACATGAAACTTGGCACATATATGTATTTTTTCATGGAGAAGGTTTTTACGCTACACATTTTTTTGTAATCAACTTCTATACCGTTGAACCTATCGCTATGAAAATTGATATATATAGGTATTTGAACACGAGGTATTCATACTGCAACACACGTTCGGACACGTTCGGACACGTTCAAGGTCAAGTCTTCCTGGGAAAAGCATGCACGTGTGATATTACATACCGCGAAAAACCCCCCTCCCCCACGCCTACGAACGAGCTTTGCATCTTTCAAGTCTATATTCATTATTTTAACTATTATTTCAACAATAAATTGTTATTAATGAATTAATAATGTTCCCCAGGGTTATCATATTTTATACCGTGAAACACGTTCAGACACGTTCGAACACGTTTGGACACGTTAGTCCATATTCATTATTTGAACTATTATTTCAATAATAAATTGTTATTAATGAATTAATAATGTTCCCCAGGGTTATCATATATATATATATACTTAAAATCAAAAATCTAAATTCTTCTTACATTTAGCACGGGCGAAGCCGTGTCGGGGGCTGCTAGTTTCCTATAAAATTGTAACACGTTTTCTTCTGTTTTAGGGAGTGATGTATAAGTTCAGCATTAAAGTAGCAATTTAAAGTTAATATTTGTCGGTTATACTCATAATTATGAGTACTTCATAGTTTATTTAAGGATGTTTTGGAGGTATATAAAAACGCAACAAAATGTTTGAAAACTTGACAAGATATAATTCTTACAAAATTCATGCAATTACCAAAGTTTGGGTTCGATTCACTGCACCGTTTAAGAATTATAGCAACTTAAAGTTTGCACATTTTAACACGTCTATTTATGGAGAATTCATAAAATTCTACTTCAAACCCTATTTAATCCTTGAAAAAACGCAACCGGAAACTCCAGTTTTTTTTATATATATGGTAAAAATTATGTAATTAATTATATTCAAAATTTATTAGGATTCACTAAACAGTTCCAGAGCAAAAAATGATAAACTGTTACAAAACGTCAAATTTATCGTGTTGTCATCTCACTAGCAATAATTTTACGGAAATTTCACATGTTCATTTTCAATAATAACCATGAATATTGCTTTCTTAAGTATCTTTAATTTATTTAAACATTTATTTTCAAGTTTTTATTGCGTAATTATATATATATATATTGAATATCACAAATTTATTTTCTGGAAGTCAAATCAGAGGGTACAATTATTCGCAAAAGTCACTTACAACTTTTTATAATATGAAGACAATTTAATTAAAAAATAAATATAACATGAAATTCACTAATTAAACGAAAGCTTCTTTAATTAATCAATTTTTTTATATGCAAAATATACTCGTGAATGGCTTTTATTGCCAATATATTGATGGATTTCGAATGCTTGTACTTTTGTCTCCCATTGTACCTCGAGAACATCCTTAAAAATACAGGGTGTATCCGTTAAGTTATGTCACCATTTTTAGGCATTTCAAGTAGTGCGATTAAAAAATGTTTTAGTTTCTCAGTAATTGGTGAGCTATATGTTCTTATATTCAAAATCAAGTTACATCAGATGTTCGAACTGCGATCCATCTTCTACGATACAGAGCTCCGCTTTTTGTATTACGTTTCTCTAGAAGGACAAATCCTATTTGGAAACAGTTCTTTGTAGAATCTTTCCGCCGTGCGTGCACTTTTTCCACATTCATTGAAAACAGATAACATATCCCATCTTTCTATATTTGAAAACTTACTCATTCTGAAAGTTCAAATCGTGATACACTAAACTACGACTGAAGGAATACTGTCTATAAGCTGATTAGATCGATGACACGATGACAAACTGAATATTCAGAACCGTAAAATGCAAACATAATATGGGAAGCGACGAGAGTAAACATAAACCAAGATGGCGTAATTATGGCAACAACGAAAAACCAGATACGAAGAGCGGAGCTCTGTATCGTAGAAGATGGATCGCAGTTCGTACATCTGACGTAACTTGATTTATATTGTAAGAAATAATTTTTCATTAAAATTACGTTTGCACAAAGTTTCCGAGTTTGAGGTCATTCCAAGGTCATAGTTAAATTAAAACACTGTTAAATTCGTCTCGACGTCAGAAAGAGTCCTACGGTGTTCAAAACATATAGTGTCATTTCAAAAAGTCAAGGTGACCTTTACTTTTTTACGTAAAAAGCATTTTTTCAGATTGAAGAATATGCGAACATGTAGCTCACCAAGAAATGCCTAAAAAATGGTGACATAAATTAACGGATACACCCTGTGTATGAGCCACAATGTAAGGTGTGAGGCATATACATAATAAATAGTTTAATCAATTGTCAATTTAATTTGGTAACATCTAGTTTGAAAGTTGTTGTGGGATTTTTCTGGTCAAAGAGAAGTGTGTTTTTCGAATTTACTCCGAGTCTTTGATGCAAACAGGGTTGACAGAAGGGGATGAGGGTGGCCAGAATGGCAGTAAAGGGGGTGAAAGTTATCCCGCGGACTCTCGCAGCTCCATTCGACTCGGAACGCGAACGAGAGCAGGTGGAAGATGGTGCAGGTGCATTCTGGTGCTGCAGTTCACTCGGCGGCCAGCTGCCATTATCCCTCGACAGGGTGAATCCCTTATTAATGGTCGGCTAATTGGATTTCTTGGCGGCGGGATAGTTACGTCGACGTGCCTCCTCGCGTCGTTCTCTTTTGAGAATCGTCGAGGAGAGCGAAGAAACGGGGAAACGTCGATAGACGAGGAATTAAACTGGATCGCGAGAGAACGAGAGAGAGAGAGAGAGAGAGAGAGAAAAGCTAGTGAAAAGTAATGAACGAAATAAGAAAGCCCGGCTGGAACCGAGTACAGGAAAACAGCAGCGGGAAAGAAGTACCAAGAAAACAGGCGGTACCTAAGTCAGAAAAGTGACGGACAATAGCAGAATTCGAAAGGAACGAAGACGTGTTATACTAGAAATTAAAGGGAACTAAAAGGAATGAACAAGAAGCAAATAAATGAGAGCTGAGAAAAAGACGATTCATGTGAACCGCCTTGGTTCCTGAGGAGCCGTAAAGCCACGCCCACTTCGTACTTTAAGCCACGCCCACTTCGACACTACACAATCGTTGTAGTCCATACTATGATTATTCCAATATTGCAACAAACGACCGCCTTATCACGGAGAAAAATATATAAACCCCAGTAACCTTCCCTGACAAATTCGAAACATGAAGAGATTTTCTTCTTTCGTCAACAGACTCGCTCCGCAGCGTGGCCCCAGGGGGCAATCTGGAGCGCCTGTTGCCCACGCTTCCTCCCCGACGTTCTCACCAGCAATGTTCGCGCTCTCAGCAGACGCACGTGATAATTAGTGTAGTCATCGGTACATCTAGGGACTCCTGGAGCACGCGTCAAATCCCATTATGCTTCCATTATAAATTGACGTCGTCGTTTAGCAGGATGACGCTGCGAGGATCATCTAAGATAGAGGAAAACCGGGTTTGACAGGGAATCCGCGGGAGCAATCGTTCCTGATACCGAATGCAACAGTCCCCCGATGAAAGGGCTGCTCTTTATGTACACCGTCCCAACCACCGTCTTGGATGAGATGGAAGGGCCACTGGGAATCCTAATTGCAAGATGGATCCCTGCCTGTCCTTCATTATGTCTCTCGATGCTGTACCGTCGTCCCAGACGGCGTCGCTAAGCTTTCGTCCCCGTTTCCACTTTTCTCCGAACTTCTCTCTCTTCCTGTTTTCTCGTGATTGCAAAGCTGAATCCTAAATGTCCCAACGATTGTTCGTCATCTTCTTTCTGTTCTTCTTGATTCTGCCGCGGTAGTAATTTGCTACCTGTCTTATTTTGTTTATTTCGTAGCGTTTCCCCTCGGTCTTTCTTTCCCTCATTAGATTCACTTTAACCCGACGTTAAATGTCTGTCCATTGAGGTTTTTGGATTTCTCTCCTTTTCATCTTTCTATTTTGATTCGCTTTAATTTCCGGTTTAATATTTTTTTTGTTCCGTTCGAAGTTCTATCACTGACTGTCGGAGAGGCGAGACATTTGAACTCTGCGGATCCTCAAGCCCGGTGATAGCAATCTACGAGCCGAACGAAGCAACGAAAACTCAGACCCATGCTAAAATATCGCGAACGCCGCTGCGCAGCGGTGTCGCGCGACCAGAAAGCTCATTTGCATTGCGTGACAGGGCTGTTTTCCACGACGGCGACCCTTTACGTGTTATAAACTCGGCATACGTTGCATGTCGTTATTCCAGACCCTTCCCTCCCCGAGCCGCCGTTGATATTTATTTTTCCGAGCGCTCACCCTCTTTTATCCGGGACCCTTCTTCCTTCGTTCTCTTCTCGTATCCCTCTCCCCTTCCGCTCACTCGTCTTTCTTTTTTCCTCTCCGCCACCGTTCCGTTTTAACGACTAACGTCGAGTCTGCTCGACGTCGTTATTGATTAAGCGGGCACGTGAAGGCGTACCGGCGTCTTGCATGCCGGAATTCCTTTTTTCCCTTTTTATCCGCGGAACTTTATTGGCCCACGCGACGCCGGTCCGACGCCCCACACCCCCGCACAACCACCCACCAGCACGAAAAATATTTTCGAGACGTGCCCTACCCCCGATCCTCGATCACACGAACGCGCCTCCATCAATTGCGAAACGGAGTTCACGAGATTTTCGTGTTCTGTCGTTCTTTCGTGACGCGGAAGATGTGGGACAGAGATTGCCCTGTGTGGCAGTCGGGATCCGCTGGAGTGCACCGAAGCCACGCCTACTTCGGGCGATTTCCGCGGACTGGGGAAATGTAGGCTTTAATCGATTTTACTGGGTTTTCTGCAGCGAAACTTTTAGGGTATATACACTCTTGGGTCATAGACAGAAATTGCACTGTGGAGCATTCGATTGACCCGTAAGGAGCAACGACGCGCATCAGATTGAGGCTTGTCTCATCTTCCCCTTCCACAACGCTGTCCCCCCCCCCCCCCCTCTTGTGCCACGTGTCAGTCCGAAACACGTTTCGATTCTTCGCACGTGGGTTCCAATGTCCCGAGTCGAATCCGGTATTGCATTGGATATGGAACTTTATCGCGTGGCCATTTCTCGTTTTCTCTATACAGGGTGTCCCGAAATAAATGTAATTCCCGGAAAGGGGAGGTTCCTTGGTCCTGATTCATACTAATTACCATTTTTTCAAGCACCTAGATGGCTTTTTGAATGGAAAAATATTCGAAGAAGAACGTGGTGTAAAAACTGCATTTGATAACTTTATTGCCTCACTTTTATTAGATGTCTATCAGAAAGGCATTCAGGCACTTGTATCACGATGGAAGAAGCGTATTGATGTCAATGGAAATTATTTTGATTAATGGAATATGAATAAAGTTTGTAAAATTAAAGTTTATGTTACAGATTCAAAACGGCTATTTCACTTGCAACAATCTAATAAATAAGTAACGAGTGATCATTTTTAAATATTCTTTTAAGACAATATAATTTGAACAATTGTTCCGTTTATTTTGAAAATGACCCAAGTCCGTTTAAGTTTAAATTGAGATGTTTAAGAGTTTGCGTTTCAATGAATGTAAAAATATACGTATGGGATACCAATGTATCACACGTTTCAAGTGTATCTAAGAGAGTTAAATTTACAATTACTATTAAAATAATAGCAATTATTATGTGAACAATATGTATCTTCTTACAAAGAATATACTTAAGCCATTTTCAAAATTAACAACTAGATTTGAAACATAATCATAAAATTTGAAACAGCCCAAGTCCATTCGAAGTCATTTAAAATGCTTCAAATTGAAAAAGAATATTCAATTTATTTTATATTTCATTACAAAACTTGGAAAACAGCATTTATGCAATTCAGGAAATCTTCTAACTATATAAATGACGTAACAATTTACTCCTTTATATTTTGTATATGCCAGAGGGATTTCAAGAAGTCATGGTGCTGCGGTGATATATGTATAACGTAGTAAGTCTATTATATCCTTGTATTTCGCTGTTGTAATTTGTTTTATATTTTTACAAAGAGGTGTTAATGCAATTTTTTTCTTTTTTATCTATTTATCTATTTACCTATTATCTATTATATATTTATCTATTATTATCTATTTTTCTCATCCATTATTATTTTATAGAAAATTTTATATGATTTATTCTCAAACAACGCATCCAGCATATTTGTAACTAATTAGTTGTTTCTCCGTTAGAATTCTTTACACTTGTAAAAAATTATGCTCCAAAAATTTTGTTGATTTGAAATCCTCTTGTTTGATTTCATTTACAATAATGTTATCAGGTTTCCGGCACTTGTTGATAACATTATAGTAATCTCGGGGGACAAATAATAAATTATTTTTCTTTAATGGCATTTCTACAAAGCCAAAACGAATGTTCTGGTACTAAGAATTTATGGTCTGTTTTTCACATTATGTTCAAAAGTTTGATAATTTTGAAGCCACGTTAAAACTACTTTAATATTTTTACTGGAGCCTAGAGATCTATACGTCTGCTTGAAGCTAATACCAAACAACTGACAAATGGACTTAGGCCACTTCCAAATTAAAAATTTGTAGTACTCTATTAACCAGTTAATTCCCTTTTTGCAAAACCTGTGTGATGTTAAATATATTAGTTATAATTTGCTTCAGAATGAAAAGATAACGTAGAAATGTAAATATTAACCTTGCTAAATATTAAAATGGACTTGCACGACTTTCAAAATGAACAGCTGAATTAATTAATAAATTATTAACCATTAATTATCAAAAATGTTTATCACAATAATTATCAGTAGATAGGATTAATCTTTTAATGAGTTGTAATGGAAATTTCATCCTGGTATATGCTATGTTTTAAGTGTTATAGTAAAATGTCAGAAAATTTCTAGATCCTACCCACTGTGCTACGTCTACATTGGGATTTTTTCAGCGAAGATTTTAGGGTATGCAGACTCCTGAGTCAGTCATACACAGAAACTGCACTGTGGTGCATATTTAATTAACCTGTAAGAGGATGATTGTCATCCAGGTTTTCATAAAATAATCTAGACTTCGATAAAAATTGAACACAAAAATTCTAATCATAAATCCTGAAGAATTTCACGATCTTGTCAGTCGAACGCTCGATGCGATGCGATCAAACAGATTCGCTCAAGCTCCTCCAGGATCGCGTATTAAGATCCAGCAATCTCGGAACCCAGAAGGCCTAGATCTCGATCATGGTTACAGGGAATCCTCGCAAACCGCGAAAATCCTCCGGTTGGAAATTTCGTTGGGAAAATCGCAGGGCCGTCCGAGTACAACAGTCTCGTTTGCATAATCGCGCGCGAATCTTTCCAAAATCCGGTCCGCGAAAGGGTGTCTGTAGGGGTTGGGGGTTGTAGGAAGAGCATGGTATCGCTAAACAGCAGGAAAAGTCTGAATGTACGGCAAGTTAATCCCGTGGAATCTGTTGGAACCGGTTTCCAGCTGGACAACGCTGACTCGTAGGGGGTTGAGCAAAAAGACGCTCGGATGAGGATGAAAGAGAGAAAGAGAGAGAGAGAGCGAGAGGAATGTTAGGGGATGAAGGGTGATGAAAACACGCGTCTACGGAAGCCTGGGAACAGCAGCCGTTTCCCTTTAAACCTCTGGTAGCAGCCCGGTTGCGTGTTAAAGGGTTTTTCTGCTTGTTTCAGAACGTTCTTAAATTCTGTAAAACTCTCCGGGCGTTGACGAGTCGTTCCATAGTTTTAAAAATGAAAACCGGCCCTTTTCCCATTGGCCGCCCCCGTTTCTCGCGTGCCGAACACCTAACTCTCCCCGAGAAAAGAAAGCGGGGAACCTTTGTTCTGCGAGTCATCGATCGTCCTGAACCGTAATCAATCGCGTACGTCGTCGAATTAGCAACAAATTGTTCGAGTTTTAGCAAACGAGGCAGCAGATGAAGAGGAATTATCGTGAGAATGGGGGAAAACTGAAGGGATGTATACACTGAACTATAGTCTAATCTGGATAGATTAATAGATCGCAAGTGTCATACTCGATAATTTACAAATTCTATATTCTTCAACATATTGTCTCGAGAAGTTGCACCTAGGGATTGCAATACCGGTACACCGGTATACCGAATACCGGCATTTCGTGCTATTTTGCAATTTCGTGAAACCGGTGTTTGCCAAGGAAAATACCGGTATTTTCAGTATTAACTATATACAGGGTGTCCCACATAAATGATAACACCTGAATATCTTTCGTATTTACAGTCCTATCAGAAAACTTCAGATGACAAAGTGCTGCTATTGCAGGGGGGCAATATAATAATGAAGAAAAAAATTTTTTCTGTCGTGTTTTTAAATGAAATTGCAATGTCACCGATGTTTTTTTAAAATGGAATAGTATATTTGTTTGTGATAGCATGATAGACAATAATAAACTGAATTTAGTGGATACCACCTTTTTGACCTTGAAATGACCTTGATATGATATGTAAAGGTCAACCCGACGTAAACAACGCGCAATCTTTGCTGAAACACGTAAGTTTTAAACTTCCACATTTCATCCGCTTCAACATGATTATTCTTGCTCAAGGTCATTTCAAGGTCAAAAAAGGGGTATCAACTAAATTCAGTTTTTTATTGTCTATCATGCTATCGCAAAAAAAAAATACTATTCCATTCACTACTTTGAGAATTTTCTAGAGCCAAACTACAGAATATAGATTTGTGAAATAATATCATTTGAGGGACGGTTTGAAGAATATGTCTAGAACACTTCAATCCAGAAAATTAACTTGTTCAGTTGATACAGGCAGTTTCATCACCTGCTCATTTAATGAACAGGTCAAATCGCTAAGGCTGATGATTTCAATTCTACTTTTGGAGTCTCTTAAAATGAAACGGCAGAATGTAAATTGATAAATTACTAGATTTGAACGATGCTTCAGGGAAGCAGGAATTAATTTCTAAAAAAAGTTACCACAGTCTAAGACCCAACCTCCAAACGTGAAAAGTCGACACGCTCTGCTTCAAACTAGAGCTCGAACTTTTACCCGGGTATATGTGATACCCGGGTATCCGAGTACCCATGAGATACCTGGGTAGAGCAAAACTACCCGGGTATCTCATAAGACAGCCGTGTCCCCGGGTACCAGAGTATCTCATGATGTCTCACAACTGGTTACGAGAACTACTCTGAGAGAGTATTTTTCACAGCTGGCAATATCGTTAGTTCGAAACGTACGTGTCTATTGCAGGAAAATGTAGACTTGTTGGTATTTTTACATAAAAATAAAAATGCCTTATTTCATAATTAAATAATTGACTTTTTAATTATTCCCCCTAAAAACACACGAATTGCTTTGTAAACGATGCCAACGATTTTTATTTTGCATAAAGATTCGCAGTCTATTCATGAGATACTCGGGTACCCGAGTCATTTTTGTTTACCCGAATACCCGGGTACCCGAGTCATTTTTGTTTACCCGAGTACCCGGGTACCTGAGTTACTTTTGTTTGCCCGAGTACCCGGGTACCCGAGTAATTTTTGTTTACCCGAGTACCCGGGTACCCGGGTATCTCATAAGTCACAGCTCTACTTCAAACCTACGTAATTGTCATGATTTTCAAGATATCTCGACGATTCTTGCACGAACACTTTCTAGAGGTATCGCAGCTAAATTATTGTATAAGAATATCAAGTTCTTGACGTCTGCCTATCGTGGAAACGCGATTTATACTTGCGACTAGGGGAGGGGCGATTAAAATTAATGACTCTCTCGCTCTCTCTCTCTCTCTCTCTCTCTCTCTCTCTCTAGCTCGCGAGAGCTGACAGCTTCATTTTTCCGAAACAAGCCTGGTGTTAAGGAAACGTTCAAGGAAAACATCTCGTTTCGCATACTCGAGCGTCTCGCTCTTAAACCCTAAAGAAGACGGTGTGTGTGCGCGCGGGCGCGCGTGCCTTTGGACTGTTTTAAAAAATGAAAGGGGTCTTTCTGTCAAGTCCCGCTTCTTTCAAGAATCGCTCGTAGCCTCGCGAAAGTGTGTCGAGATACGGACCTGGCTGGAACTCTTCAACTCTTAAGCTAGCTACGATCGCGCCGCATATTCCAATTAATTTATTAAATCAATCCGACTCATCGGAAACCCGCTCGTTCAAACCATGAGCTTCCAAAAAAGACCATTTTCGCAGAGACGTGGTTAGATTCGTTCAAATTCGTACGTAACTATTTTAATTTACGCTTCTGTGGAACCTAGTGTGAGTGACCAATATCTAGATTGTGCATTTTTATACAAAATTCTGTAAGTGTATTAAAATTTACCAAGTCCAGGTGTGATTCACTTTTTTAAATCGAACTAGAAATCTATTCATCTAATCATCTTCATTATGGTATCAGTTTTTTTTCTTTTTTGTTAATAATGTTCTTTTTGTTTTGTCTTTTTCCTAAGGTTCTTGCTTTTGATTTTATTTTGTATTATAATGTAATATGCTTTATGTTCTAATAAATTACATATGAGATTTTCTCAATAAAAAAAAATTACGGTATCAGCATTAGGGTACTCTTGACGAACATTTGTTTTCAAAATTCCCAGGATTATTCCAATTTGTTCAATGGTTCATTTCATAATGCTTGTCGAAACATAGTTCCCTTTACAGGAGCTTTACCCTCGATAAAGAGGAACTAGAAAATTGTTTTGACTTTGAATAAAAGAAACATATGCAATTTTTTGTAAAATAATAACCAATTTAAAACAGTACCATAAGTTCTGCAAGACTAAAAACAAAATACACATTCTCCGTAATGTTTATTGATAAAAGATAGCGAAAACATACTTCAGTTTTTTTATTCCAGAAAAGATTTTTTTATTTTGGTCTGACATTTAATGAATCATAAAAGATACACCCTATCCAGATCTACAGGTTTTGTTGAACATATTCTTGATACGGTCAATAATTTGGAAAAGATTCGGGAAAGACGATTTTATGAGGATTTAATTAATTATTTTAATGTTTAATGGCTTTGGGGCATGTCATTCTATCGAGTTCAAATTTGGCACAGATGTATTTTTATTAATTGGAACAATCCTGGGGGATGCTGTAAAACAAGTACAAAAGTCGTAAATAAAAACAACCCTAATCAGCATATTTATGATGAAAAGTGTAAATAAACTCAATCTTCTAATTTTAAAGGGTGACACACACACACACACACATGCACTCTTCTCTAAGGGAGAAAATCAACATCTATTTGACTCCCGTTTGTCGCAAACGAGTTAAACAATTTTTATTCCGTATACTACTGATAATAGTAATATTTCCACGATTCCGTGTTTCTTAATATACCCGACCCAGATAAGAGATCCATTAATCTCAGAGTGTCTGGGTTGGTCCGCGAAACAATTTATTCCATCTAGATGTCAAAGAGCTAATTTCTCGTGGCGGCGACGTCGAGGCGACTTTGTGGTCGTCGCCGGTCGAGAAAAATCGCGGAAAACGACGGATTCGCAACGGTACCAGAGCACAGAGGGGGTTGTATTTTCCCGGGGGGTGGGAAATGACTGTGCCTTTGAGTCCGCCGACTGATCGTGCCACCCCCGATTAATTTCGCCGGAGGCTGCGTCCGGATTGTACGAAAGAAAAGCCGTGCGGAACAAACGAGTGGTGCCGAGCCGAACGTGGTCTCACGCTTTTGAAAAACCACCCTCTAGCTCCTTCGACCGAGCCCAGCCGCTGGCACCGATGAAAATTTAATTCAACACCGGTAATATTTTCATTCCGGCGAAAATTCAATTGCTGATTGTGAATGGCTAAATTCCAGTACCTAATGGTACTCGAATAAGAAATGAGACACTCGGGTAGAAGAAAAATACCCGGGTGTCTCATGAGACAATCGGCTACCCGGGAATCTCATGAGATAGTCGGCTACCCGACTACTCGGTTCCAGGAAATGAAAACCAGTTATGGATCGGTTCCGGTTCTCGAAACAGTTATTAACAATCGAAATGATGTTACAACTGTTACTAAATAAAATATCGATTCTGGCTTACATCTGACTTATTTCGATTGTATAACTGTTATTTTAGGTACTGGATTTCGGTTCTATCATTCTGTATTGTGTATTGTGCTTTGCCTTATATATGTATTTATTATTTAAATACTTATTCATTGATATTTTCAGTTTAAACAAGTTTTTATTATTTGTTGGTATATTCATTATTTGAATTATTATGTTAATAATTATGTATTGTTATAATAATTGTGCAAACAAATAAATTTTTATAATTTGTTTGGATATTCATTTGAATTATTAGTTTAACGATTATGTATTGTTAGAATTGTTTAAACAAATAAATTTTTATAACTCGTTTCAATATTCATTTGAATTATCATTGCAATAATTATTTATTGTTATAATAATTGTTCAAACAAATAAAGTTTTATAACTTGTTTGGATATTCATTTGAATTATCATTGCAATAATTATTTATTGTTATAATAATTGTTCAAACAAATAAATTTTTATAACTTTTTCTAGATTCATTTGAATTATTAGTTCAATAATTATGTATCGTTATAATTGTTTAAACAAATAAATTTTTATAACTTGTTTCGACATTCATTTGAATTATCATTGCAATAATTATGTATTGTTATAATAATTGTGCAAACAAATAAATTCTAGCGAACGGTGTTCGACTCGGCCACAGGTCCCGCTTATCGTGGTGTCGCTATTGGCCGAACCAGAATCAATCCGCTGTAGCCGCGCTCTGATTGGTCCGTGTTTTTCGTTAATAACTCCTAAACAAAGCCGCGGACGCTATTTTTGTAAAGGAAAATGTCGCTTAAAATGACCCAAGGAACCTCTCATTTCCGGAAGTTACACTTATTTTGGGACATCCTGTATAGTAGCATTTATGGTTGGCATTTTGTTGGACCTTCGGTGCAATGTTGCTTGGCCAACTGTTAGAAATATCGCCTTTTTTATGCAGATGTTATAATAATCATGAAACGAACCGCTAACTGGGCCCTCTATCATATTATTCTGATCTTTTTTACGGTTATTTGTACAGTATATCATAAAAGATATACATATAAATAATGTATTTCCACGGAAAAAATTCGGAGAAAAAGGAAAAAAGTTATTGACCCACGTCGGATTTAAACCCGGACCAACTCCGAAACGTTGCCCAACCATAAATGCTAGTAGGGATATCACAGCATGCCGATAGGTATAGCAGGGAAAGTGTATCTCGCAGTTTCTAGGGGATAATGAACCGACTTCGTGAAACTATCGGAATCCAGATCATTGGACTTTGATGTTCCGAAACTTTCTGATTAAAAGATTCCGAGATTCTCTTGAGCCGATTCTCCTCGTTTAAAAAGTCTCGGAAATTCTTAGATTCTAGAGGATCCGCTTGCCGCGAGTGAGAGATTCTTAAATTTTAGTCCTCTAGAGTTCGCGTGGAACTTTGGTCTACCTGTACAGAGAAATTGCTTGAAACTCTATGGGATCGTTGAACGTTGCAGTTTACAGCGTTCTGGGCAGTTAGTTTGCGCTAATTAGAAAATTATGGGGTTGCGAGAAGATCCTTTCCCAATTATTTTGTAATGATATTCTTGACCTTCCATCATGTTTTAATAAATAACTGATGAAATCTTATCGATGAAGAACAATATGAAGTAATTTGAGCATTTCCCACCCTGATCGACGTTCGATATATGTGTACGAGAAAGGGCCTAGCCGATTAAGATTAGAGATTTTTCAATGGCTTTTGAACCATTCGAAAGCTGACCAAGAAAAACCCCTCTGAGTAAAATTTCAGCCCTCTGCTTGCCCGTAAGGGTAGTTTCAGGGTAAAATAGATTTTATGCTTTCCGGCACATTTTCCGGTCTCAAATGTGTTCTAAAATTCTGAAAAAAATGTGACATATTCCTGATCCTAAGGCGCATTTTTGAGATTTTTTCAGATTTTTTTGTTGCAAACTGTGCTCGTAAAAAATGAAAAACCTCAAAAAGATCGGAAAAATATTTTTTTTTCAAAAATATGAAAA
Organism: Lasioglossum villosulum; assembly: GCA_963971365.1. Classification (NCBI taxonomy): domain Eukaryota; kingdom Metazoa; phylum Arthropoda; class Insecta; order Hymenoptera; family Halictidae; genus Lasioglossum; species Lasioglossum villosulum. The sequence continues at coordinate 14,467,359 of OZ020498.1, forward strand.
CATGCTACTTTATTGTTTGGTTCCCTGATAAAGTACTATAAAAGACAGTGTCGTCAATTTTTTGAAGATTTTTTGTTCGGCTGCTTCATTGTCAAAAACAATAATAACTGAATTTTTTCGGCGTTTTTGCTGTGAGGAGAAAAGTTACACTTGTTGGCTTTACCGTGGGCGTATATTAAGTAATTTTTACCGTTATTACACTGAAAGAGGTAATTATTTTACATAAAAAATATGATTTGATGTTACAGAAAATGGCAGTTTTCTGGGTTGAAAGTCGCAAAACATTCCCGGAAGTTCCTCGTTCTTTTAATGTCAGGTAGCGTTACAATGAAGACGGTTTTTCAAAGATAATCGCGTTCGATTCGATCCACGATTCTGAGATCTTTACGAGCGTCGATCTGGCTCCGGAAGCTTAGGAGCGAGAAGTTCTTAAGCCAAAGCGTTTAAGGACTCTCGGAACTCGACAGATTTAGATTCGAGGTTCCTCTCAAGTTTCGATTGCATGGGTCCTTCGATCGGCGGTCTATCCACTCCTCTTTCAACCTTAAGAGGACATTCTCTTGTAACTGTTATGAAAGTGATTTTTATGGATTTCTTCCCGAGAGATTGTTTGCGATGTCGAATAATTTTTCATGCGATGTATAGATACATGGTTATAATACAAGAAACCATTTTTCTTAGATGGTAGTTCTTTTAATTTTCATTCATCAGGACTATTAAGCGTGGAAATACATTTCTACGTGTTCTCTGCTTGTCACAATCAGTCCACTTATAAAAATTCAGAACAATTCTCCTGTCAAATCTTCCAAGTAGTGCAATAAATATAGAACAACTCTAACTCACTTGAAAAAATGAATTTCAAACTCCCAACAGGCAGATATTCTCATCAAGGGACGAAAACACTCCCCTATATAATAAATTGAGTGATATCGACGCTAGGTTCGATCATTTTTAGAAAACAACAAATGTGCAATTATTTAAACATGTTTCTAACGTTTCGATCTCGATGTGGATCTTTTTTAAAGAGACACTGATGCGTCTGAAAAATATGAAGAGAAAACAAAAAAAAAGAAAAATTTTTTTTGATATGACAACTATTATCCAAAAAATAAATTTCATATACATACTTGTTGTGTGAAAAGGATAATAGTTTTTTTTCAAACTCCCAACAGGCAGATATCTTATCAAGGGACGAAAACACTCCCTTATATAATAAATTGCATGATATCGGAGCTAGATTCGATCATTTTTAGAAAACAACAAACGTGTAATTAGTTAAATATGTTTCTAACGTTTCGATCTCGATGTGGATCTTTTTCAAAGAGACACTTTTGGGTCTGAAAAATATGAAGAGAAATAAAAAAAAAAATTTTTGATGTGACAACTATTATCCAAAAAACAACTATTATTCTTTTCACACAAGTATGTATATGAAATTTATTTTTTGGATAATAGTTATCATATCAAAAATAATTTTTCTTTTCTTTTTTTTGTTTACTCTTCATATTTTTCATAAGCAAAAGTGTCTCTTTGAAAAAGATCCACATCGGGATCGAAACGTTAGAAACATGTTTAAATAATTGCACATTTGTTTTTTACAAATGATCGAACCTAGCGCCGATATCATTAATTTATTATTAATTTTCGACACTCCCCTATGTTCGATGTTAGGGAAATAGAACAGATTGCAGCAAAGTGTAACGGAAACGGGAGCATGGTGGAAGTCAAAAATCAAGCGAAAGTGGCGAGGACGGAACGCGTGGGCGGAATAAACGACCGGTAGAGGATGTTTAAAGGCAGAAGACGCTCTCAGGGTTTATGCTTGCGAGCCACACCCAGCCGTTTTCGCGTAGGTATGCCGAGTTTAGGCGGGCCAAAGCGGACCGGAGCCCGCGACGGCGAAATTGCCCGCGGAAATTTACGAGGTCGTCGTCGCGACGTTCGCCAATTTGACGAAGAAGTCCTGCGAAGAGACATACGTGGCCCACGTGGATCGTTTCGGAACTCGTCGCACGTCCCGCGACGATCGTTTTCGACGATCGACCGCGACGATACCGCGACGACACCCCGACGAAGATCGGTGTTCTCCATTTTTTAAACGCGTCCTCTTTAACGACTGCTTATAACTAACCTGAAATCGATCCATCCGGTCCGTTGTCTTTCGGCACCGCTTTTGTCTCGCGTGTCGCCCACGCTCGGAACAAGGAGTGAGCGGAACAATCTCTAAACATGAATCATTTCTCCTACTCAAACGGTCTAGCAGACTAAGAATAGTGAATCGCCCCCCCCCCTGGATTTTTATTGAAATTGTGTGGAAAAAAGTGGGTTTAGGTTGAAAGATAACCCCCCAAAATTTCAAGTCGCTAACCCTTCATATAAAAATTATATGAGGGTAAATACCCTTAACTATATATCATTTTTCTTCTCGGTTGTTAATTAAGATATTCAGATAAAAAAATACAAAAATACTCGTATTTACGTCCTTCATATCATATATTTTTTCACAATTGTGATCATATTATTAAGAGTAGAAAAAAATTATTAAATTTTTTAGGGGTGGAAATTGCAAACAACCCTTCGAGTGACCACTTTCAAAAAATTCAACAACAATGTTCTGTTATCTGTCTAATATATACAAAAGTTTCAAGATGTTCGGAGGGGTGGAACATTGTTAAATATTGAAAAACAAATGAAATTACGCCATTATAATGTAGGAATACTATTAGTGGAAGATATCTTATACTCTTATACTCATTCGGTTTCTTTATTGGGTCTCCCACGATCGCTCAATCCTGAACTCAAAATCACACTCACCCACTGCATCGCGCTTGGCTGTCTTACGTTATTCTTCGAAAATATTCTCGATATTCATCGAGTCTAAACACTCGGTTAAACCCTTGTTAGTTTTTGTTAATTTAATAATTTTTTTCTACCCTTAATTATATGATCACAATTGTGAAAAAAATATATGATATGAAGGACGTAAGTACGAGTGTTTTCGTATTTTTTATGAGAATATCTTAATTAACAACCGAGAAAAAAATGATATAGTTAAGGGTATTTACCCTCATATACTCCTTATATGAAGCGTTAGCGACTTGAAATTTTGGGGGGTATCTTTCAACCTAAAACCAATGTTTTCCACACATTTTCAATAAAAATCCAGGGAGTGGGGGCCGATTCACTATTCTTAGTCTGCTAGACCCTTTCTTTTACCTTTTTTTTCTGTTTTTTGGCTGTGGGGAAATGCTGTTTACGCACACCCTCTCCTCAGATTACGTCTGGAGAGGGTAGTGAGGGACTCGGTCTCCTTGAGATGGAATGTGGGGGAATCGGAGCTAAAAGAATGAATTATCTCGTACCCATGCCCATACCCTCTAAAACCCCACAGCCTAAGGCCCTTGGACCCTTCGCCTCATATATGTTTGCGGCTAGCGAGTATTGCGCGACCTACTGATTGCATTACAGCGCAACCTCTACCCCAAATCGACACCACTCCTGTTCTTGGCTAAGCAGACCCTTTCTTTTCCCTATGTGTAGGAGCGGGCTACAAACGTAGGACTTCAGCAATATATGCTTTCACTGAAAATAACATGGTTGACCTTCAAATCTCCTAAGCACTTCCACCTGGAAAGTCGTGTAATGCCCGTAATGGGTCCCTCGAAACCAAACAACTTTTGTCTGAATCATCTTTCTGTCTCAAAAAATGTAGAAATTCTTCAGTGGTTTGTCTTAGGTGATTCACCCTGTATACATTTGATTAAAAAAATTTAGTCAACCATTTCCCCCGTGAGAGTCTTTACAATCTCAACAATTCTAAAAGAAATAACCTGGTTCCTGATAGGTTCGGTGTTAGAATCGACGTATTGTTTTCAGGTAAAATTTTTAGTCGGGATGTGCACCGGTGCGGTAACAGACACATCGGTTAGTTTGTACGTTTCTTTTCCACCGAAATGCCCAACCCGTGCCACTATGCGGCATTCAAGCGAATATCGCGTAGATGTCTGTCAGGAATCGAGGAACACGAGAGAGTCGAACTGGAGGAGAAGGATGCGGGGGTGGATCGCGGGCTTTGTCGGGCTCGTGACGTTCGTCGTTCGCGATTGTTGATCGAACCCGGCCGATTGAACTCGAAATGGCACGGCAGCCGTTCTCGCGCGGTATCGCTGTCTTCATTCAGATAAGGTCTCAATACCTTAATGGGTCGGCCTATCGGCCCAGCCACCTAACGTCCTGACGTCGTCTTGCCCCATTGTCTGGCTGCCGCAGCCCTCTCGCGAACCGCCACACTAGAATCGATGTAGACGATTTCGATATCGATTCCAGAATACGACCGAACCCTTTTGTCCGGGATTTAAGGCGGGAAATTAAGGAACGTACCACCTATCTCCCATGAGAACTGTCTGTCTGCAAGATGTTCACGTGCTTTAGACGCTTTACGAGCTTTCTGAAGTGCTCGAAGAAAATTCTGCTGCTGATTAGTGCGTTTTGCTAGATTGTGTCATTTGTCCGAGATTTATACGCGAAGTTCGTCAGCCAGTTTTCTGGTTATGCATGACGTTGCACAGTGGTCTGGAAACCCAGTTTTTTTTATTTATCCAGCATTGAAACCCTTCTGGGTTTATTATGCTTTACATGAATAGTATTAGTAAATACAGTAGTATTGAGTACAGGAGTAATACAATAGGAATTCTATAATAATTCAATGAATATAACAACAATGGCTGTTAACGCTAAATGTGGAGGTTACAGTTTAGGAAAAAGGAGTGGATGCTAGTACAAGCTTTGATATTTGGCTTTGCTATAATTGTGTCTATAGTTTTCGTGGTCAAAATTCAATTTTTCAACTTTAATATATTGAAAAAATTTGTTTTCCTATGAAGTAACAACCCCTTAAAGCTCGCAAGTCTAGAATATTATTCATTTTAGATAATTCTGTGATGAGATGCAGCGTTCTAAAGACAAAGTCAGAAAATTCAAAGTATAATAAAACATTTTAGATTTCAATCATCGAATATCAGAAAACATATTTTAATGATGGTTTTATATATGTTAGTGAGCGCATTTGAAATATTTAATTCAGTTGAGAATTGTTTACACAATTTTCAGATAATTCCGATGACCTGACAAGAAAATGTTTCCAATGAAAATTGACGAGTATTCACTTTTCTACAAATTTCAATACAAAAAATTGAAGCAAAATATCTCCTGTTATAAATAAATAATGGTCACCTCAATTTTTTAAATATTAATATATATTTTTTACTTCATACTATTCTAACTGGTATCAAAACGAATACAACGACCTATAATAATATAACAGTAAACCTTGAAATAATAATAGTTTTGGCCACGAAAACGGAGTTTCCAGACCACTGTGCGTTGGGATTGTTCAGATTGAGGCCGTGCTTCGAACACTGGTTAAAGGTAATGCTTCCCTCTCGAAAAAATGATCATATCTTCTTCAAAAACAAGTATTTCGGGATCAAAATTTTAGGGCAAATTCGTCTGTCTATTGTCGAAGTATATTGTTACGGATTAGAAGGGGGTAAAACAAGTCACTTCAGTTAGAAATAAGCTTTATTTCCCCAACTAGGGTTCGTTCAAAATTGTGTCGGATACTATGTACAATAGATGTTTTATCAAGCCAAAACACCAACTTATTTTGGCTAGATTTGTCGAATAAAGAGCGTTAGATGTGAACGAAATGAGTATTTAATGAGGTAGATATATTCCCTTGTAGAATCAGTGAATCCCGATGTCAAATCGACTTACTCGCGAATACCGGTCAAGAGACGCGCGACGTTTTCTGTAGGAACGAGTGAGAACGATTAACGCACGTTGAGATCGGAATCGAACAGCTGGCAGTTTACCGTCACCGTCGAACTAGTGATTGGCAGATCGATAGAGCGATCCGCCAATAGTAATCCCCTTTTGGGGTCGATAATCGATCATAATCGAAGTCCGACGGTGCTGGCATAAGCTACTGCGAGCTGCTTATCGACTCTCGATCTCGCTGTTACGCGTGAATCCGCCAATAGCGAGGCGGCGCAGTAAATCGGCGCGTTCACGCTGCCAACACGCTCAGGCAATCCCAAATATATGTATAAAAAATTTCATAAATCTGTACCCACCCAATTAGTTATAAGAAATTCCAAGAAATGTTCTTTTCAAACAAACGGTCGAGTGCACCTCCTTCAATATTGATAAAAATCTTCTAAGAAAACGAATATGTAGAGACAAAACATTTTGTACGCCTTCTCCAATCTACCCTCCAACAATAAAAAAAATTTCGTTAATATTCATTAAATCAATGTGGTATAAACAATTCCAAAATGTACCCTATTCAAGAAAGGTACAAGTAAATTCCTCTAAACACTGACAGAAACTAAAATGATTATAAAAAAGATCTTTTTAAAAAATGCATATTTCGAAATTTTTACGAACCTTTCCGAATCGATCAGTTGACTACCAAAAAAACTCGCAAATTTATCTTCAGTAGTACAGTTTCCAAAAACATGAAAGCATCTTCGCGTTACCATTGCCCCAATATTTCATTTAAATAAAAATAAGGAAAGCGACTTCTGTGGAATTCTTTAGAAATTGCAAGCTTCGCAGACATTGCACGTCGAAAATTCGCAACGAACGCGATCCCACGAGCAGAAAGCATGGCTCCTGCGTGGTGCAGTGTACGTAAAATGGTCGAGGGACGTTTCCGTCTCGTTCCTCCTATTATTCCAGCCACCAGAGACGCGAGCAGCTTCGATTGCTCGGGACGTAATACAGCGGTTCCATCTTTTTTTCAACGGCGAACAGTTAATGGAGCGGCGGACCACTTTATCTGGGAATTTCAGAGGAGTACCAGGGTACCCGGGATTCGTCGACAGACAACGAAATATCCATGTGACGCTGGAATGATCCCCCAAAACGCTCCCGATAATTCAGGGTCGTGGATGTTTGCCCGCGATCCGACGCGAACTATGCACCTCCTCTGTTTCGCATAATAATTCGCTGTATCCTCGTTCTCCTCTCTTTCCCCGAGTGCGAGGTATTCGTGCAATATACTCTTGCGCCCCATTTTGCGGAGGGATAGCGTGTTGATGTAATCTGGATTTTTTACATCTTCGTTACGGGAGGAAATAATAAAAAAGGGTAGCTTTTAAATAGAATTTATATGGATTACGTTTCCCTACAAAAATGTCATAGTACGCATACTTTCTTCGTTGATTTTCTACTAAAAATTTTCAAAGTGCGTTGTTAAGTGAACGATCGGATGCAACTCTTTGAATAACAATGAAAGATACAAATTTTTGTATCTTGTTAAAACATTCACTTTTTGAATGAAAATTTTTGTACGCGTTCTTCAATCTGCTGTCTAAATGTAGAAATAATTTTATAAATCTATACTCAGCTGTTTCTCAGCAGTTGTTTGAATTTTCTAGAAAAACGAATGGCCGAGTACAGCCCCTTAAGCATTGATCGAAAGAGGACCTCTTAAAAACTGTTGTCTTTTTCAAAACTGAATATTTCGTGATGAAAATTTTTGTAGGCATTCTTCGGTGTACTGTCTAAATGTAAAAATAATTTTATAAATCTAAACTCAGCCGTTTAGTTCTGCAAATCTTCTAAAAATTCGAATAGCCGAGTACAATTCATTAAGCATTGATCGAAAGAGGTCCTCTTAGAAATTGTTATGTCTTTTCCAAACTGAATATTTCGAGACGAACATCTTTGTACACTGTGTTGAAACTACTATCTGAGTACAATAAAAAATTCATAAATCTGTATTCAATTATAAAAAAGTGCTAAAGAATGTCTTTTCAAACAAATGGGCAGATTACACAATACCTTCTCCATGAGAACTTCTATAAATAAAATTTTCAAGGATAGCGTTTCTTTCTATGAAACTATCATATGAAGAGATATTTTGTTGAATAAAACGTACCAGTCCAAGCAGAATTCTTTCAGATACGAAAAGTCACTATATCAATCCTTAGTTCAGAGTATTACAAAACAGTACTTTTCGAATCGACTGAAAGGCACAGAGTTCAAACGTTGACACGATCGTCGAAGTACGTTGACAAATTCATGAACCTGTACAGTGTATCAGCCTTTTCCCCTTAACCTTAACACAAAATCCCTGGTTCTCGATAGCGGATCGAAAGAACATCGAACTCCCAGAGAGAGAGCGCGGTGCAATAATTCAGGTGTGGATCGAGCGCAACTGAAAAGGCAGCATCGGCGGCCCGTTTAATTTCGTCCCGTTCGATTCCGTGCCACGGGATAGAAAATTCATAGGGTTCCTTACACGGCGTCGAGTAAAATTGAGTGAAAGCCGGCCCAGGCCGAGACTCAGACTTCGAAGCCGACGCTAGCGCCGCTTGAAATTTTTAATTCAAGCCCCGAATGAAAATTTCATGCCGCGTTTGAAGGAATCTCTTCACCTTACGGCCTGCAGAGACTGGATACCGTGGTCCCGTTGCGCACCGATTCTCCCATCGAACTCGTCCCATTTAACATATAGAATGGTGTTGGCGATCGATAGATCAATCGGAGATCGCACCCGAGAACTCTCGCATTGTTAACGCGCTCACTTTCGAGACTCCCGACCTCGATTTCGCTGCAAAAGTACGAACAAATAGCAAATTATTTTTTCTTACAGTCTCCATGCCAATTGACCACCACAAAAAATGTATAAAACAAATCAATCATTTATCAATCAATCTCTTTTGAAACTAGCTGGTTATTGTTGCTCGCTCGCTTCGTGAGCTCGCGAGTAGGACTGCTCTTGCAAGAGGGTTAGTTTATTAATGGTTTTTTTTTAATTTTGTGTGTGATTCTCCACGAGCCACACAAAGAACTTCCCGATTCGTTAGTTGCAGTACATTATTATCATTATAATAACTAATAATAACTAATAACTCACTCTTGCATTGGGATATTTTTTGATTATTGTAAGCGGTGACATTAGCATTAGTTGCATAATTTTAAAAAAATTTTAGAAAAATAAAAATGAAATATATATGTGGGATGTCTAAATTCCCGCGAGAAGTAGGCGAAGCGCGCGTTCCACGAAAAACAGAGGAACAGATGAATTCGCCAGTCGTTTGTCGAAACAAACGATAAGCGAAGACCGTTGTAAAATGCGTGGAAGAGGCGAGAACGAGGAGTCTCTCGCCGGTCGTCGCCGTGTAAAGTTATGCTGTTAAAGTTGTATCACATCTTTGTTCCACCTTCTTTTATTATTTTATTATTTTATTAAACCTAGTAATAGTAAGAGTCGATTCCTTTCCTACTCTGCCCGCGTAGATCGATTAACTAACTCGATCGCCACCGAAATATAACATAAAATAGGGAAATCATACATATATAATTACGTTTGTTTATTCGGTGGAAAATTTGCATCCTCTCGTATAAATTGCATTGTTGAATGAACTTCTTTCGAAAAAAAACTAAAAAATCTAAAAAACTACTTGACCAATATGGACCAAAATATAGGCCCACATAAAAAAGTTGTAAAATGCAACTTTTAGTATTTTTTCTACAACTCCGATCAATTGCAATTTTTGAAAAAATGTTCTTCCACATTCTGTAGCAAACTATTGTTAAGTTTGTAAAAGTTGGCAACGTTTCTCTATGTATGGCAACACAGCGGTGTTGGTGGCGTTGGCGTTCAGCGCTCTCTCTCCTGTTATACCTCGAAGCGTGAAGACAAATATTAATTATAGTAAAAGTATTTTTTCAGTTATAATAGTTTATATTGTTTAGTTCAGTAGTGTTTATAATACAAATAAAGAGTGTTTGCATATACCTTCAATAAATTTAACAACTATTTGCTCTAGCTTCCCAACAAAAATTCAAGTCGTATAGTTCAATGTTAAACCAGTTATCGTTTTTTTATAGCGTCCGAATATTAATGGGAGTCACTGTAGAAAAAATTTCATAAATGTAAACCGAACCTAATAAATCTAAACTCAACCGTTTAGTTGTCAAAAATTCCCGAATAAAGCTCTCGTAGGGGTTGTAAGTGTACGTAATTGAAAGCTCTGCAAGGCTAAGGTCTCTTCATGGATCCATCTCCATCTCTTCTGGAACTGGTTGAGCAACAAAGAATCGTTTTAGTGGCTCTACTGTTGAAGTCCTTACGTCTCCTGCGATAGAAAGTCGTTGCGATCATCGAGCAAACGAGGAAACAGAACGGATCCTCGTTTTTGGCCCGCTGCGCCATGCAGTTCGTTCCCGATTTATCCGTCACCGGGATGGATCGATCCGAATCGCGCGTCTCGTTTCTCGCCGACGCGACGCTCTCGTCGAGCGAAGTTTATTGGAACGTGTTTAATTAACTTTCCAGCGGTGACTTGGCCGTTCTCGAGCGTCCCCGTTACGATTATCCGTAAGCCTGGCGAGCAGCTGGGAATCCAGCTCGTCGAGAACAACCTACACCCATAAATTCCAACAGTTTCGCCGCTGTAACCGGGAGGAAACTAATCGGCCCACCTACGATCCCCCGGTTCTCTCTATTACCGCGAGCTTCGATCTTAGTTATAATACTTCCTCTCCATTTGTTTCTGCCGCCCCCTCCCGCCGCGTCTGTCTCTTCCCAGAAACTTAAACGGCCACCGCCATGGATCTTCCCTGGCTGTTCTTCCATTTATGGCAGAAATCAGAATTCGATGAAATTTTGAAAATAAGTTCTTTTTTGATTAAAATGACGATTGCCAGAAGGATTTTTGGCGCGTCGAAAAAAAATTTTTATCATTTCAATGTTGCGCTCTACCTTAGCGACTACTGACTTACCGACTTTGTACTTTATGTTCGTGCTGTGTGCATGCGTCATATACATATTGTAACGAAGTCTCTATTCTTCAGCTAAATAAATGAAAGCGTCGTTTTCCTAACGACGCTGTAACCAACCTGAATCTTCCAACAATTCTATACAACGGGTATACCGACAGACGCGTAACATTAGTATGTCGGTAGACCCGTAACAATATACAGGGTCATCCGTTTTTAAACGGACAAACGTAAACCAGCTATAAAGAACCCCAAATGGAACAAGTTTTACCCCTGCCACTTTTTTTGTTTCGGCCTTGATTTCTAGACAATTGCAAAAAACCATAATTTTTTTAGTTCACATAAACTTGAATATCTCGGGACTCCAGTGATGAATCTTGATGATTTTTTCTTTGTTGTGTTGAAAATAAACAGGAGCATCTTTTTTTGTTCCCAAAATTTTTTTGTATGACCTTCGAATCTTGGTTTTTTCTGGATCGGACTGTAGCTATCTGAACGGTTCCAGGATGTGTGACTTCAATGGATGACATTTTCTTGAAATAAACGTGCTAAAAAAAACAAAAATATTTTGTTGACAAAAAAGATGCCCCTATTTATTTTAAACCAAACAAAGGAAAAATCATCAAGATTCATCACTGGAGTCCCGAGACATTATCAAGTTTATGTGAACTAAAAAAATTGTGGTTTTTTGCAATTTTCTAGAAATCAAGGCCGAAACAAAAAAGTGGCACGGGTAAAACTTGTTCCATTTGGGGTTCTTTATAGCTGGTTTACGTTTGTCCGTTTAAAAACGGATGACCCTGTATATTCGGGAAATTAATGTAAAATGTATAGAAAATTTCAATTGTTAAATCAAGTGAACCAATATCTACAATGGGCAGATTGTGCGATGAGAATTAACTTGGATTAGGTTAACCTGAAAAGTTTATTTATTATGTAGTTACATTATTATTCATGTGATTAGAATGAGTTGTGGTGAGGTCGGGGTGGTGGCGGAGAGTGTCCGACCACGCACACGACAATCCCGGAGTAGTCTTTAAAAATTTCAAGTTTACCTTATATATGTATTACTTTAAACTAAAGAGGATTCGTTTATAGATGATATGTGTGAATTTTTATGGCGCTGTGAGGTGAACTAGGCTGGTGATGATCCCTTTTCATAACTAATTGAAGATATTCTATATAAAATAGAAAGTCGGTAAGTCGGTAAGGTAGAGCGCGACAAACAAATTTTTTTAGATGCGCCAAAAATCCTTCTGGCAATCGTCAATTTAATAAAAAAAGAACCTGTTTTCAAAATTTCATCGAATTCTGATTTTTGCTATAAACGGAAGTTTCGCCTCTTCCCTAGCTCGACACAATCGCACAATAATCCCAAATTCCGAAAACGCGGCCAAAACTTAAAAAATGAACTTTCTTACTACTGTCTTTCATACTGTCTAAATATATAAAAAATTTCAAAAATCTATACGCAGGTATTTAGTTGTTAAAAATTGTGATGGCCAGGTACAACTATTGAAAGAGCGACTAAAAAGAGACCTTCACAAAAATCATTTTACCTTCTTAAATGTCAATATCTCGAGCCAAACATTCTTGCGTATGTATGCCGGACGTCGAGGAACAGACCAAACGGTAGAACTTCGGCCCAGATTCGTCAAAGTTACGATCCATTCTCGGAAGAGAGAGAGAGAGAGAGAGAGAGAGAGAGAGAGAGGAGGGGGAGAGTGACGAGTCACGAAAATGTATCGAGCACTCGTCTGAGCGGAATCCATTCGGCCGCGTCCCGTGAACGTCTTTGTCTCGTTTCGGTTGAAAGGAAGCGGAAGAACACGAGAGGAAAGGGCAACCGTTGCGAGAGCGGAGGGTGTGGGAGTCGTAGGAGGTGGAGAACGAGGGGGTGGGAGGTAGGAAGAACGAAGCAGCCTCTTAAGTGGCGCATGGAAATTCAATGAAAAGTCACGAGAGGGCCGAGGTCGATATTTGTCGGCGGAAAGGGGGTGGGAAGGGGGTTGAAAGGAGCGGTGAGGGGCGAAGGGATCGCGCAACGGTGCAACCGGAGGGTCGAAGAGGCATAGGTGCTTCTATTGGCCATGTGCCAATGCTTGCCTATCTATGTGGAACACCTGTGCTTGCTCGACGTTGCCCCGATATTCCGAACGAGCAACAAAAAGCGCGCGATTCCCCCACGTTCCGGTTCCGCAGATAGAAGTAATTTCGCAAATGAACTCGATGATCGCGTTGACGCTGATCTAGATTTAGATAACCGGTCCGGGGACCGCGTGCCCGCCTCCAACTAAGCTTGTTTACGTGCTACCTGCCCCTAACGAGACGCAAAATCCCGTTCACACCGGCACACTTTCGATCTATCCACCACGTATCGTCGAATTCGTGCCATTATGTCAGAAGTGAGTTGGTAAAATTATAGAAGGCGGTAGACATGTTGGAACAGTTCAAAAATACTTGTTTCAAGCTATTAACCCGAGCTACTTTATTTAAAAAATTAAACATTTTTTCCTACCTGGAATATTTCCATTCCCTATGATTTTAAAAATTGTATGGATATGATATTGCTATAATACTTCAAACAATACCTAACTGTTTAGTAATTGATTAGATACCCATGTATTTAATAATGTATACAATATTTTGAATAATGGTACAGCAATTTTTAATGGTGCCTCAGAATCACCATTCGAGTGCTAAGGTTTAAAAAATTGTTAATCCTTAGAAAAGAAATTAAGGTAATTATTTACTTTAAGGGCCTCCTCACCGATTTTGAGGACGTTGAAATATGCTGACAAGATCATAATTCTGAACAACTTTTTCATGTACATGTTACCACCGCTCGATTTTAGTTTTCGAGATATTCGCAAAAAACTATCACTAATACTGTAAAGAGCAGTCCTGGATAATTATTGTCACTATCAACAGGTGTAGATCTACCATCTTGCTTCTTCTCTGGCTCGCATTGGCTTTATTGACGATCCTAAGTGTAGTTGCATGGAGGAGGACGAATCACTGAACCATGTTTTGTGGCAATGCAACTTGTATAATGAGGAAAGGCTCAAATGAATTAATAAACTCTGATTAATTAACTTTCAGCTTCCAATGGATGTCTCCATATTAATAGCTAAACCTAATATCAAGGCCTGTCGTTATATACTTTCATTTTTTAAGAGCTGCGGACTTAAAGTGTAAGTGTTTGTTTATACCGTTACTATCATTCTCGTGTCTTTGTTGTATTATTTATGTTTTTTCTGTGTCCTGTTCTGTTTTGTGGTTTTTGTATTTTGTGCTGTATGTATTGTTTTCTATACAGGGTCATCCGTTTTTAAACGGACAAACGTAAACCAGCTATAAAGAACCCCAAATTTAACAAGTTTTACCCCTGCCACTTTTTTTGTTTCGGCCTTGATTTCTAGAAAATTGCAAAAAAACCATAATTTTTTTAGTTCACATAAACTTGAATATCTCGGGACTCCAGTGATGAATCTTGATGATTTTTCCTTTGTTTGGTTTAAAATAAATAGGGGCATCTTTTTTGTTAACAAAATATTTTTGTTTTTTTTAGTACGTTTATTCCAAGAAAATATCATCCATTGAAGTCACGCATCCTGGAACCGTTCAGATAGCTACAGTCCGATCCAGAAAAAACCAAGATTCGAAGGTCATACAAAAAAATTTTGGGAACAAAAAAAAAGATGCCCCTATTTATTTTAAACCAAACAAAGGAAAAATCATCAAGATTCATCACTGGATTCCCGAGATATTCAAGTTTATGTGAACTAAAAAAATTATGGTTTTTTGCAATTTTCTAGAAATCAAGGCCGAAACAAAAAAAGTGGCAGGGGTAAAACTTGTTCCATTTGGGGTTCTTTATAGCTGGTTTACGTTTGTCCGTTTAAAAACGGATGACCCTGTATATACTGTATTCTATGTATTGCATTACAATTATGTTGAAATAAATCTCATATGAGATTGTCTAATAAAAAAAAAACAGTCCTAGATTTTCGTATGCGTGGTCGGGCCGACCCTCTACGACCTAACCACAACTCATTCTGATCGGATAATTTTTGCATTGCAGCTGTAATCCGTAATTTGAACTACTAAGAGAACAATCATACGAATAGAATGAGTTGTGGTTAGGTTAGGTTTTTTGCGAATGAAATAAATAATTACCGAAATTAATTTCTTAACCCTCATCCCCACGACTTGGTACCCGGATACCTATTTCAAATTTATGCAGAATCGTATAAAAAGTGTAGATGAGGGTTAATATATGAAACATGTATCTGTGTAAAAATTTACACATTTTTTTCCTGTTTACTCCGTCGTGATCTGAAAACTTGAGATTTATTACTTTGATTTCCTCTCAACGCTTCCAGATACCAGCAAGATATGATCAAATTTGGTCCGCTCAGATGTGCTACAGAAAAAATTAATTTTTAAGCTTGAACACGAAAACCGTGTCATCCATATGTGGCCGAGGCGGCACTGGGCATGTTAAACCAGAGCGAAATTCTCTGTGGTGGAAATTACGTAGGGAATAATAATAAAATAATAGTAGCAAACAGAGCAGATGTTATGCTAATCGATGAAACAAACAAAAGCACGCAGGTATATATCCCGTCGACGTATGTAGATAAACCAAACGACCACACAATGTTAAGAATATGTCTGCAGACAAAGTGGATGAATACGTGCCATTAACACGGGGAATCATGGGAGTATGAAAAGCAGATAAAGTCAAAACGATAACAATTGTTATATCGGCCGCAGGAATCATGTCCATATTGAATTTATAACAACATGTATTCGCGGAACAATATGTGAATGATAAAAAGTACATATTTATCACGCTTCCGATTGTCGCGATTAACTTTGAAAATTTGTATTTTGCACAAGTATCTGCAGTGTTCTAATGATAGTAAAATTGTCTATTAGCGCAGCCAATGGAACGTGATAGACCCGACATCGCGATCAAAGATAAAACAGAACAAATGACACATCGTCTATTAGACACGTCCACATCGGTTGACCGCGATGCACACGCGAAATGCAGAGACAAATAAAGAAATTATACATCACCGGACGATAAAAATAGAGAAAATGGAGAAGCAACCGAATGTACATCGTTCATTATATCAGTCACGGAAATCAGGCGAAATTGCTTGAGCACACAGCTTAAACGTCTCAATCTTTGTGCAAATGTACACCAGACAGGACAGAAAGCACGAAGAAAGCGGTCGTATTAGCAACATGAAATATAGCCTGATCATTTCTGGGATCACATTTAGGTACAGGACGACGCCCGGGAAATGAAAGCACCAGATAATGACGATCGCGAGACTTCGCAGCGAAGACAATCACCGAGAATAATTTCGAAACACCTAAAATAGCAAGGGAAATGCTCTCATCATGTAAATTGCGAGTCCTTAAGCAATTTACTATTTTCATAACTTATTTTCGAAAATAGAATCGGGAGACCAATCTCTTTTGCTCATTAGACGGTTCATTATGCCAAAACTGGACTAGAGATTACAGTAAATTGCGATTCTTTATGCAACCTCATATTTTCAGGAAGTTACTTTAAAGAATGAAATTGCTGCACTACAATTTGCCTAAAAATACTATAAATTGAAAATATTTACGCGTTCCCCTATTTTCACTTCGTTTCGCCGAAGAAAATGAATGGATCCTACCAATGAAGACGCGATACTCTTCTGTTTGAATAACGGCTCGATATATGCAGCGGCTTGATGGAATTAGGGGTGCAGGGGATGTAGTGGGGTGGTTTCTGGCAACGGCGGCTCGAGATAGCGAGTTTCGATCTCGCAGCGGTGCCTGAATGCCGCGGCGGTCGGCGTCTAGATATATAGATAAACAGAGAGAGTACGCGGGGGTGGAAATGGGGTTGAAGGAGCTGAAACGCTGGGGAACCGTGAGTTTAGGGAATTGAGTGGACTTATCGCTCTCTAGATGACCGTTATCGGTGATGGCTGCAGAAGAACCGGAAAGAAAGGGAACATTTAATCGCTTCAAAATCGGAATCGATGGAACCTTCTAGTTAAGAACTATAGTCTGCCCAGAGGATGCTTTTACGGAGCAGAAATGGAGCAGTATACCATCCCAATTAGTATTCTTGAGTATCTGCTTCTACCTTTATTTTTCTGTACTTTAGGCTCGAAGACACATCAATTTGTCCCTGTATACATTGATTCTAGGACCCACCTAGGAAGTCCTTACTACTACTCATTTTAAACTAGAATGTTTCATTATTAATTCATTTTTCTTTCTCCTAGGAATAAATTACAGAGTAATCTCAGAATTCCATTCTAAGTTGATTTTAAAGAGATTTGAATGTACATTCTCAAACATTGACTCTAGCCTTCACGAACTCGAAGACACACCATCCCTAAATATATGAACGTTTTGCTACGACTTCAGACATTAATTTCACTCCATCCAATCTATAAACAAAAACAATAACTTCCCTATGAATCGGGAAGTTAAAAAAACAATCCTAATGAAGCGACGATAAGATCAGGAACTCTCAATGCAGTATTTGCAAGACATTTAGACAAAATTGAATCAAAAATATTTATATCATATTTTAGCTGTCACAATAAGAAAAGGTAGAATCATAGAAAAAAATAATGAACGATCAAAATTTGCGATGCAAAAACAAGAGAGCGTATGGGAAAGAAAGAGACATAGTCCATACAATTCCTTCTTTGCGTCGCAAATTTTGATAGTTAATTATTTTTTTCTACAATTTTCTATGATTCTATCGTTGAAACAATTGGCTTGTGATAGCTGAAATATGATATAAATATTCTTGATTCAATTTTGTCTATATGTCTTGCAAATACTGCATTGAGAGTTGTTCCTAATCTTGTTGTTGCTTCATTGGGAGTATTTACCATATCCAATCTTAATTTACGTCTAAACATTACTAGACTGCAAGAAGTTTCACTTCTGTAGCGCGTGGTTTTCGACGCGTATGTTTTTTTTAATCATTAGTGAACCATAATCTGCAAACATAGCACGCCTGACCAAATTTGTTGTTTATAAATTTTTAAAAAATTGATTATTTACTGATTTATGGCGTTGAAAGTCACTATAAGGTTGAACAACACTAGAATTAAGAGTCCGCACATTCACATCATTTAATATTGAACTTTTACGAGACGTGAGGTTATGTTCCTCAATATCATTTTGAGAAAGAGACATAGGTCTCGATAATCCACATATTGATGGTGCAGCAAGATGTTGTGATTGCTCGGCATTTTGTTTATCAAAATTTAAAGTATATGCAATGATTTTTATTTTCACGAAATTTTCGCACACGTCTTGAATTTTTTGTCGGATGTTTCGTCACCTTCTTTCCTGTAGCCTGCTTTTTACGTTCTTTGTTTGTTTTTGGCATTACTATTTGTGTATATATATCTTTTATATTACTTAATTAAATGCGAATTAATTCACACGCGTTGGTTAGGTACAAACTGTAACGCACCATAAAGTGACAGTAACGCTTCTGCTTACGTTCTCTCTCTTTCTCTCTGTCTTTCTCTTAGTTAGACTACGAACCGCACGAGAGCCAGCGCGCTGGCCACTTCCGTTACGTATTTCCGTTACATCGCCAAATCGGTTTTAACCTTACCACGTCAGAAGATGTTTCGCTTCAAAAACTATGTATACTGTAATCCTAGGTGTGGTAGATTTTGTAAACCGAGAAGACCGAGATCTATGTACCTTCTCTCAGTACACTGAACAAATCGCAAATTCCAAGTTCCACATCCCCGAGGACAGCTAACTCCAGGCTCCATGGACTAGTCCTGTAATTCCCGGTTTGGTGAACTTCGAAACCGTCAATTCCCGAGCTGACGGTTCCGCAATCCGCGACTCCAGGCTTTTTCCTTGAACCGGAGAACCCCTAATTTTAGAACGTGGCCGCTAGGATCCGTTACTCCTTAATTTGTGAACCTCACGTGCCCCGGTTTCGGCATTACGTCTCGGTCTTGAAAATCGGTCGTTCATATTTCAAGTCGTCCCAGATTAGACACGTGCATGCAGCCGGAGCAGGCGAATGTTCAGTTTCCGGTGACGAGGAGGGGCGACGCAGGGGCTCCGGGGGAAATTCAGGGCCGTCCCATTTCGGGGCTCCCCGTCCGCCGGGACTTGGTACCCCAGGCTTTTTATTTCAATTTCGGCACGCGTCCCGCGGTTCGTTTTCTCTCCGGGGTGTCGTAGAACCCGCCGGAAAACTTGCATTTTTCCTGAGGACGGCATGTCGTGTCGCGCGGCTACATACGTCATAAAACTTTGCTAATATACGGGGAGGAGCGCGGTGCCATCTTTATGCTGCCAGCCCGGAATCACCCTCGACTTCCGACTTTGCCGTTCATCTCTCAATCCATTCTCTTCCAGCTTTTCCCGCCCCTTCCCAACGCCTAGAAATTCCCTAGCGGTGCCTCGATACCGAATACCAAACCCTAAAGCATCGATTGATTGAACGCTATCCGTTGATTCTTTTCACTGATTTTTGGAACCGCGCTGCGGTTGCTCCTGATTTCTCCCGAGATTTGCATCCGTCTGTCGATCCTCTACAAGTTTGCGTTCCCGGAAGCTGTTTCAAATTTACTCGTTTGTTGCGGGGCTTGCGCGAAATGCGAAAGATTAACCACAGAGATGGGCGATCAATCAATTCAAGAAAAATTTGAGGAAGATACTTGTCAAAATAGTAAAGAACTGCCATAAAGTTTGGGACACCGTATAAAATTCGGACAGCGCTTTTTACCACATTAACGTACTGGAAACACCAGTGTCATGGTTGCCAACTTTATTTTCGTTTGTAAATAAACTTGTCATGAGTATTAGAAGCAACAAGTCGTGTTCAGTGTAGGTGTGCCAAGCAAAGTCAAAAAATATGTCCTGAAAGTAAACTAGTAAATTAATAAACTAATGCTTCCAACGTGTCAAAAAAAAACTCAAGCTGTTAGGTCCAATTTTGAAAAAGTTATTAGTTTTTAAATGGTTTACGAATACTTTTATATGCACTGCACAAAACAAAACATGTCCCAATCCTTACGACATTCCCCATTTTCCCCAGAAAATAATGTTTCTGAAAATAGTAAAAGTAACTGATACATGTTCGCTTATCAAAATGACAAGATTGATTTTATTTAGACTTTGTGCAGCTCCCATTATAATACGTGCTCCACTAACGATATATATATATATATATATATATATATATATATATATATATATATATATATATATACAATCATTTTTTATGAAATTATTTTTATTATATCAATAATTGCAACATAAAATTGTATATGCACTGCATAAAATAAAACGTTTCTCATACCTTACGACATTCCCCATTTTTCCCAGAAAATAATGATTCTGAAAATAGTAAAAGTAACTGATACATGTTCCCTTATAAAGATGACAAGATTGATTTTATTTAGACTTTGTGCAGTTCCAATTATAATATGTGCTCCACTAAAGATATATATTTATACAATCATTTCTTATGAAATTATTTTTATTATATCAATAATTGCAAAATAAAATTGTATATGCACTGCACAAAATAAAACGTGTCTCAATCCTTACAACATTCCCCATTTTCCCCAGAAAATAATGTTTCTGAAAATAGTAAAAGTAACTGATACGTGTTCGCTTATAAAAATGACAAGATTGATTTTATTTAGACTTTGTGCAGCTCCTATTGTAATATGTACTCCACTAACGATATATATATATACAATAATTTCTTATCAAATTATTTTTATTATATCAATAATTGCAAAATAAAAAATCTGGAACCTTTCAGTTTGACCAGTGATTGTAGGTTTAGTGTTAAAGCAATGGAGGTTGAATTTCCAGTGAAAATAATTTGCGCGAGGCACACGGGTCTTCAGGTGCATAATTGAAAGTGCGGCTGGAAAACCGGTCGAACGATGTAATTTTCGGCAAACCGAACTGGGTTTCCGACTCCCCTCTCCTCCGGCGAAAGTTAGAGTAAGATATTTAACTCGATGACGCTCGTCCGAAAGTTTGAAACGGTATTAAGAACTCAAACGACGCCGTTAAGGAGGCTTTTAAGGGCGCGGCCGCCCTTAGAATCATGCTTCCACTTTCTTTTAACCCGCGAGACTCTGGCCCGCGACGGTTCTCCCAGCTCCCCGTGTTCCCTGGGGCATCCTGGGAGCCAGATTTAGGTGAACAAACGCGACTTCGAGAAATTAACGAACTACTGCACGGAGAATCCCGATCGCGAACTTTCGTGGACATAGGTAAGCTCGAAGAGAAAAATTACCGAGATCCACTGCGAATTCTGACGTCCTCATTGATTTACCGTGATCTGCAGGAATTTATTTTTCGGAGGCGTTCTCGCAAATAATATCTTATTTTCAGCAAAATCCTCGAGTAAAATTGACCAATTTCACGTGCAACGGTCCCAGACATAATTTTTCAAATTACTCTATAGTATTTCGTGGGTAATTTTCGACCAATTGTAATTACAGTAATTACTCTTATTGAAATCTGCACCGGTTGCATTGCAAATTAATGGTAACCATATCAATTAATTTTAACGAGTAGAGATACATCCACGTAAGCAACATAGACGATTGCGTTACCAGCTAAACGACTAACCATTCATCGATTCATACTACTGCCACTATTATTCGAGAATGTATTCCCCATATGGGGAAGAAGGCCACGGATGTAATCAATCTGCCTGTAATTAATTAAAACGCGATTCCATTCAGCTAATAATTTTACAAATTCTAGCTATCGAAATCGAGATGTCCATCAGTTATATTCCATGCTGACCTCTTTAAAGGTGACAGAACATGCAGATTTCAGTTTAGCCCGGCATTCAAGTTTAATGGTCTCGGTTATGGACACGATTTATTTTCAATACGGTCATAATTATTCTCGTACTCCTCCAACTCGTTCAATTAATTAATTACTACAATAGAACCTCGTTTATACGAACCAATTAATGCTAAATCTCGTATATTAGAATTCTTAACCGACCCACTATTATACGAAGTATTATACATACATGTATGTGTACCCTACTCTATTATACGTATTTCAATTTGACTTAGAATGACCGACTACAAATTTAATCCATTTCACAATAAACTATATCGTCCAATTATCTACTTCAGCAGAATGTAAAAAATATCCATACATCATTTTCTCAAAAATTTTTCCGATCTACTGTGACCATAAATGTTGATATTCGGTGATAAAACTTTTATAATACGTAGTTTAAAAGTTAAAAATTGGAGCTTTTTATGTCGGCAAACTCATTTGAAAAGAAAATAATTTGCCATGATAAAAGACCTCGAAAATGAGAACTTCGTTGCACTAATTACCGCCGTAACCAGAGTGCAGATTTTATGCAGATATTGCAGTTATGATGATCTCGAACTTGGTAGAAAAAAAAGATTGAATTGAACACAGTTTATCTAAATTTTTATCTCCTTTTTACCTTAATACGACGCTTTATAAAGAAACCAACTTTCTCTTCTTTATATTAAATAAATACGTTTCTTCTATTCAATTTACTTAATCGGCTACTAAAAATTCTCAATGTAATTTAATGCAAAGAAGAGGTTAAAAGACATTTTGTATATTTTCAAAAAACCTGGTGTAATCGATACTTGGAGAACTTTTATATCCCAGAAAGGGACAATTTTCAGATGCACGGTTACAGGACCTTTTTCCGTGCTCGGGGTTTGTAGAACACGTTAGCAAAGTTTAGCATTCTATTTCCATAGTTACCCGATAGGTTTTCGACGATTTCTAGCGTTGAGATTTCGGAACCGCGATCGAGGGTGGCCAAGGAACGCCGAAAACCCGCGGTGGTCTCCTTCCGGAGGAAATCTCATCGAGCTAGTCCGTGTAAAAACTTGGAAACTGGCCATCAGAGGCAGGGTAAAAAGTTTCCGACTGCTCCGGGTCGTCTCGTGATTGGTGCGTCTGCCAGTTTTTGCTCTCGCGCCTGGTCCACCCCCGTCCGAACAATTTCACCAGAGGGGGGTTGAATCGGACCAAGAAAATTCGCGGCACGTACCGAGTCGCTTAGGAAAAACATCAAAAATCGCCGGCAGCGATATCCGGTTGCTACGTTTCCTTTCCGGCCGACTTCCTCTCCGTTTTCACCCTGCTCGTTTTTTAATCGCGGCCGGTTGGACGGCAGCCAGCTCCGACTCTTCTTAATTAAGATCTCAAATAAAAGCCACTCGCAGTCAAAGCGGCACCGAAAGTCGCCCCCTTGATCCTCGAGCGATTACTTGCCACCTTGTCCGGCTTCCGATGGGATTACGCTCGCTGGACAACTTTTCTATATTTGTAAATTCGACCCACCCATTCTTGAAGCCTTTATTAACCGATTTCGAAAAAGGAGGGGGTTACTCAGTTCGACCTGTATGTGTCTTTTTTTCGATTTTTTAACTTCCCGATTTTATAGGAAAGATCTTCATGATTCATAGTCATTGGAGTCATTTTAGACTATTTTCAGCGAAATGTTTGTGTGTGAGTGCTCGTGCGCGCGCGTTTATGTATGTCCATGCGTATGGTATCAAATTTTTCGTTAACGTTTTCTGAAAAACTAACAACGCGATCAGAATGATGAATGATGCAATCGATGTGCCCCGCTGTAACAACAATGCAATTTATACGAGAGGACGGAAATTTTCCACCGAAGAAACCATTATAATTTTATATGTGTATATATTTTTTTTTTAATAAAAAATTATATGTGTATATATATTTTTTTTTAATAAAAAATTATATGTGTATATATATTTTTTTTTAATTCAAAAAACTACATATGTCATCTGTGTGTGAGTGAGAAAGAATTGTTTTCGTAGACTTGCGTCTGAGAGCGAACGGCTAGTTTATAAGTTATTATTAAACTGTAGATATGTCAATTTTTACTCTTTCTATCCTATACAACATAAGATTGGTTTAATCAAAGGTTTAATAGATAGAGCTGTCCTACTTTCAAGTCCTGAATTTCGACCAGACAATTTGTTGTTAATAAAAAATGTTCTAAAACGCAATGGTTACGCAGAAAATTTCATATCAAATATCATTAAAGAACGTATTTTTGAAATATATCATCCTGTGTTTGTCAAAAAGCAAAAAACAGATAGACATTTAAGAACTGGACCAATTAATTGGAAAAACACAGCAGTTATACCATATGTTGAAAACATTTCAAATTATATTAAAAGGATTTTTGGAAAAGTAGGAATACATACGATTTTCAAAATACCTCACTATTTAAAATCTTTGTTTCCACCTATTAAAGACAAATTACCACGTTTGAAGAATAGTAACATCGTTTATTCAATACTTTGTTTAGGATGTGATTCAGTATATATTGGACAAACATCTAGAAAATTAGAAACGCGAATCACTGAACATAAACATAATATATTTTTATCACCAATACAACACTCAGCGTTGACGAAACATTCAATTGAATTAGACTATAGATTTGATTTCGAGAATATCAAAATAGTTGATAAAGAAAGTAATTTACATCAAAGTTTATTATTGGAAACAATTCATATGATTAAACAACAAAGCGTAAATTTTACGTATGAAACACCTGAGATACATGAATACTACGCAACAGTACTGAGCCAGAATTTTCTTTCTGAGATGAATTTTCTTTCCAATCAAAAAACCCCCTTTTTTTACATTCCCGAATTAATAAACAATCTTATATCATGTACAATTGATACACACAAATCTCTCTAATTAAAACTGAATGTGAATAATTGAATGTACCATATTTAGGTATTTTTCACATTAAAGAGTAAAAAAACGTATTATGTCGTTCAAATTTACCGCTCAATATCGATTGATACAACCTAGATCGTCAAAAATGTTCAGTGTCTTGACAGCAAGCATTGACGACGCACGTGCAACACGTGCATTACCATGTCCAAATTAAAGTACTAAATCACATAAAAAACAAATAAGTTGGTTTTATGAACTACATTTATAAAGAATATTCGTTATCACATTAAAATAATTCAATAGTACATGTTGAAAATTGAATAATTCATAAATACATATTTTTACAGACGCAATACAAATGCATCTTGAAAATGATTCAAATCAGAATCGAAACGTTGATGATTATTTGATAACCTGCAAAATTGTTTTTTGATTTCTCAGTAGTAATTTGATCGAAACGCAGCGCCGAAAACATTGAACATTTATTATTATTAAACTCATCTCAAACGTCGACTCATTGTCCCAGCAGCGATCCATCCACAGATCCATGCTTAAGACAGATAACCATCACTTTCTATACGCCCTGTACATATTTATTAGATTGTACACAAAACTAAAATCACGAGTCTGATTCAATGTTATAGTGAAAGGGGTTAAGTAATTAAACTGTCGTCGACTCATTGTCCCAGCAGCGATCCAAGATCCATGTTTAAGACAGATGACCATCATTTTTTATACACCCTGTACATGTTTATTAGATTGTACACAAAACTTAAATCACGAGTCTGATTCGATGTAATAGTGAAAGGGGTTAAGTAATTAAACTGTCGTCGACTCATTGTCCCAGCAGCGATCCATCCACAGATCCATGCTTAAGACAGATGACCATCACTTTCTATACGCCCTGTACATATTTATTAGATTGTACACAAAACTAAAATCACGAGTCTGATTCGTGTTATAGTGAAAGGGATTAAGTAATTAAACTGTTGTCGACTCATTGTCCCAGCAGCGATCCATCCACAGATCCATGCTTAAGACAGATGACCATCACTTTTTATACGCCCTGTACATGTTTATTAGATTGTACACAAAACTAAAATCACGAGTCTGATCCGATGTTATAGTGAAAGGGGTTAAGTAATTAAACTGTCGTCGACTCATTGTCCCAGCAGCGATCCATCCACAGATCCATGCTTAAGACAGATGACCATGACTTTTTATACGCCCTGTACATATTTATTAGATTGTACACAAAACTAAAATCACGAGTCTGATTCGTGTTATAGTGAAAGGGGTTAAGTATGAACGCGCTATTATCTGCAGGGGAGTTCGACCAATCGATACGGAAAAGAGAGACAGAGGAGGAAGGGGGAATCAGAGAGAGACAGAAAGAAAGAGAGAATTCCTAAATCTGAAGAGTGTCTCTCGAAGAATTCTTTTGTACAGTGGACTGCAGGAGAGGACCGTGGAGGAACGAGACGCGAGTACAAAGGACATTTTCTAACCCAATTAACTATCCGTCCAGCCATAATTAGGCGTCGTATAGCCGACAGACGGTTCACGAGCCAGCGAAAAGTAGGTCCGTCGGCAGTGGACCGCAAACGAACTGGTCGAACGAGGCCGAGTTCGATCGCTCGGTCTAATTCGACGTGTCGGGTATTCAGCATGTCGCGGCCATTTGCGGCCTTCTGCAAATGAGTTCCTAATAAAGCAATTACGCGATGGAGCTGGAAGTTATAGGGCTCACGGAGAACAAGTGATTCCTGCCCACCGGCCCCCACAATTCCATTCTAAGCTCTTGGAACGGGCCCTACGCAACGTTAGCCCATCGACTTCGTCCTTGACTTTTTTTAACTTCCCGATTCATAGGGAAGTTACTGTTTTTTTTAAGTTTCGGGATGAAGACAACTCCCGAAACTGGGGATCTCAAATGGAATTGAGAATCCCCTTTTCATTATCATTTTTTCATACTCTTTAGCGGGCCGAGGACCTGTTCCGCACACTCACATGGCCGCCCGTGCACGCCTCAAACCACGCCTGTTCTTTCCCTTTAAGTGTAAATTATTTCCTTTTGGTAATTATCTTCTGTTTTTTCTTAACTTTATTATTTAATTCTTCGTTGCTTCAGGGACGGAGACCCGGGCTCCATCGCAAACCAAAGCAGACTAAGGTAATATTTACATACTCTTCGTGCACATATTTAATCCTCCTTAAATGTTAATATTAACTTAAACCTACTTTATAAACTCAAATTCATTATTAACTTATTATCAAACTTTGAATAAATTAAATGAACACTATTTCTTTCTTTTATATGTTATAACTAAACATATTGATTCTTTCTTTTATATATACTTATTTATTTTCCTTTATTTATTTATTAACTTTTTCTATTTTACGTTCGTATTCTTCTTTTTTACTCATTATTTTGTTGATAAATTTATCTATTTTCTCCCAGGTGGACCTGTCTATTAGCATCATATCCTGAAAGTTACCTACAGTAAGTTCTATGTTAACTACGTCCTTGACTACTGTTAAGAATCGTCAATGTACGATCCTTGCGATTGTTCTTATATTAATGGAGTAGGGTACCCCCGTAACATCCCTAGAATACAACTATTACTAGATTTTGGGCCAAAACAGGGGTTTACGGGAACACAGCTCACGTCCTCATACGATTATACATATTTTGAGCTGAGGGAAGGCTCATTCTAAAGAGGAAGGTTGTGTAAACCGCGCGTCCGACTTTAGTTACATTATGTTTATATCTAGTAATGTGAGTGTTAAAAGTAGGGAAAACAAACGAAGAAAAATTTCTGAGATTCTAATGTCTTTTTCGTTCACAAAAGAACTTTTCTTGCTAATTTAGGGATCCACGCGCGCTTCATATAACCTTCCTCTTTGGAATAAGCCCTCACTCAGCTCAAAATGTAATCGTATGAGAACGGGATTTGTTCCCGCGTGATTGCATACAATTTCCCCTAAATTCCGTTCATGAAGGGTGAGTCTAGAGCAAGTGTAGAAACAATTTTAGTGTAGCTACTTAGACGAGATGACGCCTAGTCAGGAAAACTGTCAGCGTAGTTTCGTAACAACAAAAATGTAAAGGGCTTGAAGCCACTCGCATCCATTAATAGCATAAAGACATTGATGAAAAGAAAAAACCATCACTGGTTGATCACAATGAAAAATATCATAGTCATGTGGGTCCCCTACCCCCTTAAGGGGGTACGGTACCCATGGATGTTACTAGAAAAACAAGAAAAAACAGTGTTTGCGGGAAATGACTTTTCGTCCACATACTGGCATATTTTGAGCTGAGTGAGGGCTCATTGCAAAGAGGAAATTTGATCGTGCTTCGCTCTGGTTATGATTTAAGTAAAAAAAATCGTTTTGTATTATAAAAATGCATGGGAACCTCAGGGTGGTTGTCTCGATTTTTTCTCCTACTTTGGACGCTCATATTATTGAATATAAACATAATTTCTTTAGAATGAGCCCTCATACAGCTCGCAACATGCTGGTATAACGACAAAAAGTCGTTTCCCGCAAACACTGTTTTTACTTGTTTTTCTAGTAATATTCTAGTAATATCCATGGGTACCGTACCCCCTTAAACTGTTAGTGTAAATATTTCTCCAGTGATTTTTGGTCGCAATGCGTGATCCCTGCCCATGAACCCCATAATCCCGTTCCAGATCCTCGGAACGAACTCTACGCAACTAAAATTAACAATAAAAAAATTCACGAGGCTCATGTAAAATATATTTCGAATAAATCTTACTCTGTTACTCTAGGTAGGCGTGCTACCGATATTTCAAGGTGACTTCTGTTTCGTTTTTATACAGAACTGTCTGTTTTCATCTAGATAAGCGAGTAGCCTATCCCAAGTCGAATTTACTCACCTGTAACACCTTCGTCATCCAAGGTTATTTTGTACCGTTCAAAATGGACCTCATCCAGACGGGAGCACGTCCACCCAGAGAAGATTTATGACCGTCACAAGATTTCTCTCCCAAAACAGAGTGAATTTTATTCGAAATATTTTTGAAACTTCAAATAGTAACCGCTGTATGTATACGCAGAATGTCCCGGGACAATAGAACCCCGCAGCAAGCCAGCAAATAGTAAAATGTTTTCCGCTATCAGTAAATGTTTCACGTACCCCGGTTGGTTGATTAATTTTTCATTTCAGTGACCCCGAAACACTGGGCGCAGGTCATAAAATATTTGTTGACGCAACGCATTGAATTACCAATTTCAAAGAATTCTTTTATCGGCAGCACGGAATGAATTTGAAACACGAAGCTCCCCCGAATGAATTGGTCGAAGCCATTCATCTTTTATTCCGCGCGGATTTACAAATTCGATGATCGTTGCGTAAAATTCGTAAAATAATGCGCTCGTTGATTATTTTCTGCACGCTAATGGATTAAATATATTACCTATATTTAATGTTTTCATGCGAACAGGTCGCCGAGCTTCAGAAAACGTATTACACGTATGCTTACATACAAGGTGAGTCACCAAGTATAAGAAAAGAACAAGCGTGGAATAGGCCCGAAAATAGACAGCCCGGGTGTAATACGGACAGTTGGTCCCCGGGGGGCCTAGTTCGGGCACGTTAGATGAGTAGAGGGGCAATCTATTGATTGTCCCGGGAGGTGGAATGTTTTGATTTTAACCACCTTCTTTAAAAAAAAAGGGTGAGTCACCAAACGTTAGCACCTCAAATATCTGTGTTGTTTCTAAAGATACGTAAAATGTGGTGAGGACAAAGTTGAATGATACAATGGGGCTGGCACAATGCGAAAAGAATTTTGTTTTTATGTCATTTTTTTGGAGATATCAAGGTCACCTTGACTTTTTAAAATGGAATGAGGTATTTTTGAATACATCAATCGGTGCAGCTGGACATTCGTCATAAAAAAGTACTAAGCTATGTATGTAAAAAAGTTAGTGGTTCAGGAGATATTTCAATTTAAATAACTCCAAAACACCATTACAGTAACCACTTGATTCTTGTCCCAGATTCGACGACTCGATTCTTGTCCAGGCCTACTCACTCCACTGCCTGTCAACGTTGTCCCGCGCCGCAGGGCGGCGACTATTGTTCTCGGCCCGGGTATATCGGTGTGAACACCACTACATTAACACAACGAATCGAATGTTCAAACATCTTAATTTTCATTATTTTTTTATGGGACTTTCAAAACGTATTTCTGGCATTTTTCTGATTAAAACAAGACCAAACACGATATAATTTGAAGATTATTTTTCGCGATCGCACATTGTTTTTAGACAAATAGAAATTGATATTATCGGCGCCCTGGTTCGATCATGATTCTACAAACATAATTTGAATAACTATTACAAACATAATTTGAATAAATACTAGGACGAAACACAAATTCCTTTTTCCTTTTCATATATTCCAAACATTCGGAATATCTCAAACGTGTGGTCAAAAATTTTTAAGACCAACAAATAGATTCAACCCGAATCAACGTTTGTAGTATTTATTCAAATTATGTTTGTAGTAGTTATTCAAATTATGTTTGTAGAATCATGATCGAACCAGGGCGCCGATAATATCAATTTCTATTTGTCTAAAAACGATATAATTTCAATCGTATTTAGTGGTTCAATCGATTATGACAGTTTCGTATGGGAAAGAAAGAGACGCGAACAGTCGCCGTCGCCGGCAATTCAATTCGTACTTTCGTAGTAAGACGTTAGCGTTTATTTACTAGTGTAACGTCTTACAAAGTAATGGTGTTTTGGAGTTATTTAAATTAAAATATCTCCTGAACTACTAACTTTTCGACATACATAGCTTAGTACTTTTTGATAACCAATGTCCAGTTGCATCGATTGATGTATTAAAAGATACCTCAATCCACTGAAAAAATTGAAGTTAACCTTCTTATATCCTTTACGCGTCCACCTACAAAAAATCTATTAACATTAGATTAATGCCCCCTCGAAACCATGCAAATTCAATCTGATGCATTTCTTTCTGACACTAATAGCAGCCGCGTTATTGAGAGGACCTGTTTATAGTGCCCCACCCTGTACAACAGTTTGTTGAAAAATATTTGACACGTGTCTTTCTAAGCTGCTTTAGTTGTTCCAGCAACGTTCTATTTCGCCAATGTTAAGCTAGAGGTTTTAATCGAACGAAACACTCGATTTGTGTATCAGATGGCCCAATGAAATTTGAAAGCTGTCCCAGGATCAGATGCAATAGGGCTGAGAAGCTCTTTCGATCATTTCGGATATTCGACGCCCGAAAACCCCG
This sequence comes from Lasioglossum villosulum, assembly GCA_963971365.1. Classification (NCBI taxonomy): domain Eukaryota; kingdom Metazoa; phylum Arthropoda; class Insecta; order Hymenoptera; family Halictidae; genus Lasioglossum; species Lasioglossum villosulum. The sequence continues at coordinate 14,498,242 of OZ020498.1, forward strand.
CGAAGTGCGTACCCGGTGCGTTCGGAATCAGTCCAGAACCGTAGACCGAACAATAACGCGATATCCTAGGGGTCTAGGCATTTCGGGTGAAACGGATCGATCAAGCCGCTATATGGTATACGGTGAATTCAATTGGAACTCGTTTCGGTCCCTTTGCGATCGGTCATCCAATTACGAGTCCGAAAGAAATGGTCTCCGGCCGCGCGCCACGGAAATCGACTCTTCGAAGCCGACCAAAAATTTGCTCCTCCAATTTCCGGCTCGACCATCGTCGCTAACCGAGCCCAGTTAGCTGCTGCAAATCGAGAAGACTCACTGATCCCCCGATTCTTCCTTTCGCAAACGCTACACCCGCTTCGGACGCTCTGATTTATATTTACGGTAACTATACCGATTTAACTGCGGTATCATGCTTCGATCGTAGTTTATTCTATCTCTATCTATATATATTATACAGGGTGAGTCACCAAACGTTACCACCTCAAATATCTTTGTTGTTTCTAAAGATACGTAAAATATGGTAAGGACAAAGTAGAATGGTACAATGGGGCTGACACAATGTAAAAAAAAAATTTGTTTTTATGTCATTTTTTTGTAGATATCAAGGTCACCTTGACTTTTTTAAATGGAACCACCCTTTTTTAAACACCTACAATGATAATCCCTTTCAATAGGAATTCAGTGACTATCATTAGTCCAAGGTCATTCAAGGTCAAGGTCAGAAAAAACGTATCTGATAACCGTATCACAACAGTCATGTTGGTACCATATATCATAGTGATACTACATATATGTAGTACCAACATGACTGTTGTGATACGGTTATCAGATACGTTTTTTCTGACCTTGACCTTGAATGACCTTGGACTAATGATAGTCACTGAATTCCTATTGAAAGGGACTATCACTGTAGGTGTTTAAAAAAGGGTGGTTCCATTTAAAAAAGTCAAGGTGACCTTGATATCTACAAAAAAATGACATAAAAACAAATTTTTTTTTTACATTGTGTCAGCCCCATTGTACCATTCTACTTTGTCCTTACCATATTTTACGTATCTTTAGAAACAACAAAGATATTTGAGGTGGTAACGTTTGGTGACTCACCCTGTATATAATAAAATCGTGTCTGTTTGTCTGTATGTTTGTTACCTCATCACTTGAGAACGGCTCAACGTAGAAAGCTGGGGTTTGAAGCATTAGTCGCGGCATTTCTTCGATTAGGTTCAGGAGAAAACCGCATTCAAAAAAGTCTATTGGTTCAAAAGTTGTGACGTCATTAGTGAACACATGTCAACTTTTTCCCTCCCTTTTGCGCACGTTTCTGCTTATAACTTTACCATGAATAGAATTTTTCGAATGCTGTTGGCTCTAAAACCTTTCTGAAGAAATGCCGCGTCTAATGGCTCATACCGCAATATTCTACATTCTACGGTTTAAGCTAGTAAAGTATAACTATGATATCGGCGCCAGGTTCGATCACTTTTAGAAACCAACAAATGTGCAAATTAAATATTTAAGATTTTCATCTTTTCGATCCCTATGTGGATCATTATCAAGAGACAAAATTTTTGCGTCTGAAAAAAGAAATAATAGTAATAATTTCGAAATAAACATACCGTTTTCAATATAACAGCCACGAAAAAAACCGAAAAATTGGTAAAAAAGAAAATTAAATTGAATACGTACTTGCTGTGATAAAACGGGACAAAAACTTTAGAACACATAAATGTGAGTTAGAAAATCGAGCGTCCGAATATTAATGGGAGTCACTGTACATAGCTTAGTACTTTTTGAGTACCAATGTTCAGTTGCATCGATTGATGTATTAAAAGACACCTCAATCCATTGGAAAAAATGAAGTTGACCTTCTTATGTCCTTTACGCGTCCACTTACAACAAATCTATTAACATTAGAATAATGCCCCCTCGAAACCATGCAAATTCAATCTGATGCATTTCTTTCTAACACTAATAGCAGCCGCGTTATTCAGATGACCTGTTTATAGTGCCCCACCCTGTATATCCTGTATAAATTTCATTAAAATCGTAGTGTTACAATTGGGTAATGTCTCTTGTGATAGACTCTTTCGAATTTTTTTCATCAAAATATTGTTATTTCCAGCAAATTGCAAATCAATTCGGAGCTCCCGATCAATATCGTACCATTATTATTGTTGTTATTATTCTTATGATCTCGGGCAGTATGTTGTTTCAACAGTGTCGAATAAATGGACAGGGTACGAGAGTGAGAGAGGCAAGGGGCGGAAGCTGATGGTAAAAAGGCGAACCGCGGCTGGTAGACAGTGCAGAACGCGGCAATTCAAATCGGAGGTCCCTCCATCAAATTGCAAATCGGCCGGCGCTTAATCGCAAATTGGAAATCGCCGCGGGAGCTCGTATGACCGACACAAAATGCTCAACGCATCGGTGTACGCAACTCGCACGGTGCATTCAATGCTATTCGAAGGACGAAGGATGCTAAAAGACTTCGCGATCGGGCACGACCTGCACGTTGATAATTAACGAACTGACTTATGAAGAGTTGGGTAATCTCCACTGTCAAATATTGAAAGCAAAATTGTATTTAAACGTTCCGGAAGAAAATATCGCTCTTGCCATTTATTAAATCGGAATCCACAGCGAATTTTATTCGAGAAACTTCTACGATATGTTTAGACATGATTTTCAGTAGATTGTAAATCTTGATGATGCGTTTATATGATCTGAGCTTATGTAAAATATAAAAGAACAATTTTTTAAATCTTTTTACTGTTGCCGTTTGTAAGATTGAAATATTCTAATGAATATTATTATTCAACACTTTGCTACAGTGTTCTCAAACGTGACTATCAATACACTGTGGATTATTATGCATTTACAAAATAAAAGCAAATCTTTTGCGGGCAAACAATATTTAAAAACATTTTACAAAATACCCATTTAATTTATTAGCAAATAATGTAGCATTCCTTACAGCTTACTAACGATTATTTCTGCGACTTCATGAATGCAGAATTTTAACTAAAAATACATGTACGATTCATTTTAAAGGCAATATTCTGCATTAACATTTCATGATGTCAATAAATGTTTTTGCGATCCGATAAATAATGAAGAGTACCGTATGCATGAATGATCACGTTCATAATGAATTAGAAAGCGCGATTCGTCAGTGACATGTTGGCAATGAGTGAACAGCCCCGTGAAATTCACACGAAACAACGTGTTAAAATATCTTAACAATTTAGATACTAAAATTCCTAGGAATCTCCGAGCACCGTTAGAATTCTTCCTAGATTCTGACACGATACAACTGGATACAATTTTAAGATAAATCGGAAATAACAAATTTTGGATGATTTATAATACGATTTTTAAAAAACTGCAACGAGAAACATTCCCACCATTATTTTCTTATGTGTCTGCATATTTTAAAGTCTTATACACAGACAACGGATTTTATGCATTTATGACCAAACTGAGTTCTTGCAATTTAAAACAGTAAACACAGATTTAAACAATTTAAGAAATCAATACATTAGTTGCGGCTCACGAACATTATTAAAAAATGACAGAAATATTTACAGTGGGTCAAAAAAGTATTCGCTCACTATTAAAAAGGCGATAACTTTTAAAATATTGTACTATACGATTCGAACTTTCTTTAGAAGCTAGAGCAATTAGTTTGCTGCAGGATGTGAAAAAAATATTGTCAAACATTGCAATTGATAGGAATTGTAGAAAAAATACTAAAAGTTGCATTTTACAACATTTTTATGTGGACCTATGTTAAAAATTTAATTAAGCTTGTATTAAATTTATTATATTTTGAAAATTTCCTAAAAATCGGTTATATATATATATATATATATATATATATATATATATATATATGAATGTTTGTATATATATACATATATGTATATTAATACACTTAAGATCAAAATCTAAATTCTTCTCACACTTAACACGGGCGAAGCCGTGTCGAAGGCTGCTAGTAAGCTATAAACGTTTAAATATGTTAAAAATTGCAGATTTTCACGATTCTCGGCCTATAACTGCAGATTCTTACATCTTTCAATGCCTATTGTATTTCCGCATCAATTGATTTCGATGAAACTTTACCAGTACATAACTGACACAGATCTACAAAACGTATTTTTTAAATTTTTAAAACAGGCCCACATAAAAAATTTGTAAAATGCAACTTGTAGTATTTTTTCTACATTTCCGATCAATTGCAATTTTTGACAACATTGTTTTTCTCATTCAGCAGCAAACTAATAGCTTCTAAAAAAAGTCTAAAATCGTATAGCACGATATTTGAAAAGTTATCGCCTTTTCAAGAGTGAACGAATACTTTTATGATCCACTGTACCTGGTCCTCGTTTGTTGCAGTTGATGCAAATAATATTTATTTTGCATAAAGTTCCACAGTTTAGTTACTACATCATTATAGACTTGGAAACGTTCTATTTATCATGAAGATTTAGATTTAATTACTTACGGTAGCTTACCACAATTTGTCAATTTATATTTAAGGAATAAAATTTCCTGCTAAACCTGCGAAGCTTAACAGCAAGAATATAAACGGACATTGTGAAAAGGGATGAGAATCGACATAAGGGATGTTAGTACGTTTATTTTCCGCTGCCGGGTCGTACAAATCAGAAATAAATTGGTGCTCGCACGGGGATTAATACGTCGCAAAATAATACCCCGGAATTCAATTAATGGAACGGTTGCATTACGGGGCCACGGCGATAAGATCGGTATAGTTCGAGGGTCGAGGATTTAATCGCTACCGATATTCCTGTGATTTATCGTGGATCCCCGGTGATCAACGTCGCCGTTCGCCAAACACACGATCGCGGATTAAAAACCGCGTTGCGGCCGCCGTCGTATAATTTATTCAAGACGGAAATAACTTTCGGCGCGCGCTTGCACGTTCTGTAATGCAATTCGCGTGGGCGTGGACGGTTTTTGATAAATCCTTTTCGACGGGAACAGGCTTCCCCTCAGCGAATTTCGACGTAATTGCGTGTTATTTCGGCCGGTCGATCGGCTTTTGTTCAGAATCCGGACCCAGCCGTGCCGATCGCGGCCGGTTTCATGCGGCAGAACGGATTAGACGGATTTTCGATGCCGGAAATTCACCTCCCGTGCGCTTCGACTCGCTTAATATTCGCCACAGAAATTTTTACTAGCACCGGGGGTAGCCAGTCCACCAATCCCCCCTTTCCCATGTATATGTATAAAGACACATAACCGGCCCGCGTTTATCAATTTTCCACGGTAGTACACCGCGCGAAACCGTACATATTTTTTGATCGACCGCCCTCGCCGTACCGCGCCGCCAGAACACCGCGCCGATTTCGACCTGTTTATTTACGATTTCCGACCACCCGCGCTTTTATTTGCTAAATAATTTACCGACACGCTCGCATTCGCGGAATAATCAATTTTCTAGTTTTTTCGGTTCGTTTGCACCTATCTCTCGACGAATCGGAGGTGCTTGCGGCATTAAATCGTTGATAAACTGCGAATGTTTTAAAACAATTCTGTATGCGTCTGTCATTTACGAAAAGTTTCTATATAGATATGTTTCTCGTTTTAATGATTCTGGTAGGTAAGATTATTTTTTCGAATGAAATACAATAGCCTTTCTCAGCTGAGCAGAAATCGGGTAGTCAAAGAAGTTCATTTAGAAGAATAATACTATAAATAAACTTGTGTTTCTCGATCGTATTATTGTTAAAAACAATTGCAAAATGATCTCGGCGCTACGGTTCGATCACTAAACTACTTTAAGCAATTTTGCTAATTATAAATTAATTCCGACGTTTCGGTTCCAATTTGAACCATTTTCAAGAAAATTAATTGAAATTGCGTCTGTAATCGAAATGTTTTAGATAAGACATACAATTTTCAAAGAACAAAAAGAAAATTTTTTTTTTTAAGAAAACAAATAAATGTTTAAAGTACAGGAAAACAATTTGTACTCACTTGCTTAGGTGTGATTAAATATTTAAATTTGAGAGTCGTGAGACACGTGAAACGCGTGCGTTCCCCATGTCTGTTTGCACGACACTGATCATTCTTGTACGCGATCTAGGTTAAATAGATCGATAAAGAGCGGTAAATTCAAAAATCATAATATATCTTTAACCTCACACTGGTGAGAATACCACATTGGTAAACAATAATTTATTAACAGTCAATTTGAAATGAGATCAGAACGCAAAAAAGGTTGTGCGTGTTTCAGATTCAACGAAAAGAAGAATTGTAGAAGGATTTTTGTGTTGGAAAGGATTCATCACTCCTTTGAAAAATGGATTCATCACTCCTTTCCAACACAAAAATCCTTCTACAATTCTTCTTTTGGTTGAATCTGAAACACGCACAACCTTTTTTGCGTTCTGATCTCATTTCAAATTGAGTGTTAATAAATTATTGTTTACCAATGTGGTATTATATCTTTAACCTCACCAGTGTGAAAAATATTTAATCACACCTAAGCAAGTGAGTACAAATTGTTTTCCTGTACTTTAAACATTTATTTGTTTTCTTAAAAAAAAAATTTTCTTTTTGTTCTTTGAAAATTGTATGTCTTATCTAAAACATTTCGATTACAGACGCAATTTCAATTAATTTTCTTGAAAATGGTTCAAATTGGAACCGAAACGTCGGAATTAATTTATAATTAGCAAAATTGCTTAAAGTAGTTTAGTGATCGAACCGTAGCGCCGAGATCATTTTGCAATTGTTTTTAATAATACTATAAGCCAAGAAAAGGGAATTTCCCGTTCGGATATTGTTACTATTAATAGATGTAGAGCAGATCACTACCACCTAGCTGCTTCTCTGGCTCGTATTGGCTTTATCGATGATCCAGAATGTAGTCGTGGAGAGGGAGAAGAGACTTTGAACCACGTATTATGGCAATGTAATTTGTACAATCAGGAAAGAACAAAATTTATTGTTGAGATCCGTCAACTTAATTTTCAACTTCCTATGGATGTTTCACTGATAATAGCCAAACCCTATATCAGGGCTTTTCGGCAGAGTTGGGCAAAATGAGGATCTACACCTCGTGGCAGAATGTTTCCGATCGGAGGCATTGAAACGGGTTTTAGAGAAAACATTCACAAACATTCACGCGATAGAGCAGACTTTTATCTTGAGTCAAACCCAACCCCAACCCTTTCAAGTTAACAAGTCGACGTTTTTTTCGAACCCGAAAGCAAAATATCTCCGCTCGACATGAGTTGCCACCAGTGACGCGCCGTATCTCGTCGTATCTGGCGGCATCTCATGTCGAGCGGAGATATTTTGCTTTCGGGTTCGAAAAAAACGTCGACTTGTTAACTTGAAAGGGTTGGGGTTGGGTTTGACTCAAGATAAAAGTTTGCTCTATCGCGTGATGTAATTCGATTTTCCGGTGCACTCTTTTTTTTAAGGCAAACTGAAAGATATCCTCACAAATTGGTGTAAAAAGGTTGTCTCTCCATCTTTAACGATTGTTTAAACATGTTCAAAGATTCATAATGTATTAATATTGGATATCAATGTATTCGGGAAAGCCTACAGAATCTATTGCTGCAAAGAACAATGCAATATGTTTTATAATAACATGACACTATTTGTTCAAAATTGAGAAATAGATTTTCTCTTTCAAATTAAGTTTCTTAAAAACTATAAGTCTAAGGGAAAATTTAAGAGCAGAATCGGAAACAGCGCAAAAAACTCTGTAAGAATCACCCAACAGTAATTGTTAAACAAATTTGGTGTTGGACAGTGTAAATCGGATCGGAAACTTCCTTCCAGCAGTTCTATTAATCGGAAACATTTTTCCGTATAACATTTTTTTTATTTTCTCTGTTCTTCGTAATAATAAATGGATGCTTATGTTATTTTGTTGTTTTCAATTCTTCAACAAGCCCCTTTTCATTTCCCATCAGTTTGAACCCCGTAAAGTAATATTTTATACTTCTAAATTGTGAATGTTTTCTCTAAAACCCGTTTTAATGCCTCCGATCGGAAACATTCTGCCACGGGGTGTAGATACAAATTTTAACTCACGAATCATAGATATAAAATTTTTAATTAGATACTTTAGGATCTAGATACAAAAGGATCTTTTAGTTGACTTGTATCTAGATACATTTGGATCCGACCCGGAAGGATCCGAGGCTACGGATATATTTGAAAAAGGATCTGTATCTAGATACAAGTCAACTAAAAGATCCTTTTGTATCTAGATCCATCGGATCACGAATTATAGATACGTATCTTGTATCTAGATACTTTTGTATTTAGATACTGCCCAACTCTGCTTGTCGCTGTATGCTTTCATTTCTTAAAAGCTGTGGCTTTAAGGTTTAAGCGGTTTCTATCTTATGTATTATTGCTTCCATGTTTCATCATATCACTATGTATATTCACTTTCATTTTCTGCAACAATGTACTATGTTTCCTTTATTATGTTGAAATAAATCTCATATGAGATTCTCTAATAAAAAAAGGGAATTTAAGAATTACATAAATTGCCATTTTTTATTGTATGCATATAATCAACTTAGAAACGTAAAATAATTTGCTGTTATTTACATACTGGGTTAATTGTCATGTACATTAATTATAAAGTACGCCACAATTTATATATTTATTATTATACTTGTAAAAATATTTTTTTTTAGTTGTGTTACTTTTCTTGAGAATCAACGAAACGTACGGATCTATCCAACAACATCAGGGAAGGACCTCGTAGCGAGCCTGAGCGAGGTTCTCGATTTTTTAAAAACGCAAGGAATGAAAGGATCATTACGAAAATATGACAACCTTTTCAGTCTACATTTAAACAGAAAAGAAATATTTTCTTCCCAAAAGCCGTAGAATGAAATGTCAAAAAATAGTTTAAATTAAAATCATTAAGGATGTTGTGGAGCTATATAAAAACGCAATAAAATTTTTGAAAATTTGACAAGATATGATTCTTACTAAATTAATGCAATTACCAAAGTTTGAGTTAGTTTCACTGCATCGTTTAATATTTATAGCAACTTAAAGTTTGCACATTTTCCACTTCAAACCATATTTAAGCCTTGAAAAAACGCAACTGGAAACTCCAGTTTTTTTATATATATAATAAAAATTATGTAATTAATTATGTTCATTTATTAGGATTCACTAAACAGTTACAGAGTTATAAACTGTTACAAAACTTCAAATTTATCGTGTTGTCATCTCACTAGCATGAAAACAAAGGATACAATTATTCACAAAATTCATTTACAATTTTTTATAATATGAAGACAATTTGATTAAAAAATAAATATAACATGAAATTCACTAACTAAACGAAAGCTTTTTAAATTAATCTATTTTGTTAATGCAAAATATACTGGTGAATGGCTTTCATTGCCAATATGTATATTGATGGAATTCGAATTTCTTGTACTTTTGTCTCCCATTGTACCTCCAGAACATCCTTAATAGTATCGTTGTCTGAATCTGCTTTCAATTTTTATAAAAAAAACGACGAGTACGAGAATCGTTACAAAAAAACGAGAACCCGTTCCAGCCTTCGTTTACACAGAGAAAAATGTTTTCACCGCAGGAATGAACTGAGGAATTGAATAGCCAGAAAAATTGCAAATTTTTCAAACAACGTTAAGTAAAGAGTGGAGAACGTAATATCGCTGCGTGAGCGAGGTCTCGCATCCGAAAATATTAATCCGCGGTACATTAGCTTTCGCATGAAAGGCAGTCATAAAGGTGGGTCCCATAAGCACCTAGCAAGATCGAGGCAAGTTTGCCAGCGGCGTTCAAGCACTCGGCCTTCATAAATCACGCAGAAGGGGACGCGAGAGCGAAACGGTAATCACGGTTCGAAGTAAAACGGAATCCCATATTCTCCTCCGCTTCGCGATTTTTTCACAGTTGGAGGGATAAACTAGTCGCGAAATCTGATAGGGTGGGGGTGGGTGTTGGAGGGAGAGACTGTTCCTAAATTCGGGAGAAATTAAGCATGGCGAACAGGTTAATTAATCGCGATAATCCAGGGCGTAGGGACCGCGTCCGTTTCGTTCGCCCCTCGAGAGAGAAATGAAAAGTTCTGGAAAGTTTGATATCGCGCCGCCGGATATTCTGCACGCACTTCCTGCGCGTGGCACGCACACGTTCGCATAAACACGCAGCCCTCTCGTCGCAGCTCGAATCGACGATGTACACGCGAGCCTCGTTCCTACAGTTTTTTTCGCCATCGAGGACCATGATCTTGAACTCGAGAAAGGGTCTAGCAAATTAAGAATAGTGAATCGGCCCCCCCTGGATTTTTATTGAAAATGTGTGGAAAACATTGGTTTTAGGTTGAAAGATAACCCCCCAAAATTACAAGTCGCTTACCCTTCATATAAGGATTATATGAGGGTAAATACCCTTAACTATATCATTTTTTTTCTCGGTTGTTAATTAAGATATTCAGATAAAAAAAATACGAAAATACTCGTACTATATCATTTTTTTCTCGGTTGTTAATTAAGATGTTCAGATAAAAAAAATACGAAAATACTCGTACTTACGTCCTTCATATCATATATTTTTTTCACAATTGTGGTCATATTATTGGGGGTAGAAAGAAAACATTAAATTTGTTAGGGGTGGAAATTGCAAACAACCCTTCGAGTGACCACTTTCAAAAAATTCAACAACAATATTCTGTTATCTATCTATTATATACAAAAGTTTCAAGATGGTCGGAGGGGTGGAACATAGTTTAATATTGAAAAACAAATGAAATTACGCCATAATATTATAAGGCTGAAAGTTCACTCGAAGGGTTGTTTGCAATTTCCACCCCTAAAAAATTTAATAATTTTTTTCTACCCTTAATAATATGATCACAATTGTGAAAAAAATATGTGACATGAAGGACGTAAGTGCGAGTATTTTCGTATTTTTTTAATCTGAATATCTTAATTAACAACCGAGAAAAAAAATGATATAGTTAAGGGTATTTACCCTCATATAATCCTTATATGAAGGGTTAGCGACTTGAAATTTTGGGGGGTTATCTTTCAACATAAAACCAATGATTTACACACAATTTCAATAAAAATCCAAAGGGGGCCGATTCACTATTCTTAGTCTGCTAGACCCTTTCTGAAAAACTCTACTTCGCTCAAAAACTCCACTAAACGATATCGAGCGATTTATCGATACCGAGCGATAAATTATTAAATTTTCGTCTTATTGGTGAAATATACCATTAGCATTTATGGCATTTTGTTGGGACTTGGTTGCAATATTGTGAAGCAAATTTCGTGTTAATTAACCAACTATAGTAATTGTAGGCACAACGTTGGATATTCATTGGCAAATTGTCAAAAATTTTCGCCGTAGGTCCTATGTTGGAGATTTGTAGACAAAACCACCAGCTTTGGCTACCATGAATAATGGCCAACCATAAATAATACTAGGGTCATTGTAGATTTCTACTGTTGCATCGAATGGCAGAAAGTAGACTTTAATATGACCATTAGACTGCGGATTTTATGCATTTAAAACAAAAATGGGCACGTACAATTTAAAGCAGGGGACGTGTTAAAGAGATTTAAAGACATCAATGTATTAGTTTCAGCTTGATAGGGTATTTAAAAGAGGAATACAATTTTTATTTGGCTCCTGTGTCCTGCAATCAATGTGAACATTTTGCATATTGCATAAAGATCCGCAGTCTAATGATCGTACATTCACTGTCTTGGAATTGTTTTATACTCTTCAGAAATCATTAATAAATAATTAATAAAGAAAACGGATGTTCGGATATCCTTAAATCTGAACAAATGCTTTTTGTATAAAAAGGTAAAGGTCAGTTTGACTTTTTTTAAATGGCGCTACATGTTTTGATGTAGTTTGATGTAATTTCTGATGTAGCTTGATTTATTTTGTAAGAAATAATTTTTTATTAAAATTACGTTTGCAACAAGACGTCGAAACTTGATGTACAATTTCTTTATCAAGATATTCAGCTTATGTGACTTGTTCCTCGCCTTTGTTCCAGAAGACAGCAAAAAAGTTGTACATCAGTTTTTAAGCTCTTGTTGTAGAGGCGTAGCTTCAATCTTTAAATCCATTGTAGACTAATTCACGAATGAAATGCTTTAATGTTATTACAAACGTTTCGAATTTGTAGTATTTTCGAGAACAAACGTGTCCTATGTTGTATCTGCAGTATGGTGCAATATTTTTCTATGATAAAATGAACGATGAATCGTAAAATATACTATCTGTCCCATAAGTATTCGTACGCCCTTTAAAACATAATAAGTTTTTTTATAATTGTACCAAACGACCTGATGTTTCGTAAGCAATTAAAAGCGTTCATTTAATTAAAAATTACAATTTAAAAGGTTGCATATGAAAATGAGGAAGGCATTTTTTAAAACTGTTTCCTGTGGCCCTTAATGAAAATTTAAAATATACGTTTAGTAGATCTATAGTAGTTACACACATGCTGGAAATTTCATCGAAATGGCTTGACATACGCACGAGCCACAAGCGGTTGTAGTTGGTAAAAATCATAGATTTTCATGACTTTTGATCAGTTTCAAATTTGTCGATTTTTCCTGCGTCAACTGATCTTCATGAAAGTGTCAGCATGTGTATAACTAACATAGATCTACAATACATAAGTTTTTAATTTGCATGAAGAACTCAAAGAAAAAAGTTAAAAAAATCCTTATCAATTGTAATTTTTGGAAAATCTTTTTTTCACATCATTTACTAATCCGATACTCTTAATTGCTTACAAACATAAAGATGGTTTGGTACAATTATAAAAAAAGTTATTCTGTTTCAAAGGACGTATGAATACTTATGGGACTGACTTTATTTAAAAATTATTCGAATGAGCTAGATTTGTAATACCGTAGCGAGTAGAGGGGTAGTAAAATACTTCGTTTGGGCTGCGAATGAGGGTGTCTAGATTTCTTTTTTGAACTCGAGTCTGTAGCCAGGGTGTCTGCGAAGAGTCTGACCCGGGCTAACTTAATAACGCGTTATGCATCCAGTCAGGTTGGGGGGTGTGGGGTGGGCAAAGTGTCTAAATAAGGGTGCGGGGGCCCCGACAATAAAGTTACAGGGCTGTAGGACCAGTTGCCCGGAAAATAAGATCAGAATTGATGCGGATTCAGGGACTCGAGCCCCGGGTAGTAGCTATTTGCAATTTGCTCACCTTGACGCGCAGAAGGTGCTGGAGACTTTGAGCTTGGCTGCTATTTAGGGGCGGATTGTCAGTCCCGAGACGCGCCACTGCAATCACGTTTTCTTGGGTTGCGTTGTACAAGAAGAGAGTGCACACCGTCTGCAAAAGAAAAAAGAAAGGGAACGGGTACACGGTGCATGTCACTGCGTCATCCAACACCATACCCTCGCGTTATTAACCCTTCAGAAACGACGCACACTGCGACAAATCGGTAATCTAGGTGGAAAAATGTCATGTCAAGGAATAGATACATATGTATATTGCAATTTAAATATGTGTTAAACTAATGATTTGTTTAAAGTTAACCCTCTATAGCATGAACGTTTATGACGAGTTGAAAAAATGTATATGGCTGTCAGTATACTTAAAAATGAGTGTGTTTATGAAATAGATAATGAAATTTTATTAGAATATGTTATTTATTGCTTTATACATATGCGATTTTATTCATAAGAGCAATGTTTCCACTTGGAACCAATATGCTCAGAGTCTTCATTATTGTCTACTAATAAAATGTTGTAGGTTGAAAGACAATCCCCAAACTATCCAGTCGCTAATCCCCCATTCGAGGATAATATGCGAGTTAACATTTTTAACTTTATAATTTTTTTCTCGTTTGTTGATTAAGATAAACTAAAGCATTTACAGTGAATTTATATCTTTCTTCCTTTTTACATTTCTGACCTTGAATGACTATATCGTTTAAATTGTCTCGCTAAGGGCTACAAACGTAGAAGTACCGAAATATGCGGTTCTGTTTAAAAAATAATTAAATCGACCTTCAACTTTCCCAAGCATCACCACCTAGGAAAAAAGTTATGTGCAACACGTAATGGGCTCCTCCAAAGTAAAGAACTTTTGTCTGAAAGTTTTCTTCCTGTCTCAGAAAATCTAGAAGCTATTCCAGTGGCTTGCTTGAAATACAGTAATGTCGCGATAGTTGTCGCAGGAGTTGTACACGATAGTTGTCGCAGTGCCTACCCATTCCACCAGCTGTCAACGCTGCGCCGGGCCGCAAGGCGGCGAAGTTTGATGTCGACTTGGGTATATCGGTGTGAACACCACTACATTGACACCATGAATCAAATTTTCAAACTGCTTAATTTTCATCATTTTTTAATGAGATTTTACTGGCTTATTTTTGGCATTTTTCTGATTAAAACAAGACCAAACACGATATAATTTCAATTTTATTTAATGGTGTAATCGACGATGAAACTTTCATTTGCAAGGAATAACAGCGTATGGGAAAGAGAGAGACATGCATAGTCGTCGTCGCCGGTACAGATCAAAGACCCGCGTGTTCGCACAATGTAATGCCAATTAAAAATTTTTTGTTCTCCATTATTTTTTAATGAGATTTTACTGGCTTATTCCTGGCAATATTCTGATTAAAACAAGACCAAACACGGTATAATTTGGCCCATCAGTAATGTCTTCAAAGTTGTCCTAGTGCCTCCTAGTGAATTTTGTCAGGAATAAGCCAATAAAATCTCATTAAAAAATAATGAGTATTGAGTAGGAAATTCTCTAGTAGGCACTACGCCAACTTTCACGTACAGCCCTCCGACAACTTTCAAGACATTACTGATGGGACAAATTATACCGTGTTTGGTCTTGTTTTAATTAGAATATTGCCAGGAATAAGCCAGTAAAATCTCATTCAAAAATAATGGAGAATAAAGAATTTTTAATTGGCATTACATTGTGCGAACACGCTGGCCTTTAAACTGTGCCGGCGACGGCGACACGCTCGGCCACGCTATCATTCTGTCCTTCTCTACGTTCGGCTTTCGATTGATGTCTCGGCACGGTAGACTGTAGAGGCCAGTCATAAATCAAAAGACGAGCTGTTGTCTTGGAAGTTGTCGCTCCAGAGAACAGCTCCTGCGACAACTATCGCGACATTACTGTAATTGTTTCTGCAGATGGTAACTTTGGCAGGTTTTGCTTACCTGATTATTAGCTTCCTCTCTCATGAAGCTATCGAGGGACGAAATCGCGTCCAGGACAGTGACGTTATTATGCCGTCGCAATAAGCTCTCGTCCTTTTCGCTGTATCCCAGGAACATGAAAATCCCGTGCGGTATAGAGTAAGCATCTGCGGGGACAAGTCGATAGAGATTAGATGGCCAGGCATCGATCAACGACGGGTCCTTCGTAAACGAAATTATAAATCCTCGGGTGCACGGGTCCGAGGAGCGTCGTAAACGGGGATCATCGTTGATCTATCGTATCAAATTTAAATCAACTTTTCGCCGAGAAAGAGACAGACAATTTTCTCGACTGATGTTACCAAACTTTTTTATTTATCAACAGACAATTTACTCTGAACGTGGCTTTTTATTCCAAAGAAAAATGATCAGACACAATTCTTGTGAAATATAAATCATGTATGTTAACACTTTTTATCACCTCAGAATAAAAAACACTTTTGCACAAAATACATGTTAGGCACTTTTATAGTTAGGCTAGCCTCATGTATGGAAAGGTATCGCAAAATGTGTTGATCGTTCCAAATATTTTAAAGTTTGATATACATATGTATGTAACATGTAATTTTGGATTTGGAAAAATTGCCACCTGATTAATGATGTTATGAAATTGAATGTGTGCAAGATAACAAATCATTTCTAGTGCAATAAAATGATCAGATTTTTGTTTTACAGTTACTCGAGAGACCTAGAGTGGGTTTAAAACGAATTAGAAAAGTTCAACCTAACATGGTCAACTTTATGTCGCACATATAAAACAACAAGTAATTTTATACATACAAAATGATGTCTTTTAATGAGATTTATCCAACAGGGTTGCTAAAGGTGTCTACGGTCAAGATGCTTATGATTAATGCATGAAATAGTGATAAATGACTTTGTATAGAAGAAATCCATCTGCTGCACAAAAGGATTTTTCAGGTAATTATTATACTTAGATGTTGGGCTTTTTATGGAGAAACCACACTTCATGATCGAGGGTGGTTTCAATACATGATACATAAAATAACAATGTCTCTAAAAATTGCTAGACGAAAGAAATACAATTTTGTACAAGATTAACACTAAACCTACCGATCATTAAAAGTGATGTGTATAGTATTATAAAAATAACAAGATTAAATTTATTCATATTTTATGCGATTAAAGTATATATATTGGGGTCAAAAAAATATATTCAATAAATTCCCATGAAAACCCCATTAAAATTTCAATAATTGTCAAATAAAAAATCTAAAATGGGTCATTTGACCCCTAGTGGTAGGTTTAGTATTTAATTATTACTTGATAAACGAGGTCCTCCAAGATTCCCAAAAATAAATTCAAAACCAGCCTGTATTCCTGTTCTGAAGTATCTTACACGAGGGATTTCTTTTCTCGAGGGATAAGAAATTAGTTTCCGACAGACTGGTACATAAACAACAATTTTCGACAGAAATTAAAATTGTTTTTTGTTTAACGAGGTTCTTCGATTAAATCTGCAATAAAACCACCCTCTACGATAAAAACATATAAAGCAATAAATGTTTTCTCTTTTAATGGGCTTTTCAAATGAGTGGCTTAAGATTGGCGAGTTTGTGGGTGTCACGAGAGATGATTCCAGGGTGAAATTGGAAAAATCTCTCGTCTCCCTAACTATCGGCGGGATCTTGGTCCATTGAAAAGGTGGCGCGTCAAGAGGGTTATATTCACCGGGTGAAGGCCGCATGCATATGAAATCGCCGCTGTAGCAAAGGCAGCGTCCGCGATGCGCCTTATACCCCGGTGCCTCGTGATTGTAGAAGGCAAAGGGCGTCTTGCAGGGCAACGAGTTCACGCAGATCGTGTTGCAGCTGAGAATCCCGCCCTCGCCACATTCGCACAGCTCCGAGCATTCCGGCTCATCCTCCCGATAGAGCTGTGGGCAATGAACGACAGACCTGTTAAACTGTTTGCTCAAAACACTGTCACTGTCGCGAAACGTATGTCAAGCGTGGAATTCGTCAGGGGAACCATACTTGCGACGCTGGCTTCAGAAAGCACGCATATTATTGTTATAAGGCATAATATTGTTTGCTAAAAAATTTAAACATCTGTAAAACCAGAATGAATTTACAATGGATTCGAATAATGGACCATCCCCTTTGCAACGAGACCTCAAAACTTGAAGTACGATTTTTTTTAACCCAAGACATGAAGCTTCTGAACTTTTTTTTTTATTATAGAAAATCTCATACGAGATTTATTTCAACATGATGAAGAATACAATGCGAAAATTACAAACTGATGAAAAAAAAAATTTTTACACTGTAGAAAATTGAAAGTACAAAAAACATTGTGATGAAAATATGATAACACAACACAGTACATAGTTTACGCATTTACACTTATCCAGTACATACTACACCAAATCAAATTTGTAGTTTACATTTTCTCAAAGACTTAAAAATAAGAAGACAAGCCGCAATATATGGTCGGGCAATCAACATTTCCAAACTTAGGGGCAATTGAAGCTTAATTTTATGCAACTGCTGAATTAGTTAAACAAACAATATGATTGATATCCTGACTACTGTGACCGCAGTCGCATTTCGGGTCACCAATGATTCTTACACGAAATAGAGACGCATTAAGACTATAATGATCGGCTCTACACCGGTTGATAGTTACAATAAATTCAAGCTTCTGAACTTATTCCTCGTTTTTGTTCCAGAAGACAGCAAAACATGGTCGAACATCGGTTTCAATCCATTGTAAATTCGTTCATAAACAAAATGTTTTAATGTCATTGAAAAAAACTTGAATCAAATAAAATCATATTTTTACTTGTAGTAATCTTTGTAGTTCTGAGATCAATAACAATTGCACTGAATTCTGTGGAGATTGGTATTCTTTGAAAATTTTCAGAAGCCATAAATGCATAAACATCCGCAGTCTAGTTATTACTGACTTTTGAATTCGTAGTATTTTCAAGAAGAAATGTGTCCTTATTCTTGCATCTGCAGTGTCATGCAATATTTTACTATGATAAAATGAACGTGATTCTAGAAAGTATAGGATTCAAGATTTACAACTGTCCAAGTTGATTGTTGCACTATTTCTATTCACGAAATTATTGTATGAACGTCCAAGATGTTTCGAGAAAGAGAGAAGTGTTGGAATAGTTTCTGGACCCACTATAGAAGAATTGCATGATGCATAGAAGTCCGCAGTCCAGTCGTAAACTACAGGGTGTCCCAAAACTAGTGTAGGAGTGGAAAATGGAAAGTTCCTTGGGTCACTTGAAGCCATATTTTCTTTTACAAAAATGGCATCCGCGGCTTTGTTTAAGAGTTATTAACGAAAAACACGGACCAATCAGAGCGCGACCTAGACACGTGATGTCACGTTCGGCCAATTGACAGTTGGGCGCGTCGGGCCGACCGTGCTAACTCGCGTCTAGATTGCGCTCTGATTGGTCCGTGTTTTTTGTTAATAGCTCTTAAACAAAGCCGCGGACGCCATTTTTGTAAAAGAAAATGTCGCTTCCAATGACCCAAGGAACCTTCCATTTTCCGCTCCTACACTAGTTTTGGGACACCCTGTATACTTGGTTCATAACCAAACATTTATGGCGTCGTATTGAGAGTTGTGACCCCAGACATTATAGTCAAAGATAATGCTTCTTTACAAGATGTACACCATAACTGTTCACCAAGTAATCTTAGATCTACTATGCGTCGTAATTGATTATACTTGTCAAAGTCGCGATAGTTTTGAAACGTACACAATACTACCAACTCTCAAATACAGAAACAGACAGTTGAGTCCAGTGTTGTCACGATTTTTATTATTATGAGAACATCGTTTTACGCAAATTTCACATGTTTATTCGACTGTGCTATCTCCACTGATATACAGGGTGGGGCATTTTAAACAGGTCACCTGAATAACGCGGCTGCTATTGGTGTTAGGAAGAAATGCATCAGATGGAACTTGTATGGTATCGAGGGGGCATTATTCTGATGTTAGTAGCTTTTTGTAGGTGGATGCGCAAAGGACATATGAAGGTCAACTTCATTTTTTTAAATGGAATGAGGTATTTTTTAATACGTCAATCGATGCAGCTGGACATTCATAATAAAAAAGTATTAACCTATGTATGTCGAAAAGTTAATCGTTCAGAAGATATTTCAATATAAAAAACATAAAATACCATTACTGTCGTACTACACTAGTAAGTAAACGCTAACGTCTTAGTACGGCAGTAATGATATTTTTATATTTTTTACATTGAAATATCTACTGAACGACTAACTTTTCGACATACATAGGTTAGTACTTTTTTATTACGAATGTCCAACTGCATCGATTGACGTATTAAAAAATACCTCATTCCATTTAAAAAAATGAAGTTGACCTTCATATGTCCTTTGCGCGTCCGCCTTCAAAAAAGTTACTAACATCAGAATAATGCCCCCTCGATACCATACAAGTTCCATCTGATACATTTCTTCCTAACACCAATAGCAGCTACGTTATTCAGGTGACCTGTTTAAAATGCCCCACCCTGTATACTATGGATACGGTATTGCCATAAGCCAGCCGTACAGCGATTGATACAAATTGAAGAAGGACTTTAGACGCCACCGCCCCCATCGAAATCCAAATGTACTACAGTAAATGGCGGGAAGCTTGAAAAATATGGTTTATAAGAACAAAGTGAATTGAGTAATGATTAATGAAGTTCGCAAAAAGTGAATTTGAACATTCGTGAAGCGTCGGCGCTCTGATATTATCTCAGTGGTGCGTCTGCGCGTGGCGAAGTGAGGCAAAGCGTAGAGCTTCACAGTTGATCGCGAGGCGAAGGGAAGTACATAGTACCATTGGTTTTCGATAGCGGCGCATCATGCCAATGCTAGCAATGGCGATTTTGAATTGGTTTCGAGGATCTCCTATCCATCTTTTTATATCAGTGGCTATCTCGCGTCTAGATCGCGCTCTGATTGGTCCGTGTTTTTCGTTAATAGCTCCTAAACAAAGCCGCGGACGCCATTTTTGTAAAGGAAAATGTCGCTTCAAATGACCCAAGGAACCTTCCATTTTCCGCTCCTACACTAGTTTTGGAGCACCCTGTATAGCAGTCGCTGCTGATGAAGTGAGGTCGCGAATCAATGGCAAAGGAAACAACTTTTGAATTGTCGCCGACGCGGGGCGCGGCGCTGAAACAAACGGCGAAAGGACCGTCGCGGATAAATAGATTGAAACGATGTTGAATGGCGTATTGCGAGACCGGGTCACGACCATAGAATCACTATGTACCTTTCCATTGTCCGCGGGATCCCGATTATTTCAAATACAATTTTTCCAACTCCCGCGGCGCCGTTGCATTCATTGTCTTCTCGCTGGCGGCTGCCACTGAATTATTGATATGGTCCAGCTAGCGGCGGTGGAACAGAAACTTTCATTCCGAATATCACAATTAACATTCGATGGTAATTAATATTCACCGAGCGTGGTCCCGGCCTCGTTCATCTTTGAATCCGTGTACGTACATCGCGATCGTGTTTCGCGACCTATTATCGAATCAAGTGGACCATCGAAGTGTCCTTTAAAAGTACAATGATTCAATTAAATACGATTAGATACAATTAAAACACACTGCAAAATTATTAATCACTTCCCGTCCAAAATTGTTTATGTTCAAAGCGTTGTAACTTCGTGAAAAAACGTAAAATATCCGATCGGATCTTGTTTTGAAGCTTGGACCTTCTACTTTCTAATCCATTGTAAATGTTGTTAGAGTTATCGATCGTATGATTGTTAAAATAGATAAAGAGAAAATGGTTTCGGCGCAACGGTTCAATAAACAAATAAAGCAATTTTACAAATAAATTTTAAACTTTCTACGTTTCGATCCTAATTTGGATCATTTTCAAGAAAGTGGAGAAAACTTCGTCTGAAAATATAACCCAGAGAAGCGATTATGATATTGAAAAAATTTTCAAAATTTATTTAAAATTGAGTATTATATGTTATAACTCACTTGCTTTATATAAATTTTAACATGGATATTTTGTTTGGTGACACATGTTCTTCATACGCTGTTACACAGGTTACTGAGGCACAGACAACGAGGCACAAGAAACAGAATCAATCGGCGATCAATAGATCAATCTAACATGTAAATAATGTAAAATTGCTTTATTTGTTTATTTGATCGAACCGTTGCGCCGAAATCATTTTCTCTTTATCTATTTTTCTAATCCATTGTTCGCTTTTCACAAGAAAATTTTGTACACCACGTAACGGGTTGAAAATGAAGTAATACTTTTTCGTTTCGAAATTTTTCAAATTTAAACGATTGTACCAACGTTGAACAATTTTTTTAGTAAACGAAACTAAAGTTGATTGGAAGATTGGAGTCTCGCTTGCAAAATGACAACAGAATGGTCCAAGTTATCGAAACGAACCTGTAGATCGTGCCACTATTTCTTGATCAAAATACGCCGTATCATTTGCATTTAAAAACGGACATTTCGTATGCAACAAC
This sequence comes from Lasioglossum villosulum, assembly GCA_963971365.1. NCBI lineage: Eukaryota > Metazoa > Arthropoda > Insecta > Hymenoptera > Halictidae > Lasioglossum > Lasioglossum villosulum. Next base: position 14,520,014 of record OZ020498.1, read on the forward strand.
CTCATAAAATTAACGTTTCTATACGAAATGATCTCGATGAACGATGAACCTTTATGACACGCGATTGCTTCGGATAATGCTGTTTTTCCGAAAATGTTTTCCGCGAAAATGTGGCGATCGATCCTGGATAATTATCATTCGTGAATATTCGACCGTATGCGTGGAAGCGAGCTGAAACCTTTGATGCTGATGTTTCAGGCGAATATTCGGGTCCGTGTGCATAAAGAATGAGGTTTTTAGCGAGTTTTAGTGACCGGTGGGGGGGGGGAAGATTATACGAAAGCAGTATAGATTATTTATACTTATTACTTGTAAGTGTGTACAGTGGAATCTCGGTACACGATCTTAATCCGTTCCTGATGTTTGAACTTGTGCCGGATAGGACGTATACCAAACCAACCTTCCTCACAAGAAGTAATGTAAAAAAAACTCTTATTGATATTATACATCAATGGGGTTATAAAATAATTGAAAAACTGTTTAAACACATGAATCAAAAATGAAATTTTATTATAGATTTCTAAATTTGAACTCTAAAATTGCTTAATTCTAAAATACAAAAAGAAACACTCGATCGACTGATCATTTTTTTTTTCATCTCTCAGTGTTGTCTTCTTGAGCTTCGCGACCATACGCTGACATCATCAGTAATTCAATTACTGATCCTTATTTGTATGTTCATTCAGTTATTAATACATCAACTCTGAATATAATTGATTATTAATTTAAGTTTACCTCTGAGATAATTATTTTTTAAAAATTCATACAGAAAGTATTTATGTCGTATACCGAGCAAAATTAGTCACGTCCAAACAGGACGTATTCCAAATTGAATCTGCTCCGAAGCAGTCGTATACCGAGGTTCCACTGTACTTATCTTTACAGTTGATTAAATAGTGGACGTTTTTGTAAATTTTCTTGTTCGTGGATCGATTAAGTTGTAACGGAGCACTGCATTTTTATGCAATCTTCTAAAGCAATGAAAGCATTGGGTGAAACTTTCGTTTATGGTACACCTCAAAATTCGATGAAATTTTGAAAATAGGTTCTTTTTTTACTAAAATGGCAGTCGCCAGAAGGATATTTGGCGCATCGAAAACAATTTTTTTATCATTTCAATGTCGCGCTCTACCTTACCGACTTTATATTTTATATAAAATATGTTCAATTAGTTGTAAAAACGGATCATCACTAGCCTAATTCACCTCACAGCGCCATAAAACTTCACACATATCATCTATAAACGAATTCTCTTTAGTTTAAAGTAATACACATACAAGGTAAACTTGAAGTTTTTAAAGACTACTCCTGGATTGTCGTGCCCTCTCTGCCCCCACCCCGACCTAACCACAACTCATTCTAATCACATAAATAATAATATAACTAAATAATAAATAAACTTTTCGGGTTAACCTAATCCAAATTAATTCTCATCGCATAATCTTCCTATTGTAGATATTGGTTCACTTGGTTTAACAATTGAAATTTTCCATACATTTTACATTAATTTCCAGAATAGATATATGACGCATGCGCACAGCACGAACATAAAGTACAAAATCGGTAAGTCTGTAGTCGCTAAGGTAGAGCGCAACATTGAAATGATAAAAATTTTTTTTCGACGCGCCAAAAATCTTTCTGGCAATCGTCATTTCAGTAAAAAAAAGAACCTATTTTCAAAATTTCATCGAATTTTGAGTTGTACCATAAACGGAAGAACAGCCAAGTATTGAATATGTTCCATATGTTAAAAATGAATTGTGAGTGCTTTTTTATGATTGCTATAGTAAATGTTTATCTCTGTAATTAAGCGTAATTTAACTCTGTTCGCAATTATAAATGCATACCGATTCATAGTTTAGTCGTAAATAATGCCCTACTGCAGGAACAAATTGTAATGACACATTTAACATCCTCACAATTTATCATACTCAGACTGCATGACAAATGGCATCAAACTGTCGCAAATAATGAGAAATGTACACGAACAATTATATAATGTATGTATAATTGAACGAGAGATAATAGCTGTCTATTTTATTAATAAATAAATAAAATTAACGTATACTAAAGCAGAAATTATATAATCTGTGATGAATTTATTGGTCTAATATTTCTAGAAAGCAAGTAAAATACAAAAAAGTCAAAAGGTTTTTCTAACAGCATCCAAAATGAGATTAAATTTTGTTGAGCTATGTTCAGTGAAAAATGATTTGTCAAGAATTATTAACACGTGTGCAGCAACGATTGAACAGAATTCGTGAAACGCTGAGCACTTAATTGTCGATTAAACGAAATAATGAATTGATTGATCGAAAACATCTCTAGAATATTTTCTCAACACGAGTGAGATTTAAGAATGCACACTGTCGTTCAGAAGCTCGTCGTCGGTTCAGGAAAACGTCAAGCAACTCGAACAACTCCGTCGCGAGTGATCTCTCAAGAATTTTTGTCCGATCCGATATAGTTCGAGCAAAATAAGTACGCGTCTGAAAGTTTCAACTATTCGAAGACTCGAGAGCGTTCTCGAAACTTTTGACCGACGCGCGACGGTACCGTGATGAAAATTAACGTTAGAGGAACTCTAATAAATTCGAAAACAAACAGGCAAATGAGAGGAGAACTTCGCGGAGATGTAAATCACTCATCGAGGCACTAGTGCGCCACGATAAGTCTTCGCTAATGAAAACTAAAATGTTACGAATAAACTTCTCATTAAAACGACGAGAATCGAACTCTCGGTGGGACGTTCCTGCTATAAACGATCTTTTTTTTTATCAGATTTACACCTGAGATAATAAACATGACGTGAGTGAAACTTGCTTGGGGCTACTACACTTAAAACATGGATCATTTCTTGGTTACATAAAGTTATGTGGTTATGGTCAGATATAATATTAATAGCAAGAAAATTTGCAAAAGCTTGCTGAGTATAAACGTTCCTGCCATAAACGATCACTGGATTGCGGAATTTTGTGGACTTATGACTTGCAGACATCTTCGAAAAATGTCGGGACACAGAGTTCAAAATCTCCGTTTGCGATCTACGAAATGCAAATGCCGAATTCCACAGACTTCTTTCCACCGAATAAATAACTTCAACCATATCTGGTTTGAACGTCCATGGAATCAGAACATTAATAAAATAACTAGCACACGTGAAAAATTGGATAAAAACATTCCCGATATAGTAATTTAATCTACACCGCCAGATAAACGTATTCTCCGCGTATCGCGCGCATTTTTCGCGTAAAATCGTTGGAATAATTATGAATCGCATTCCACGCTTATTAATTCGCGAATATCGTTACGAGAATATTTTTTTCCTGTATATTAAATTGTTCAGATTTCGATTGATCGATTCATCCTGAATTTCGAGGTTCGAGCCCTTCCTCGCATTCCATGGACGTCGCACTTGTTGGATATCGAATTTATTTAGAGTGCGGTTTCTATTATAATTTCTGCTTGAATAAATAAGTGTGTATAATCAATTCCAGTGGAAGCATCTTCATACCTTCTAATTGTAACTGTATCGATTACTCTGGTATCATACTTCGATCGTAATATACAGGATGGACGATTTATCTGAAGACATTGAAATATTATTCGAGAACTATCGGATCAAAACAAGTGGGTAATGAAAGTTGTTCGTCGCAAAGGGGTATATCCAATGATACCAAACTCGACCCCCCACCGAGAAGATAACAAACTTAAATAGACACACACATTTATCATTGCAGATTTGGATTTTCCAGAAAAAATACACAAATTTAACTTGGGAGTTTTTGCATTTTGGTTCACAGATGGTGCTGTAATGGACAAAAATCAAAATGGGTAGAAAATCGTTGAAAATTGGAGATATCTCGAGAAATACACATCAAATCAGAAAAATAAAAGTAGACGTATTTGATATTTTCAAAAATGCTATTCAATAACACCATAATTGACCCTCCACCCCCACCTCCTGGGGGTGGGAGAGGGAATAATTTCAAAATCTTCAACGAGAAACCCTTTTTTTATAGCAAATCTTGGTTCTCCATTGACTTTATATTATTGGTGCAATTTCTTTCACAGATGTCGCTGCACTTGGAAGCAGTTGGAAAAATTCATTGGTTTGTTTATCAATAAATCAAAAACTACTTTTAGCTTTACCCAGGAACAACGACGTGGACGGTGTATTTTTCTGTTTCCTTTGGGGTGCTTTTTTAATGTGAGTCCCCTTGCCTCTCACAAATCGGGGTAGTTTTTTGATGAGTCCCCTTGCCTCTTACTGTTCAATTAATTAGAGTAAGTGTTCGAAATTATGACCTTCAACTGCAATATAATTATTGATCCTTTCTTCAAATGACTGTACACAGGACAGAAGCATATCTGCGGCAATGGTGGGGGTCCAGTTTAGTATCACTAGATGTCCCCCTTCGCGACGAACAACTTTCATTACCCACTTCTTATGATCCGATGCATAGTTCTCGAGATATTTCAATGTCTTCAGATAAAATAACCATCCTGTATTTTAATATTATTCCGAATTTATCATAAATTAATAATTTGTACAAACAATTAATGGATAAATGTGTTTTGAATACAAATAAAATCGACAACATTTTGTACGTATTACTGCGGACGGAAAATAGTCATGTACCAATTACTGTGTACCCATTACTGCGGATTAGAATTCGAAATGTAAAACTGTACGGAAACAAACGACATATTTAGGTATTACTTTAAATAAATCACTCATTAATTTTATCATCCTAGAGTAACATTACGTAAATATCTGAATACATTATTTTAATAAATATTTGAGTAATATTCATTATCTTTAATTTGACGCTGTTTTAGATTAAGAACATCGCGAAGTTTACAAAAATTCACAATTGTGTTTACAATGTAAATTTATTCAGAACGAAATATTTATTTATATGTGTTTTAAACTCATTGGGAAAAAATTCCGTAGTAAAACGTGCACCCGCAGTAATAGGTACATTTACCGTAAACGTATAGTCATTTTTAATGTGACATCTTTATAACTTCTAATTGTAAAATGAAAGATCTGACAGTAATTACTTAAATGTTTGAAACATTGTGAACCGTTCGAAATCTGTTTTCGAACAGGACTAATCGAATAGTTTGCAGATTGTCGTACTCACCCTCTTGCCTTTGCCCTCTCTTATGAATTGCTGGCTCTGCCTCACCCCTTGAACCACGCAGAAGCCTATAAAGAGACGAACATTTCAGAGAGAAGCGTGCTGCACGTTCCTCGGCGAACTGTTTTGCCTGTCTCCTTTTCTCTCTTCGTCCTTTCGTCCTGTGCACCCCTAACCCCGAGTCTCCGATCCTCCCTCATTTTGAATCCGTTCTTTCAGCCGCTTCTATCGCTTTGTAACGTTCGAAAACGAAAATTCCTCGTGTTCCAGACGGGCTGCGATCAAAGGCGTCGCATTTCCCGTTCCAAGAACACCGTGTCACCGCGCACGCACCCCTGTTTTTCTTTGCAACTCCCGTACCACCCCCTTGTTCTCGCGACCCTAGCCCAGCACGACTTTCGAAATACCTTCCCGTGTCCGTAACCGCTCGGCACTCGTTATCGATTCCACGAATGGCCTGCAAATGCTCGCCGACCGTCGAATTACGGTGCAGGTCAAACGACTGCCATACCAAGTATTTCGACTTTCAACGCGATCTGTAACACCTAGGGAATTGATCTTGCAAAGGGGTACCTACCTTGGTATATCCCTGCGATGCTGTTGCATTGTAGTTTCCGATTTTATTTGCTAGTTGAACGGTCACTGCCAAGCTCTCTTTGCGAGCGATACGGGAATATGTAGTTCAAATTGTTACTCTTACAATTAGCTAGATTGTTTTGGTTTGCAGTTACCCGTTTTGCCGAGATCAATGAGCCGAGGCTGTGTGATCATTACACTGCGGATTTTATGCATTTCTAATAAAAATAGATAAATACGATGTAGAACAATAAAATTATTGAAACAATTTAACAGTGTCTTCATATTACCAATTATTAAAATTATTAAAAGGATGAAATCATTTTTATTTGGTTTCTTGCAATTGATGCAGACAACTTTCATTTTGCATAATCCGCAGTCTGATAATCAGTCTGCGAATTTTATGCATTTCTAGTAAAAATAGATAAATAAAATATAGAACAATAAAATTATTGAAACAATTTAACAGTGTCTTCATATTACCAATTATTAAAATTATTAAAAGGATAAAATCATTTTTATTTGGTTTCTTGCAATTGATGCAGACAACTTTTATTTTGCATAATCCGCAGTCTGATAATCAGTCTGCGGATTTTATGCATTTCTAGTAAAAATAGATAAATAAAATATAAAACAATAAAATGATTGACACAATTTATCAGTGTCTTTATATTACCAATTATTAAAATTATTAAAAGGACGAAATAATTTTTATTTGGTTTCAGTATCTTGCAATTGATGCAGACAACTTTTATTTTGGATTTTATGCATTTCTAGTAAAAATAGATAAATAAAATATAGAACAATAAAATGATTGAAACAATTTAACAGTGTCTTCATATTACCAATTATTAAAATTATTAAAAGGACGAAATAATTTTTATTTGGTTTCAGTATCTTGCAATTGATGCAGACAACTTTTATTTTGCATAATCCGCAGTCTGATAATCAGTCTGCGGTTTTTATGCATTTCTAGTAAAAATAGATAAATAAAATATAGAACAATAAAATGATTGAAACAATTTAACAGTGTCCTTATATTACCAATTATTAAAATTATTAAAAGGACGAAATAATTTTTATTTGGTTTCAGTATCTTGCAATTGATGCAGACAATTTTTATTTTGCATAATCCGCAGTCTAGTAATCACTATCAAATGTGTGAAGCATGGTACTTCATTGATTATTTCGTAAACTTATACTTTTTTGCAGTTACTTCAACTATACGAATCTTTGTATATTGTCTTATGTGTAACGATTATTTTTAAGAAGTTAAAATTTTTTTAAACCTCGTTTTTGCGACGGACTAAAAATAATTATTTAAATAAAAATTAAATCGAACTAAAAATTATTATTTAATTTTCAAGTCTCCAGATTATCGGGAAGTGGTTTAAAACACGATTACAAGATTTTGCGGAAGGAAAGCGGACGGACGGACAGACAAACAGACAAGAAAGCGACCTAATAAAAACGTGGTAAAAAAGAGTTACTCACGTGGCGGAACGGTGGTGGTAGACGTAGTGCTCGGCGTGGTGCTCATGGTGGTGGTACTCGTAGTGCTGGCCGTTGTGATAGTCGTGGTGATTTCCGAAGTTTCCGTGGGTTCGCTGGTCGGCCACCTCGTCACTTCAGGTATTTGATTATCTTCCACTTGTTCGACCGCGGTGGCAGTCGTTGTGCTAACTGGCGACCTAACCGTCGACGAGACGGTCGTCGTCGTCGTCCTAGGATAATGATGGTGTTTCCTACGGGCGTGATAATCCTTCTGGGACTCCACTGAAACGGTCGATAGATTTATCTCGGGTCAGAACCTCCCTCAAAGCGAACTAAACAGTATCCTTCTTTGCCATTCATGGGGACCTTGGGATCTGTGGTGGGGGACGATCTAATGCGAGCTTATGTGGCCGTGGTGTCTCATAAACATGCCATAGCGACGAGATTGAGGTTCGATCCGAAAAGTATGAGTTTAATGTAAATGAGCTTGCGAGGTCTGTTGGACTTGATGACTGATGGACACTAGTGTTTGAACACTTTCAACTATTTCTGTTGGAATTACCAAAGGAATTCAGGTGATCTTCATTCGTTTCTTATTCTCGTGCCATAAAATTGCTAAAAAGAATCAAAAAAAGCTGTTGCAAAGGGGAACTTCAATCCTCAAATACATGGTAGATTAAATGACAAAAGAATTTTTTAATGATGTTTATATTTTAAATTCGATTTACTGATTGTTCTTCAGAATGCATAAAATCCCGAGCCAACTGCTAACGATCCATAGGCGGCTTTCCAAGAAGAGTTCGCAAGTGCAAAGATCGTAGGATCGGATCGGTTCTAATGAAAGTCAATCGGAGCTCTCGTCTCGCGTTTCAACGGTTAAATTCGAGCGACTGGTCCACGTTAATTTGCATCGATCACGTTTATCTCGGGGGGAGGGGGGACATCAAACTCCGGCGTTCGACCTACATCCCTATCGGGAATCGACGGAAGGCGATCGAGGCCCGGTCGATGCAGTTAGCGCGTGCGGCGCAGGGTGATGCAGCGCCAATGCACTCGCTCGGCAAGTGCAATTTCTTCGTATCTAAATGACTTATCTGTCGGCTGAATGCCGGGTACGGTCTGAGCTTTTCAACTCGCGGGAACAGATGTATGATCGATAAAGGAGCCTCGTGTTGTGCACTGTCGTTCGTTCCTTCTTCCCGATGTAATTGCGATCTTACATGGTCCCGACTGCCATAACGAAGATATGGTTATGATAGGCGAACGCTCTTGTCGCACAGAACTGTGCCATCGTCAAATAGGTCAAATGTCATCTCGAATTTGAAGTCTGAAGAGGACGTTCGTGGGGTCTATAAATTAATTCACAATCTCGTAATTTCCTCGAATGTGTCGTTGAATTCCTCAATCAATTTTTGCTTTAACCGTAGGTTTGGAGAATATAATGACTTGGCTGCGAATCTTTATGCAGAACAAAAAATATTTACATTGATTCCAAAACACAGGGTCGAATAAAAATTTCTTTCTTCTTTTGATTACCTTCTTAACCCTTTGGTTACCCTGGACGAGATATCTCGCGCCCCGATACTTCCCGATAAACGCTCTTGACGAGATATCTCGCATCCCCACCTAGACACTATAGACAAATATATTTTATAAGTAACTATATCCTGATTTGTAAAAGGGAGAAATGAATGAAATCTGTATTAAAAAGATTTAAAAGTATTTAGGAAGAAATAATATTTTAATAAAGATTTCATTCATTTCTCCCTTTTACAAATCAGGATATAGTTACTTATAAAATATATTTGTCTATAGTGTCAAGGTGGGGATGCGAGATATCTCGTCAAGAGCGTTTATCGGGAAGTATCGGGGCGCGAGATATCTCGTCAACAGCGTTTATTGGGAAATATCGGGGCGCGAGATATCTCGCAAAAGGCGTTTATCGGGAAGTATCGGGGCGCGAAATATCTCGTCCAGGGTTACCAAAGGGTTAAGGAGGTAGAGTACCCACGTGACATTACTAGAATCTAACCAGAATCTAACTAGATTTTGGGCCAAAACAGGGGTTTACGGGAACACACCTCAGGTCCTCATACGATTATATTTTGAGCTGAGTGAGGGCTCATTCTAAAGAGGAAGGTTAAATGAAGCGCGCGTGGGTCCAACTTTAGTTACATTATGTTTATATGTAGTAATGTGAGTGTCCAAAGTAGGGAAAACAAATGAAGAAAAATTCGGGAGATTCTAATGTATTTTTTGATCACAAAAAGATTTTTCCTGCTAATTTAGGGATCCACGCGGGCTGCATTTAACCTTCCTCTTTAGAATGAGCCCTCACTCAGCTCAAAATATAATCGCATTTGTAATAGAATATTCTGGCACAAAACGCATCAAAGCACATGGACATGGCAATTGGACCTCCAGTTTGCCAGTACGTCGCTTTGTAACGCAATGATCGAATGTAAACATCAATAGTGTCTGGTTTATGCAGATAGAACCTGCTCTGATCCAAATATCGAACTAGAGCAATCTATACACACATTTTCACTGGCGTCCTTGAAAAGCGACAAGAGTGTAATTGATTGCCAATCACTCATGAAAAGGTTGTTAAGACTTGGAAAATTCGAAAAATTTTATTCAGAGTGTAAAAAGAACGAGAGGGAGAGAGAAAAATGGTGTAAAGGGTGAAGGGGTTAAGAAGAGTGAGGAGGGACTGGATTCGACATTGTCATCGGGGAAATATTAATCCTGGTTGGTATTAATCACCGGAGGCCGGGTTAGAATGCATTGTTCGAAATGTTTGGCGGCCCTTCGCGCAAATATTTGATCCCGTCTGATTTTACCAGCTACAACAGTTCACGACGAGGATTCTGTCGAGCCATCTATTAAAACGTGAGTCCCGTTTGCCAGAAAATTTGTTCGTATAGATTTCGTCGCGATTCACCGAGAAATTCGCAATCGCAACTCAATAGTTGACACTATATCGTTTCGTCCTTTATTATACAGGGTGAGTCACCTAACGTTTGTATCTCAAATATTTTGTTGTTTTGAAAGAAATATTAAATGTCTTGAGGACAAAGCTAAATGTTAAAATGAGGCTCGCACGATAACAAAAAATTCTTGTCTTCATGCAATTTTTTAAATGGACTCAAACAATATCCAATAAAAAATAATAACAATGTTCGATAATAAAAGTCTACCAAGACGGAGCATTTCGCTCAGGGTACAATGTGTAACAAGATTTCTTCATAAAGCAATCGGGTCTGCACTGAATTTTGTCCACATTCACAGTAAACGGTTATCATATCACATCTTTCAATCATTGAATAAGCAAAATCATTTGGAAACATACTAAGCTGAAGTGACCTGTGCCTGGACAGCATTTTTTCCTATTTTAAATTTTATCACTTCAAATAAACAAAAATAAGTTTTTAAGAATTTTAACATAAAATTCAGAGTTTGTAACATAATTTAAAGTCCCAAAATTATTGTTTAGATTCATGTTTTATTCGTATTAACAGGAATAATTCAAACCTATAGTTGGACATGTTAAATCCAATCTTAGCTAGTACCTGGACAGAAGTAAAAATTAATTTATTATTTTTATTAATTTTTATTAAATTACATATAATCTGTATAACAGGAACTATAGTGCTCCATATGGTACGGAATATTATTATTGTATATTATATTCTGTCCTGCTCAATTCTCATTCTCTGTTGCAAAGTAATCATTTCAAGAGACAATACTTCTTTCTTCATATTCTCTAATTGAGTGCACAATTTTGCTTTCTCTTCTTTAATATTATCTTTATTATCATGAGTTGCTTTAGACCTCATTTTTTTCAATTCATCATTGATTTTTAACTTCATATCTTTAAATTGTTGTGTAATTATCTCTTTTCTATAAATAATTATTATTTATTCTAAATTATATCTTAATTATTATTATTTAATAATTATTTCTTCTAAATAATTATTATTTACGTTAACTTTGACTGCCAATTTATTTTAAAATATCAATATTATTATGCGTGATAATTATTTTTTGTCTGAAGGCTTAAATTATATCCTTTTTTCTAACAAAAGTTCGAACTATAAATGCATATGATTCGCATGCAAATAGCCTATTTTGTATACTGTTTTCACATGAACTTTGAATTTATTTTTAAATTTCAATTGATGTCTTAATGAAATAAAATTTACACCTACTTGTAGCTAAGACCTCAAAAGATATAATATAATTATTTAACCTTTTAATTATTGATTTTACTATGAAAATTCAATTGTCCAGATTTAGGTATCACTTATGGACTGTCCAGACTTAGTCGGATAGAGGATGTTTGAAAATATTCAATAACATTGAATTCCCTTAGTATGTTTACTACAAGTCTCACTCGTGATAAACTTATTCTACTTGTGTATTTTAAATATTGCACGTTTTCCATGTCTGTGACGTTGAATGAACTTCAATAATTGTAGTCACAGAATTCGTAATGATTGGGACTATCATTCTAGGTGTTTAAAGAAGGTTGGTTCCACTTTAAAAAACTGAAGGTGGCCTTAAATCACTAAAATATATTATATAAAGACAAAAATTGTTTGTATCATACAGGCCTACTTTACTATTCAACTTTGTTCTCGAGACATTTAATGTATCTTTGAAAACAACAAATATATTTGAGGTACAGACGTTAAGTGACTCGCCAGACTCAGGTATTGGGGAGATTACGATAACCGTGGCCCCTACTTTGATGGTTATATTTGTATTCCTAAGATCATTTTAAGAAAAAAATGTATATGTAACAGGCATCCAATGGGCCTGGTTTAGTCGGTACAGTAGATTTCTTGTTTTTTATAAAACTGTATATATCTCTGAAACTGTGCGAGATATGGCAAAATATCGAGAGACATTCTTTGTAGAAAATTAAATTTCCAATAATGTATGGCCTATGACATTTTTCTGTCAGCTGCGCAGTTTCCGAGTAAATTAATATTTCGGTGAATTTGCAGAACAACTGCCTCTCCCCCGAAATAATAATCGGTGGAACGTACAGGCTTCGTTCTGAAAAGATCAAATTCTGGAAGACATCTACAATGGGAAGATTATGTAAACAGAGTGAGTTTGGGTTATGTCGTGAGAGGGGCCGACCACGCATACGAGAATCCAGTGGTAGTCCAGTAGTAATTTCAAGTGAATATTTTTCGTGAAAAATGGACTTTTAACATCATTTTAACGTTTCTTATAGGAAATTCCATTTCCTACAAAAAAGGTCTCTTGATATTTTGCCATATCTCGCATAGTTTCCGAGATATTTGCAGTTTTATGAAAAACAAGAAATCGCTCCAAGAATTTATCAATTACGTAAGAGAATAAATCAAAGAAGAGTGGAATAACATATGGAAGTCGAAACCAACCAAGATACACAACATAATCACAAATTTTTTCAAAGACATAGCACGTGACCACATGAGCAGAAAAGAAAGAATCGTTCTTTCCCGCCTGAGAACTGGTCACTGTAAGATAACACACGAATTCCTCATAAAAAACAGAGATCCTCCCTTCTGCTGTAACACCCCGCTCACAGTCCACCACATCTTATACGACTGCCAAAAATTCTCCACCCAGCGACTCAAATTCGGAATCAACCAGAACACGGCCCTGACATCCAACAAGCATGTAAAAAACACCATTGAATTTCTTAAAGACATTAACTACCTCAACAATATATAAGGAAAAAAAAAGAAAAACACAATAGTTCGTCGCTAATGACCTAGACGTTGATGCGATGTTAAACCTTAATATAAAGAAAAAAAAGAAATCTACTTTACCGGCTAAACGGAGCCCATTGGATACCTGTTATATACACATTTGTTTCTTAAAATGATCCTATATTAAAATGATCTTATAGGAACACAAATATAACCTTCAAAGTAGGGGCCACAAAAATGTTATAGGCAGATGTGACACTGATTTAATTAGATACTACTGACCTCGCTCACCCATATAATCTACACATCCCCTAAATCCCATAAAGATCACCAACCCTGGCACAACCGCCAAAATCAACAAGTACGGCTTTAAAACGTCGGAAGTTACTCGATGTTCCAACGGATACACCGACAGAAATGTACAATGAAGCGCATTAATGTTTAACCAAAGACCCGTGTAGGTAGCAGAATACAGTACCGAGCAATTGAGTTGAGAGATTGTCGGCCGGATCGGTGCGTATCGCTGAATGATTTAGAGAAGTTGTGCGTTCGAAAGCGATTCGTGGCACGAAAAGCAGAAAGAAATAATTGAAACGGGGGTGGAGGGGGTTGGTTGAAGAGAGCCACGTGCATTTGACTTACCCACACAGGGATTTACCCAGAGAAGCCGTTGCCAGCCGAGGCAATCGTGAAGTTGCGAGAGCTCGGTGCCTTTACAGGCGCAGTAGGATCGCAGCTCGGTACCAAGGATTCCCAGCATCGCTTTCCGACACTCCGACACTGGACCAGCGCATTTCGTCGTCACGCTGTCCACCGCGCAACTCTGCTCGTAATATTCCAGCTTCATCCTAAACGACAGAGGAATCATGCGACTTGTAAAAATTCTGGGAAGCGCCTCGGAGTTGACATTGGATTGAGTCTTACTATTAGGCTTCGTACAGACCTAAACGGTTTGGCGAACCGTTCGCGGAGAACGACAAACAGAAAGAAACACAGAAAATGTTGGCAGTTTATTGAGTGAATTAAAGTTTCAAAGTCAAATGTTCAGGTCAGTACGAAGCATTACAGACAACATTAGATTCGAGACTAAATGACTTGAATTTTTGGAGACGTTGCAACATGATGAATTTTTGTCTTTTTATGATTTTGCGATGCATAATCACTTACTCTGAATAAAAACGGAAGGGTTACGTTCCGAGAGCACATTCCGTAAACAACAACAACAAAAAAATCATGTGCGTGGAAACCACGCGCGGCAGAAGTGAAACTTATTGCTTATTAAGTATAATAATTTATCTGTATCTATACTTAATAAGCAATAAGTTTTACACACACGGTAGGTTTTTTTACACACGGTAGGTTTTTTTAGCTATTAGCAATAGCTGATAAGTTATATATCTCTGTAAAATAAAATATTTATTTAATTTTAATGCAGTTGCACGTGGTGTCGTAACATAACCATGTATTTTTTATTTTTTTATTTTACATGTAATTTTGTAATTTATATAAATATCTCTTGGTTTTTAAATATATGTCTAATATATATAATAAAAACAGCAATAGTATAATAATAAAATAATCACTTCAATAAAATAAAAATAAAAACGTGGTTGCACGTGCTGTCGTACCATTAGACTACGTGGCCTGTACGAAGCGCTGAAGTTCTCAATGAGCGGCGCGGATTATAAAGAGTGAGAGAGAGCGCTATAGAGCCCGGCTAATGCTTTCTTTCTTTCCATAAGACGATGCAGTCTATCTCTACGAGTCTGTAGGCGTAACATAACCATGTATTTCTAACCATTTCATTTGATATTACTACCAAAATCTTCGCTGTCATTGTAAGATCATTGGTTGTCGAAGCGGTTAAGTAGTTGGACTACCAATCGGTAAACCTGGGTTCGAATCTCGTCGGGGTAAGAAATTATTTTTCTCCGTTCATTCTCAGTTTAAATTTTCGCGCCACTCGACATTCGACTTCCGTCGCATCGACTTCCGCTACATCAGAAAATTATTTACCCTCAGCAAAGAAGTTTCACTTCAAAATGCCATGTTTTCATAGCAAGGGCCACTTTAATAATTTGAAACAAATTAGGAAGTAGAGATTCAATTTCTTCAGATAATTTACATCACCGATGTCTTTGTTTATAAATTTCTTTGTGTTTCTTGTCATTTATTCTTTACCTTATGAATGTTTATTTGTATTTCTTGACATTTGTTCTTTATCTCATGAACGTTTAGGATATGCTCTATCTGTCTTGGAAACAGATTTACAAATGCTACCCGTTCGCTTTCGTGCGCGGCGAAATGCGCGGCGAAATGCGCGGCGAAATGCGCGCTGTGCCGTTCCCTGAGCTGGTGCATCGAAATGGATCGAAATGTCTTTAACATCTCCAAACACTCAAGTAATTTACTCTTCAATCTAATGACTTTAATGCTTCGTCCTGACTTGAACATTTCACTTTGAAATTTTAATTCACTCAAGAAACTGCCTACATTTTTGTATTTCTTTGTGTAGTGCATGCCGCTGCAGTTTCCATAGTTGTTCGCAAGTAATTCTGAAAATAGCACAAATCCGATTCGTTCGCGAAATGCGCGATTCGTCAAACGGCATTTAGGTCTGTACGGAACCTTAGACTGCGGATCTTTATACTTTTAAGACTGATGAATGTCTTCCAAAAATGCTGGAATATAAAATTCGACAAAATTGAGTACACTTTCCTAGAATTTGTCTATAAATAAAGATTACTTTTCGCGATCGCACATTGTTGTTAGACAAATAGAAATTGATGTTATCGGCGCCCAGGTTCGATCATGATTCTACAAACATAATTTGAATGAGACGCGTGGTCAACAATTTTTAAGACCAAATAAATAGATTCAAACCCGAATCAACGTTTGCAGTATCGTTCAAATTATGTTTGTAGAATCATGATCGTACCTGGGCGCCGATAACATCAATTTCTATTTGTCTATAAAAATTGGACAGTGCATAAACACACCCGCAGTCCATTTATTATAAATTGAATTCTGACAAAATATTTTACAATGTCGAATTATTCCAACGAAAAAAGCGAAAGCGAGCAGCAGCGGAAGTCGAAGAAACGAGGAACAGGGTGTGGGACCGGTATCCGGAGGGATTAAGAGTGAATTCGTTTCGCGGGCCAGTAATAAATCAATTAAAACGGCGGCGCGTCGCGCGCGTGTATTGTAATTTAATCGATGCGGTGGGGGACTGATCGATATCATTAAATCGATACCCAATGAAAATTTTCAATTTCGCCGGTGCACGCGTCCACGGAATTTCCAATCGACCGGACAGGAGCGTCGATTTCTCTTCAATCTTCCCATAGGATCAATCGGCAGCCGATTTTAATTACATCTCGTTAATCGAGCCGCGATAAATAGATTCCCTGTGTGTATTTTGATTCTTCTCGCTTTTTTTCACTCTGCCGATGCGGATATCGTTTTTCTAAATACTAATTAGGCGACACAGAGGACACGCGAGATAAGGGAAGTGACATACGACACGAAGAAGAATATATTACTGTGGTTGATCGTTTTCCTAATTTGCGTGGTCTTTCTCTTACAGTAATAAAGTGTTTCATTACGAGACCTGGAGTGGATGAAGCCACGTCTCGTTGAGTCGCAATTTAACTTTCAAATTGAAAGCGTAGCCCAAAGCCAGTCGGCAGAAAAACGGAGAAGGATCCGCAGTTTAATCAGGACCCCGGTTTATCCGGATCCGCGATACCATCTCACGATAATAATTCCCCAGCCGTACGCGCCGCTGATTAATTTTTACGATCTTAATGCGGACACAATTAATCTTCGATCCTGCTGGGTGGACCCCCTGGATTGCGTCGGACGCATTTGTTCATTAGTCGAGCTCTTGATTAAACGATCTCGTCTTCGACTGCCGTCCGATAACTGTTTTTGATACAACTTTTTGGAGGCCGTAAACATTTTCTTGCATTCTCTTAAAAATTTTTGGAGCCCTGAAAATGTTCCAGCGATCACTTAAACTTTTTCAGATCTATGCAAAGGGTATAGCAAGATAAGCATGGGCTAGCGGCCCCCGCTCCGATTTTCCTGATTTCTGTCTTAAAACATAGTTTTATGTCTAAAAAAACATTGTGTAAAATTTCAAATGTCTACCCACATCGAGAAGGGTGATATTGGGGTAAATTCCCCCGCACTTAAATGCAATTTGCTACAAAACGAGAAAAGATATCAACATGGGATAAACGGCAAACAAAAGATATAGATATACTCTACATTACAGATTTTTTCCAAAATTTTTTACTAATTATTTATAGTTGAAAATAATTGTTGGATATAAATAAACGTATACTGTTTATTATGTAATAAATACTTTAATACAAACTAAGTAACCACACATATATATTTATGTAAGAAAAAGAATATAAAAGATATAATATGCATTACGCCACATGATCGGCCATGTGCGAACAACCACGTGCTACCGTGAACAGGAATCACATGCAAAAAAACGCGGGAGAACAAAAGATGATATTTGACATAGAGTGGCCAATAGATTAAGAGGGAGTACGCAACGCCCTCATAACGCGTGGACTAATAGAGGAACTTCCATCAATAATTAATTAATTTTTTGGGAATTTTATTAACTATCTTCCCCTGGGTTGACACCTACCAAAAAATTATAAAATATTGCTATGATACTTACCTACTTTGTAAAAAAATCTCAGAAGTGTCCATTTGGTGGAACAGTGTCAAGAAAAATAAAGTATGCTGGCGAACGCTTGGTCTGATCAGTATCGGCGCAGCGACCGAATCCCCTTGCGTTGACTAGTTATGGGAGCGAACGGGAAGTCGGCGCGTGTACGGAAAAGTTGATACATGTAAAAATGCGACTAAATGTTCTAATATATGATTACAGTTGGAAGTCTAAACAATTATATTTTAGGAAATAGCTTACATTGAAGAAGAAAAATGCGTGTAAAGCTAGTTCGTTGCTGTTAAGTAACAGAAAGAAGAAGCTTCTCACAAATATGTTGTATGGTCACGGTGTTAGAGGTTCCTCAATTCTACGAAGGGCTCGAGTTCGAATATTTCTCAAGTCAACTTTATTTTCTTGTTTTTTTCTTTTTTTTATATGCATTTATAAACTAAACGAATTTTATTGTTTGCACTTCAATATTATTATAAAATATTGAAAATATTATTATAAAATATTGAAAACATTATTATATATTAGACGATTTAGTCGCATTTTTACATGTATCAGCTTTTCCGTACACACGCCGACTTCCCGTTCGCTCCCATTACTAGTCACCGCAAGGGGATTCGGTCGCTGCGTCGATACTGATCAGACCAAGCGTTCGCCGGCATACTTTATTTTTCTTGACACTGTTCCACCAAATGGACACTTCTGAGATTTTTTTACAAAGTAGGTAAGTATCATAGCAATATTTTATAATTTTTTGGTAGCTGTCAACCTAGGGGAAGATACTTTAAAAAATTCCCAAAAAATTAATTAATTATTTTCAACTATAAATAATTAGCAAAAAATGTTGGAAAAAATCTGGAATGTAGAGTTTATCTATATCTTTTGTTTGCCGTTTATCTCATGTCGATATCTTTTCTCGTTTTTTGGCAAATTTCATTTAAGTGCGGGGGAATTTACCCCAATATCACCCTTATCGACGGGGGTAGACATTTGAAATTTTACACAATGTTTTTTTAGACATAAAACTATGTTTTAGGGCAGAAATCAGGAGGCCGCTGTCCCATGCTTATCCTGCTATACCCTTTTCGTACGGCCTCTTAAAATTTTTTGCAGTTCCAAATATTTTTGCGCGGACTATCAACATTTTTTTGGTAGTTATTAACATGTTTTCGCAGCCTTCTGAAATTTATTTCGTGAGCCATAAATTTAGTTCGACGGCTTTCGGATTTTTTGTGGCCGATGGATAATACCATGTTCGTTGATTCTAAAAGCGGACCGTCCGATGGAAAAAGTTTACTTTGAAAATAATCGTCAAAGACTGGAAATAGTTAATTCCCACAACCCACAGCTGCTAATCCTCTCAACGCACGCGTTACAGAGTGTCTTTTGAGTCATTCTCTTGGCGTTATTGGACCGTCAAGCGGGGTGGTGCAAAAAAGATTGTTCCCGAAGATATCGAGAACGACTGGTCGACCATTTCCATGATTAAATACTTTTATCATGTCTCTTTTTACCGGTCTATCAGCAGCTCTCGCAGCCTTGTGCTCTGCTTTCTAATTAAACCATTGAAAACCAACAGGAGTTGGTCAAACATAGAATTATCTGGTGCGGTGGATCTTTCTCGGTCAATATACACTTCTCACATTAATGAAAACCATAAATAGAAATTTGCTAACTCGTTAATGTCGAAATAAAATTATGAAAAAGTCGACATCAAATTAGGAAAAAGTCGAAATAAAATTATGAAAAAGTCGACATAAAATTATGAAAAAGTCGAAAGCACTGTTCAATCCTAAGTGAACTAAACTTTTACGAAACTTAATATATAAGAATCCAAATCTTATGATTAAATAGGGCAGGCCTGATCCCACACCTTAAGGATGTTCTGCAGGTACAATGGGAGACAAAAGTACAAGAAATTCGAAATGCATCAATATATTGGCAATGAAAGCCATTCACGAGTATATTTTGCATTTAAAAAAATAGATTAATTTCAAAAGCTTTCGTTTAATTAGTGATTTTCATGTTATATTTATTTTTTAATCAAATTGTCTTCATATTATAAAAAATTGTAAATGAATCTTGTGAATAATTGTACCCTCGGAATAGTAGCTATATTCAGTGGTCTACAGTATTGTCGCGTTTTCATGCTAGTAAGATAACAACACGATAAATTTGAAGTTTTGTAACAGTTTATAATTTTTTGCTCTGTAACTGTTTAGTGAATCCTAATAAATTTTGAACATAATTAAATACATAATTTTTATTATGTATATAAAAAAACTGGAGTTTCCAGTTGCGTTTTTTCAAGGTTTAAATAGGTTTTGAAACCGAATTTTATGAATTCTCCATAAGAAGACGTGTTAAAATGTGCAAATTTTAAGTTGCTATAAATATTAAACGGTGTAGTGAATCTAACTCAAACTGTGATAATTGCATTAATTTAGTAAGAATTATATCTTGTCAAATTATCAAAAACTTTGTTGCGTTTTTGTATAGCTCCAGAACATCCTTAAATTCTTGTAATATTTTTACAGTTTGAAATTACAAGCTCACCTGCAGCCACCATTTTCCTTGCAGATCTCAGCCAGGCTGTGGCAGGTCGGCATTTCTATTCCTTCGACCCGCTGCGCGCACGCAGGATGCATTTTTTCCTGCGCCACGATGCACTCGTCCCTGCCACCCGTTTTCCTGCAAAATACAATTATTCAAAATTTATTCCCGTAGCTAGCTGTAACGCGTTGTGGATTATAGGAATACTCCAGAAGATATTAAAAGAAGAACAACCCCAATTAACATTGATTCACAAAGTATCTAACACTACCCGACTAGAATTTCAGTTTGGGAGACTATTAGGTCCGCATTAGGCTAGCCTAATTTGGCTGTTAGGCCCTAATGGGGCAACCCCATTAGGCACGCATGCGGAATTTAACGCGGAATATCAACGAGTGCCTAATTGGGAAAGCCGAATGAGGCCCGCATTAGGAAACCGGAGTATAGGGCCACATTACATTTTCTCGACATTTTTGCAATGCCCACAAATGAAAGACATGCATTTTCTATTTATACATAACTATTTATTGGCAGATGTCATAAACTTTAGAATTAAAATTTAAAAAATGATCGAGTAGGGTTTGTTGAGGTATACATTTAATTAACCCGCCTTCCACACACGAAAATTATGGCGTATGTAAGGAAGAGGTACGCTAACAGCACAACAGATGGAATGAATGTACACATTGTACTTTTATGGTACTTATATGTATATACATATATATTGGTTGTTCGCCTGTCTCTTCCGTTCTTGTGTGCGACCTAGCAGAGTAAACACATGAGTTGTGCGTGGTGAAATTTTGTTACGAAATTTACCAAGATATTGTTGTATCGTCGCGATTGATATTAACGTGAAATTGACCATTACATTAAAGACGAGCTGACGTTTAGTTTATTGCGTGATACGTAATATATTCGGCTGATTATTAAAATATACAGACATTGAACTTCAACAGGGTTGTTGTAACTCGCTCGCGAGAGGGTTAGTGGTACGGATGTTATTTGGTATGCGAGTCTCAAGAGTCACACAAAGAACTTCATGATTCGTTAGTTGCAGTATATTATTATAATTATTTAGTGTACGTTTTAATAAAATTATACGTTCTCAGGGAATGTCAATAGTTTTCTACTTATCAAAATGTTTGCTATATGGCATCGCATGAAACCAACGTCGTATGCTCGTTGCTCCCTTGGTTACTTTACTCGCTTACTTCCACTCCCACTCTGGTCAATTAAAAATCCAACGACAGTATAGACGGAATTTTAGTATTTTCTTGAAAAGTAATAAAATTTTTTATTTCATCGCACAGCAGAAACATAAACTCCAAAGTCGGTAAGTTAGTAGTCGGTAAGCTAGAGCGCAACATAGAAATGAAAAAAATATTTTTTTAACGGGAGAAATCCTGGCAATAGTCACTTTAGTAAAAAATGAACCTATTTTCAAAATTTCATCGAATTCTGATTTTTGCCATAAACGGAAGTTTCGCCTGAAATTCTAGTCGGTTAGTTTCTGAGATAGTGATCGGCAAAATGATTGAAACAGGTACTGCTCAAAAATATTTCGCCTCAATGCGACGCGTAGGTAGGATAATTTTTAACGAGCCGTAAACCGATTATCCGAAAATGAAGGATCTCCGGAGAAGGTTTGGCAAGTGAATCAGAAAGGGTTCCGTGAATCGATTAGACAAAATATTTCATCTCGTCGAAGTCTTGTCTAAAGGAGTAGGACAATTTTTAACGAAGCGTAAAGCGATTAGCCGAGAACAGGGGGTTAATTGATGGATCCTCGGCGGTAATGGGATTGCTCTTCGATGCGAGCGAAGGAATTCGATTGATCCGGCGTGGCCACGGTCGGCAGAAACAACGGGAAGACGCGGCAGAGATTTACTGCACGAGAGAGCACCATCCGAAAGTCGTCCGGGAATAAGAGACTTCTATCTGTCCGCTTCGGGGTTTCCGGGGAGTTTTAAGGGAGGAATTCCCAGGCAGACAGGCGACGCGAGGTGGGTATTGCTCAACGAGCATTAAACGAGCCTGCTACGTATTTTATTCGGCCCCGAGACTTTTCGTTCCGCCGTTCGACTCTCGTTTCCTTTACGTTATCCCCCGTCTGTGCTGTTCTCTCATCCTCCTCCTCCTTCTCTACGCTATGTTTCTCCTTTTTACAACCGCGTAACGAGCACTCGAAATCGTTCTATCGTGTACATTTCGATTTACTTAATCCTTTATGCTTAGGGAAATCTGTACCCGTGGATTGACTTCTTCCATCCAAGATTTATCAGCTATTCTGTGTAGATTGTTGATAACATACTTCAGCCAATTTCTTTGCTGCGTGATTTTACGAATTTGTTTAATCAACTTTTACTTCCGAAAACGATTTTTGAAGGATTAAAAAAGGATTTCTTCTGTATAATATTTAATGAATTTACAAGGGTTGCAACTGTGAGAATAGAATATCTTCTACAGTGGGTAAAAAAAGTATTGGCACACTTAAAAAGGCGACAACTTTTTAAATATCGTATTATACGATTTGAATTTTTTGGGAAGCTAGAGCAATTAGTTTGCCACAGGATGCGAAAAGAAATTTTGTCAAATATTGCAATTCATCGGAATTGTAGCAAAAATACTAAAAGTTGCATTTTACAACTTTTTTATGTGGGCCAATATGTAAAATTTTAAAAATGCGTTTTGTAGATCTGTGTCAGTTATATGCACTGGTAAAGTTTCATCGAAATCGGTTGATTCGAAAAAAAAAACGACAGGCATTGAAAGATGTAAGAATCTGCAGTTATAGGTCGAAAATCGTGAAAATCTGCAATTTCTAACATATTTAAACGTTTATAGCTAACGTCGACCGATTTTGACGACATTTTCAGAATATAATAAATTCAATACAAGCTTAATTAAATTTTTAACATAGGTCCACATAAAAAAGTTGTAAAATGCAACTTTTAGTATTTTGTCCACAATTCCTATCAATTTTTTTTACTTTCTGCAGCAAACTAATTGCTCTAGCTTCTAAAGAAAGTTCGAACCGTATAGTACAATATTTTAAAAGTTATCGCCTTTTTAATAGTGAGCGAATACTTTTTTGACCCACTGTAAATATTTCTATCATTTTTTAATAATGTTCGTGAGCCGCAACTAATGTATTGATTTCTTAAATTGTTTAAATCTGTGTTTACAGTTTTAAATTGTAAGAACTCATTTTGGGTCATAAATGCATAAAATCCGTTGTCTGGGTATAAGATTTTAAAATATACAGATACATAAGAAAATAATGTTGGGAATGTTTCTCGTTGCAATTTTTTAAAAATCGTATCATAAATCATCAATTGACACAGGTCTACAAAACTCATTTTTAAAATTTTCAATATTGGCCCACATAAAAAAGTTGTAAAATGCAATGTACAGTAATTTCTCAATCGTAGTCCTCGGTCGGCTCTGCAATCGTAGTCCAGTGCCTACCCATTCCACCGCCTGTCAACGCTGCGCCGGGCAGCAGGACGGCGATGTTTGATGTCGAATTGGGTATATCGGTGTGAACACCACTACATTGACACCATGAATCGAATTTTCAAACTGTTTAATTTTCATCATTTTTTAATGACATTTTACTGGCTTATTCCTGGCATTTTTCTGATTAAAATCATACCAAACACGATATAATTTGGCCAATATTTAGTGGTTTAATCGACGATGAAAGTTTTACTTACAAGAAGGACAGCGTGTTTGATCTATGCCGGCGACGGTGACTCTTCGCGTCTCTTTCTTTCCAATACGCTCTTCTTCGTTGCGTTCGAAACATTCATCGTCGATTAAACCACTAAATATTGGCCAAATTATATCGTGTTTGGTATGATTTTAATCAAAGAAATGCCACGAATATGTTGGTGAAAGTTCCATAATGATATCATCGAAAATAAAGAAGCTAAGGTCTTGGTGTTTTATTGTGATGACGCACGGGCCTTTAAACTGTGCCGGCGACGAGGACACGCTTCGGCTACGCGATCCTATTTCATTCTGTCCTTCTCTACGTTCGGCTTGTCGTTTGAAGTCTCAGCGCGGTAGGGTAGACGCAGTCATAAATCAAAAAATAGCCACCCTACTTGATCGTAGTCCGTTCATAACACGGGTGTTGGGACTACGATTGAGAAATTACTGTGAAATGCTACAATTCCGATGAATTGCAATTTTTGGCAAAATTTTTTTTCGCATTCTGTGGCAAACTAATTGCTCTAGCTTCCCAAGAAAATTCAAATCGTATAATACGATATTTAAAAAGTTATCGCGTTTTTAAGAGTGTGCCAATACTTTTTTTACCCACTGTATGTCAATTTTTAATGAGTGTTTGAGAGTTGAAATTGTAAGAAGCGAATTTCTTGCATACCAATTTTTGATGAATGTATAACGAATGAAATCGTCAATAGGTTCGAGAGGATCTCTCGTGTATAAATTTTTGATAAGCTCGTGGGGGTTGAAATAGTCCAATCTCGATAACAAAAATTTTATTACTGCATAAACGAAGGATGTACCTTCACCACGAAGGTATACCTTGTCTCTCAGATGATGGTAAAGAGATTTTTAATTCTGTTGAAAGGTTGGCTCAGGATTGCGGGTTTGACGCTCAATTTCCCAGGAATAGTAATAGATCGAGTGAGACAATCGATGTGTAAACGAGGCCTGCTCTGAATTGATAAATTCAGGGGTGACCAGTGACGTCTTCAGTCCGAACAAAAGAATAATGCGAGGAGAATGAACGGAGTGTGCAAGGAAAGGGGACAAAAATGGGGACACAGCAGATGGAAAGTTAGCACATTATTTCGTGGCCGAAAGCCACTTAAAAGTTAAAGGATCTTCTTCCGGGAAAAGAAACCTCTGGCATCGTTCGCATAAAAGGATCAGAGATGCAGGACTTAAGTTATTTCACCGGGTAGACCTTTGTTAGATAGGGACCACTCTTGTTAAACCACTGAATTCTCTTCACCGCTCTTTTAACATCGGTTTACTTAGGATTATGGGGAGTTGTACAAAGGCCGAGGGTTTTCATTAATTACGTCAATGCCATACGTTATGCATTTTGTTCGGCAATTAACATACTTGAAAAGTCCTTATTAAGACCCTTGAGCAGGTTAACGCCCAAGGGAGAACTTAAGGGTCTTTAATAGATCTCTGTGAATGCCTTTTAGGGGACCCGGAATGCCTCTACGAGGATTGGAGGTCCTTTAAGAATGCGCAAAAGTTTAATACTCAAGATTTCGTGAACGTGGTTTAATAGGTCGAAAAAATTTTGAACGATTGTTGGAGGTTCCTAAGAGCACTTGAAACAGCTGAAGGTATATTAGAGGACTTCAAGGACTTCCACAGAATTCTGAAGGTTCGGTAGAGACGTATAGGTGCTTCTATATAATCGTGAAAGATCTTTAGAGGTCGATAAGGTCGTCCATAAAATATTGACGGACTTGCAGAGGGCAGATATAACGAGTTCAGAAAATTTTGAAGGACTTGTACAGGGTGTAAAAAAATGTTTGGTCCTGGCTGCCATAGGCGTATTCTACATCTTCGGATCGGTAAAGATCTGTGAAAAAAAGTTACCGCAAAATTGTCCTTGACCTTGAATTACAAGAGCAAATTTTTGTATTATTGTATTTTATTTTATTTTTAAAAGTGTCAAGGGAACCATGGGTCAAAACTCAACTCACCCATGATTCCCTTGACACTGTTCCGTCGCGTCGGAATCATCCACGCGGACTTCTTCAAGTTATTATTTATGGTCCGTTCGTGCCTAAAGACCGTCGTAGAGGATTAAACGAACTAGGGTCATTCGACGACCAGTCGAGGCATCTGGCCTAATATTTAGCTGTTTTCTACACTTAAAATACAAAGTGTCATAAATCGTGTCCCTCCGAAGGATCGCCCGCGACCGTTAACCGTCCCGTGTCGAATTACCGAGACGCGTCTGTGACCGATACAGGGATCGCCCTACTCCTTCTTCTAAGGGCCTCATTCAGTGCCACAGGAAGGAGGTCCTAACAGTTAAAAGTGTACTGATTGGGAAATGCAACTTTCTGCAGGAACCAATCAGTGCATCTTATTTCCTATTCGAGAAGCCTGACGAACATCGCGTTGAGACCGCGTTCTTCAGTTTAGTCTCGTCAGTCAGTCGCGTCATTTCAAATCGGTTTACGGCAGTTCAATGTCCAGCGATCAGGACACGCGTCGAACGGGATCGCATCTTAATCAGATCCGCGAGCGTATCACATTGTCGCGATTCAATTCTCTTTAGGCTATACAATCTGCGCGCGTATAAGGCAGGACCTGCTAGATCAGCCTTACTGATGAGTCCACTAGCAGGTCCGGGACGAAACGCTTCATTTAACGTATATTTTATTGTCTTGCGAATCGATAATGTCTTTTGCGTCTTCATGTCATTATAACATTTTGAACTACTGGCCCAATATTAAATTGGCGGGCACAGATCCGGAATACGTCGCGCTCACACACAGCGGCGACAAAACAACACTTTTTATCCCCTTGATGCGTAGAATAAAATACAATAATACAAAAATTTGCCCTTGAAATTCAAGGTCCAGGACAATTTTGCGATAACTCTTTTTCACAGATCTTCGCCGATCCGAAAATGTAGAATACGCCAATGGCAGTCTGGACCAAACAATTTTTTACACCCTGTACAGATTTCGAGAAGAAAATTAAAAATGTTCATAAGAGGTTTGTTTATAAAAATATTGATAAGAATAGGTTTTTTAGAACATTTCAAGGACCTCCACAGTGTCACGGAGGCTTCGAAAAGATCCCTGAAAGCATAAAGTAAGTTCTAGTGTCTCATTAAAGGTTCCTAAACCTTTCTAGAATCCTGGGAGCCTTACAAATGTTTCTAGGTATTAATCTTGAAATAATGATATCGGCGCAACGATTTCGATCTATTTTTACAAAAATATAGCTATTTTACAATATATCCGACGTTTCGGTTCTGATTTGAACCTTTTTCAAAGGAAATTGCGTCTTTCTTTCTTATTATTTCAAGATTAATTAATATTTACGATCGAGATACAATTGAAAAGTTTCTAGGTATCTTCGTAAAACCTTGAAGACAATCCAAAAGTCTCTAGAAGCCACCATAAAATTCTGTAGGGTGTCTGCAATATCTGAAATGCTTTTAAAAAATTCTGAAGATCCTCCAAGTGTATTCAATAGCCTTCGCAAGATTCTGAAGGACTTCCAAAGGTTCGTAAAGGCCTCCAGAAAATCATGGACGTCATTCCTCTATCAGACTTCTTTGATTGACAACTCACCTGCACAGACAGAACGCTATTTCCACGGAGTGTTTGTGATTGGCTGACTTGTAGAAGTTCTGCAGAGCATCCATGCACTCGTTCCTCGCGCAACTAGTCGCGTCGCAATGATTCAGCACCGGCTCTAGGAGCACCTTACACTCCGGATCGTTCCTAGAACGAGACGCAACGGGAATGATCGCATGCGAAATCCAGAACCAAGCATCCTACGTGATGAGATAAAATCTATATATCCTTACAAACCCAGTGAACCGGATGATTTTATCCTTTCGAGATAATTTGAATAGGCTTTACGAATAATGCGGGAAATTGCATAGAAAATCGCCTCATAGAAGTTAGCCCACTTGTTGAATTAAACAATTTCAACAGTTGTGCTGAATTGTGCTATGTTTGTGCTATATCGTGCTCGAATATTCTAACTATAATATGAAAAATGAGATGAAAATTGAGAAAAACGATTTTTTCAGTAGCCCCACTTTTCACTTTTTTCAATTTTCTCAATTGTGCTAAGTTGTGCTAAAGTATTACTTTAAAAAAGTTATAAATAAAGAAGTTACAGTCAAAAAACACTTTGATATCTAATTATCATTTAAGTAAGAAACAGTTATCCAAACAGCATATAATCATATATCTGAGTTGTGCTAACCTACCACAAGTCAGCACAACTTTCAAAATCCCCAGCACAACAATATAAAGGGCACTTTATTACTTTTTTAAAGTAATCCTTTAGCACAATCTTAGCACAACTTAGCACAACTTAGCACAATTGAGAAAATTGAAAAAAGTGAAAAGTGGAGGGCTACTCAAAAAATCGTTTTTTACAATTTTTCATCTTATTTTTCACATTATAGTTATAATATTCGAGCACAATATAGCACAAATATTACTTTAAAAAAGTTATAAATAAAGAAGTTACAGTCAAAAAACACGTTGATATCTAATCAACATTTAAGTAAGAAATAGTTATCCAAACAGCATATAATCATATATCTGAGTTGTGCTAACGTACCACAAGTCAGCACAACTTTAAAATCTCCAGCACAACAATATAAAGGGCACTTTATTACTTTTTTAAAATTACTTTTTTAAAGTAATACTTTAGCACAACTTAGCACAATTGAGAAAATTGAAAAAAGTGAAAAGTGGGGCTACTGAAAAAATCGTTTTTCTCAATTTTTCATCTTATTTTTCATATTATAATTAGAATATTCGAGCACCATATAGCACAAACATAGCACAATTCAGCACAACTGTTAAAATTGTTTAATTCAACAAGTGGGGGACTAACTTCTATGAGGCTGGAAAATCGACGTAACGCGCGCATCCTGCATGTTGCGCAAGTTAAAGTAAATGTTCCAAGTCTTCTCGCTAATTGTCAGTTGTCAATATAATTGCATGAATATGTTTATGATTTTTTGTACAAATTTCATATTGTATCATTCGAATCGTTACGTTGCATGTATGGGTTCTCATTTTAACAAAATTCTGTATACTCTACTGTGTATCCTCGTAATCTCATCACTTTCAAGTTGATTACAGGTAATCCCGCAATGTAGAAACTGTGTACAGGATTTCGACTCACTTGCAAGCGGTGTAGGCGTGATGACACGTGCTGGAAAGGATGACTTTCACTGGCTGCTGGATTTTATCCAGGTCGGACGAGGCAGATGGCAATACCACAGACGTCACTGCACAGAAATGCAAGAAAAATGTTTTACAAGCTATAATTCGACGGCCATCTAAATATTTTCATTCGTTTTCATGAAATATGAAAATTGTGTAAAGATCTTTCCAGAATTTTATCTCAATTTTCAAGAGATCGAGGATGTTAAAAATGCAATTAATGTCATGATCAATGTCAATGAACTCGTTACGATTCACAGTCTATTAGACAGCATAGGGGAAAAGTAGAGGTAAAAATTTAATTACAAAAAATTAAACCGACTTCGAAACGCACTAAAAAAATTCACAAGAAAGTATGAATAATTGCTTTTTGATTTCTTTCAATTGATTCCTTTTGATTGACTAAAATAAAATATTAAATACAATACAATCTTTTCGGTGGCGGCGCAAAATTGAAAATTTTCCAAATCACAGATGTTGCTGATTATGATTTCATTGGAGTATGGTGGACTTGAAAATTCAGTAGGTTGGAAGAGGAGATATATTAATATGTGAAGCATGTGAAAGAATTTAAGGATTTTCGTAATTTCTAGCGTTGAAAATTTTTAATTTTGCACCGCCTCCGAAAAAATTGTATTGTATTTTAATCAATTGCATTAACAGTTGGTGTGTATTCATAGAAACCAACAGGAAATATTTCATACATTTTCGTGAATTTTTTAGTGCGTTTCGAAGTCGGTATAATTTTCTTCAATGTGAATTAAAAAAAATAGATTAATTTAAAAAGCTTTCGTTTAATTAGTTAATTTCATGTTATATTTATTTTTTAATCAAATTGTCTTCATATTATTAAAAATTGTAAATGAATTTTGTGAATAATTGTATCCTTTGTTTTCATGCTAGTGAGATGACAACACGATAAATTTGAAGTTTTGTAACAGTTTATAATTTTTTTCTCTGTAACTGTTTAGTGAATCCTAATAAATTTTGAACATGAAGTGGAATTTTATGAATTCTCCATAAGAAGACGTGTTAAAATGTGCAAACTTTAAGTTGCTATAAATATTAAACGATGTAGTGAATCTAACTCAAACTTTGGTAATTGCATTAATTTACTAAAAATTATATCTTGACAAATTTTCAAAACTTTTGTTGTGTTTTTATATACCTCCAGAACATTCGTAAACGTTGAAGATTCTATTTCCTCAGTAACTGAAAATTGAAGCGGATCGTAGGTTCGGTAATTATTCGGTTTTGTTTGTGCTCGAAGTAGCGGCGTGCTATCAACGAACAATTCTGTTGGGAAGCAGAGATCGGGGAACCGCAGGCTGAGATTCATCGGGTAAACAGTAGCTTGCTCACCGGAACGGCGTAACAAGCGGAGAAATCGAGTGGAACCGCATTCCGAGGATGGCAACAAATTTTCCGTGGGTCGTCGCGCGACGTAGCCGGATAATCGCATGGATTTCCGTCGACACGGGATCTACGCGCGTAATTCTTGTTCCTCCGTTCGAACGCGGGGACGTGCTGCCGCATTCTTGCCTCTCCAAGCCTACCAGAAGATTGCTATCGAGCTACTGTCGACACACGTTCCCGCGGAATGCACTCTTAAGGTCGATTCACTTCGCGGGATCATATACTGACACTCCTGTTACACCAGTTTTCGAAAATAGGAAATAACTGCGCCATTTTTTAAGATTTTTGACTTATCTAAAAAGGTACACAAAACCGAAAGTTTCGGCTATGATCGCTAAAAAATTTCGGGCGAAACTTCCGTTTATAGCAAAAATCAGAATGCGATGAAATTTTGAAAATAGATTCTTCTTTGACTAAAATGACGATTGCCAGAAGGATTTTTCGCGCATCGAAAATAATTTTTCTTATCATTACAATGTCGCGCTCTACCTTACCGACTTACCGACTTTCTATTTTATATAGAATATCTTCAATTAGTTGTAAAAAGGGATCATCACCAGTCTAGTTCACTTCACAGCGCCATAAAAATTCACACGTATCATCTATAAACGAATCCTCTTTAGTTTAAAGTAATACATATACAAGGTAAACTTCAAGTTTTTAAAGACTACTCCTGGATTGTCGTGTCCTCTCCGCCCCCATCCCGACCTAACCACAACTCATTCTAATTGCATAAATAATAATATAACTAAATAATAAATAAACTTCTCGGGTTAACCTAATCCAAATTAATTCTCATCGCATAATCTTCCCATTGTAGATATTGGTTCACTTGGTTTAACAATTGAAATTTTTTATACATTTTACATTAATTTCCAGAATATATATATATATATATATATATAGCATATATACAGCACGAACAAAAAGTACAAAGTCGGTAAGTTAGTAGTCGCTAAGGTAGAGCGCAACATTGAAATGATAACAATTTTTTTTTCGACGCGCCAAAAATCCTTTTGGCAATCGTAATTTTAGTAAAAAAAGAACCTATTTTCAAAATTTCATCGGATTCTGATTTTTGCTATAAACGGAAGAACAGCCAAATTTCGAATTTTTCGATTTCCTATTACCTGTGAAAAAATTGCCAATGTTTGGTACGAACGAGGCATATACCTGACTAGTACAGAAACAATTCCGAAATACGAGGTTTGGAGATTGGTGAATAATTTCGCCATTTTTGTACATTTTTGCTTTATAAAAATGAGAATACGCAGCTCAACAATGTATCTGTGTCTTGAAGAAATCCTGAAATTGATCACTTAGTAATTGCTTGTAAAAAATTCTCAAATATTAGCTAGACACTCAAGGTTCACTGCAAGCACGACCAGTTTAAATCAATGTAGCAATTTTTCCCCGCAGCATGAGTGGCCCAAGGGTGTACGCCTAATCAGGATCAAGCTGTAGACTCACGGTACGAATGATAAATCATTTGGTCACCGACTGGCCTGGCTGAGGGTGCACCGCGAAAGAAAGGGAGGCGAAAAGGAGGTCTCGTTCGGGAATCTTGAATATTTATCGGCCGATATTTATCCACGCTGCGGCCGCCATTTGAAAACAATGGCTGAGAATAATTGTTCATTTATGCAAATCGACCACAGTGCCGGTTCCGCGGGGTAGGTCGGAGTCTAACTGCTCCGAGCGCCGCGCCGTGAGAGGAAACTGTGCGAGCAAACGCGAAGAAATCTTGAAGAAATTGAAGCTGTTTCGATCGTTGGATCGCTGTATTAGCGCGATATCGCTTGGAATAGTCTCGAAGTAGATATTCTGAACCACGATGGGGCACTTTGAATGTTTCCAAGATTCCATATACTGACCTATCCGAAAATTTTAGGAAAGAAGCGATTTTAAATACAATTGCTAAACTAAAAGATCAAGGTTTATTTAAGGGTATAATTTATTTTCAACGGTTCTTTAAAGACGTTCGTTCACCTTGGTTCAAGCATTTTAAGTTAACTAGACAATATATTGTTACAATCAATCGATGCAGGGCCGACCATTATCATTTGGCAGCTTCACTTGCTATTATTGGCATTGTTGATAACCCCAATTGTAAGTGTAATCAGGAGCAGGAAACACTTAACCATGTTCTATGGCAGTGTAATCTGTATAATGAGCAGAGGATAAAATTCATCCGAGATCTTACTAGAGCTGGATTTCAATTGCCGTTAGATATAGGTTGTTTAATCACCGACTAGATATAGGATAGACTTATCATACAATGTATTTCGGTGGCCATTTTTGCCAGGGCCACTTAGCCCGTTTTTCTTGTCATTTCCTGTACTACCAACTGGGTTTAGGGCCACGAACAGGGTCTCGTCGGTGGTGCTGGCTCTAAAATAAGCTGACAGCACAAACAAGATATAGGCATAGGATTCATGTACCTCTTGTATCTCTTATGAACATTTTTAACTTTCTTCTCCAAATTTGTAAGGTCCTTCAAAATTTTCTGGATTCGTTATATCTACCCTCTGCAAGACGTTCAACATTTTATTGACGATCTTATCGACCTCTAAAGACCTTTCAGGATTATACAGGGTGTTCCAAAATTCCTCCGACACCCGAAAATGGGAGGTTGCTTGGGTCATTTGAAGCGACATTTTCCTTTACAAAAATGGCGTCCGCGGCTTTGTTAGAAGTTACTAACGAAAAACACGGACCAATCAGAGCGCGACCTAGACGCGAGTTAGCACAGTCGTCCCGACGCGCCAACTGTCAATTGGCCGAACGTGCCATCGCATGTCTAGATCGCGCTCTGATTGGTCCGTGTTTTTCGTTAATAACTCCTAAACAAAGCCGCGGACGCCATTTTTGTAAAGGAAAATGTCGCTTCAAATGACCCAAGGAACCTCCTATTTTCGAGTATCGTAGGAATTTTGGGACACCCTGTATATCTAGTCGGTAGTTTAATAACCGAACCTAATATTAAAGCATGTGTTTATATGATAGCGTTTATCAACTCTTGTAATCTACGTGTCAAATGGTTTTTTTTCTTTTCGTTAATAATGTTCTTTTTGTTTTGTCTTTTTTCTAATGTTCGTGCTTTCGATTTTATTTTGTATTATAATGTAATATGCTTTATGTTCTATTAAATCACATATGAGATTTTCTCAAATAAAAAAAAACCTCGATGGGGAAAAGACGAGTCCCGGACGCATGTGCAAAGGCTCGATACTGAATATTCAACCGCGCGGTTTGTCCCGTTCCGAAAGAAATCGCGGTATTTCCATAAGCGCGCCAGGGTGGCCGGCGTTTTAAACAAACTTCGCGGGCAACTTGAAATAAACTTTCGTATTAAGGGGCTGGAATAAATGTATAAGGTTAATGCAAGAATTATGCAGCGGGGACCGCGAAATCCTCGCCGGTTCCGTATTAATCGTCGCGACGAATCGCGGCGCTGAACGGCCGATGCAAATCGACACGGAACAGCGAACTTTCCCGGGGACCTGTTTGTTTTTATTCATCCCGAGCCAAGCAAGCTTTACCGCTAATCAGTCAGACTTTACCTCTCCCAATGGTAGGCTAAACCTGTGAGCTCTGAATCCTCTCGAACCGTTCGAACGCAGTTTTATACAGGGTGAGGCGTTATAAACAGGTCGCCTGAATAACTTGCTTGCTTTTGAAGATAGAAGAAAATACATCAGACCAAACTTACATGGCGTCGAGCCGCTTATAATCTGATGTTACTAATTTCGGTAATTATTTACTTTATGGATTCCTCACCGATTTTGATGACCTTGAGATATGTTGTCAAGGTCATCATTCTGAACAACTTTTTCCTATACATGTTACCGCCGTTCGATTTTAGTTTTCGAGTTATTCGCAAAAAACTATCGCTAATACTCTAAAGACTATTCCTGGATTTTCGTGTGCGTGGTGCTCTCCGCCCCCTCTACAACTTAACCACAACTGCATTGCATTGCTGCTCTAATTCGGAATTTGAACTACTAAGGGAAAAATAATACGAATAGAATGATTTGTGGTTAGGTTAGCTTAGGTGTTTTTGCGTAAAAGCATTTTCCACACGCTAAAAAATGATTAGGTTAGGTTTGATTTGAAAGCTGAGCGGCGATAACATGTATACGAAA
Organism: Lasioglossum villosulum; assembly: GCA_963971365.1. Lineage (NCBI taxonomy): Eukaryota > Metazoa > Arthropoda > Insecta > Hymenoptera > Halictidae > Lasioglossum > Lasioglossum villosulum. The sequence continues at coordinate 14,554,700 of OZ020498.1, forward strand.
AAGTTGTTCAGAATGATGACCTCGACAACATATTTTAAGGTCATCAAAATCGGTGAGGAAGCCCCTAAAGTAAATAATTACCCTAATTTCTTTATATGTGGTGACGTGAAAGAGATACGATCACATTTCCGGTTTCTCAAAACGCGTCTGTCTCCAAAGGCAGAAAGTGAAGGAAAGTGATTACGATCGGGAAATTGTTCACCATACACACGCTTTCCCCATAATTCTATGATATTGACCATAACTGCTAACCATTTCCACTTTCTCTTCTATTGTGTAAAGCATTCTTGAAAATTGAACACTAAGATTGAATATTATGAAGCCATACTCGGTAGTCAAACTATGAATAACATTTGTGGGTACAGATAAGAGTACAATGTGATTTAATGTTCGTTTATGTTCTGTGACCCTTATAAGTAATTACAAGAGGCAACAACCAGAGAATGCACAGAACTACTTCAAGTGTGCTTTGAGACAATTTATTTTCTACCGTAGTTGATCGTAAGTGACCTTGAACGACCTCCATAATAGGTTATTGTATTCGTCTTGAACCATTGTACCAGAATGTAAATTAAAAACCATACCGTTCCATTAAAAAAAACAGAGTTGACCTTCATATCTCCTTGACATCTCTACCTATAAAAAAGTACTAACATCAGATTATAAGCGGTTTGATATCATGTAAGTTTGGTCTGATGCATTTCCTTCCATTTTCAGATGCAAGCGAATTATTCAGGTGACCTATTTATAACACCCCATCCTATTGTATATTCAATTCCGTTGACGCTTTGACATTGCGTTGGGAGTTCGTCACATTCCTACGTGATCTGCTGATTTTTAATTAAGGGGGTTTTATGTCATCAATTTGTTGATTTCAAATATGTTTCTACATCATGGATTTTTGAAACTTTGTATTGTTTCGACAGTTTTAGAAGCAGAGAGAATTTTTGATTTTTACGTAGGTATTTTATAAAATGATGTGTGAAGTATTTTAAAAGATTTACTTTTTAATGGAAAAATTAGACTTGGTAGATGGATTCTTTCTGATTGAAATGGAAAAAAAAGACTGAATTTAGTAATTGGTTTTCAAGATGAAAATTCGTGACTATAAAAGTGACCTGGTTTTGCGAAATCCGAAATGTAGTCGCAAATATTGTGCGCTTCAAAGGTCTGTATTCAATAAACAAAATAGAAAGTTGCAAAATGACTTAAACCTCCCTTAATTGTCCACATACTATCGCCATAATGATCTCAATTTTGATCAAAATCGTTATCATTCAACCGAAAGAGTGATCGGCTGGTATAACGAGACCCAATAGACGAGCTAAAGAAACGAAAGAGAAAGACATGAAATAAGAAGGACGAGATTCGCAATCAAGTAGCCAATTAGCATAAATGTGCCAACGTAAGCTCGTCTGTCGGTCACTAAAGAAATCAGAAACTTGTTCATCGCCAACAAATAAATGCGTATTACACATCGGATTCTCCGACAGATCTGAATAGGGAGCAACGAGAAAAAGCCGCTTCAAAATTTCCCGGAGACCGATGCTCGATATCTCTATAATTGACAATAAGGATTCGGGGGAACCATGATCCGTCCTCGAGGAGCTCCATTCAGGGGCGGACGGTCGAGGTTAAAAGGAGATGAAACGAGAAGGAGCCGGGCCTCTGGAAGGATCCCACCGATGACGAATGTTCGGCATCGTTAACCAGCTACCCTCCCTCAATTGATGAACTCGATGGCCGGGGTTAACGGCCGCGGGACTGCGGGAACCCTTCTGAATATCGGTGGAACCATCATCGCTGCCACTAGCGAAGAAAAACTGTTCGAGACAGGCACTAGGGTGGCTGAGATGGCCGAATGACTAGCCATAAGTCACCGGCCGTGAGGAGCGAACCTTCGACGCACTTTATTAAGACAAACGATCGCCCTAGATCCCTACGTCAATCGTCTAATTACGGCACCCCGAATCTTCCCGGCGCCACAGTGGTCCCAAAGCCCGGAAACGTGGCCAAAACTTAAAAAATCAACTTTCAACTAGGTATGTTTTAATTATTGGATTGGGTACCCTAATAGTGTATGAATTGAGGATAAACCGGAAAAAAGTCATATGTTTATACCTCAGCAGCAATCGCAGTCCGAACTTCCGATTCTCAAGACCGAGTTTTTTTTCGCTTATGAGTCTCAGTGCGAATTTTAAATATACGGTATACAAATTTTATTGTATCTTTATGTCTTTAATTGTGCGTTATGAATGCTGTTTGTGGAGGTAAGTTGAGTAGTTCTCAGTGATAAATGTTTATTATTAAGTGGTAAATGTGTATGCGAAAGAGAGCGTTAAAGTGAAGGCGTAAATTTTAAAGATGTAGAGTAAAAGTTGTGAATCCTGCAAAATCACGCGCTAAAACTTGTTCGAGCATCTACTTTACACTATTATCTTTCAAATGAAAAAAAAATTAGCTGCAGAATTTTGCATATTAGTTCTTACCACTATTTTTTATAATGCAGAATGGGTATTCTGCGTGCTTTGAAAGAGCATTTGAAAACATTTACATTCCTGGATTAAATTGAAAATTTGTGGTGTAATGTTCTCAAGGCCGCTAGTTACGAATCTGAACTTAGAATTTCGAAAAACAAAATGGCCGATCCAAGATGGCGCACGGGTGTTTAAAGAAATGATTCGATTTTTATAAAAATTGATAACACGATGTTCTTAGGATCACTGATTACGAATTTGAATTGAAAAATTTGATGGAACAGTAAGGTTGATTCAAATATATCAACATTTGCAATGGAGGTATGAGGCACTGGTAAATAAAACTTTAGTACACCTATTATCATTAAATTGCGTTTATTGAATTATTCTAGTCATAAAATCACTTTAAAAAAAATTTAAATTTTCGTTGTTATTTTCAAATTCGTAATCAGAGATCCCAAGAACATCGTGTTACCAATTTTTATAAACATTTAATCATTTTTTCAAACACCCGTCTGCCATATTGGGTCGGCCATTGTGTTTTTCGAAATTCTAAGTCTAGATTTGTAATCAGCGACCTCGAATACATTGAATCACAAATTTTCAATTTAATCTAGGAACGTGTTGAGGTTTTGGCCACGTTTTCGGGCTATGGGACCACTGGCGCACAGTGACCAAAACCTGGACAAAAATCGATTTTTAACTTTTGTTTAAATTGTTGGAATATTCCGTTTTGAGGTTATATAGAAATAGTAATTTATAACGGCTTATTTGTAGTACCATCGCATCGAGACACAGCCCTTGTTTATTTATTATAGGTAGAACAAAAAAAATTACTGATATTTCCCTAGACGCACAGTTTTTGAGAAATTTGAGTTTGAACAAAAGACATATTTTTCGAATTTGAACAAATATTGTGATGTTATTATGAAAGATATTGTATTGTTCTTTACAGCAAAAGATTATCTAGGTTTCCTGAATCAAATGAATGAAAAAAGATTCCATCAAGACATGTTGGTTATGGAAACACGATACTTAATTGGGAAAAGATAGTACATCCATGCTTGCAGACTATTGTTGGAATTTAATAACACAAGCAGAAACATCTCATGAACCTCAGTCAAGAAGAAAGAAGTTTTAGGCATGTTTTCTATCTTGTAAATTACTATTTTTACTATAAAATAATGAATAACGAACAAATATATTAATAGAATGGGGATATAGTAATAAATAACAATAATAAATAGATCATTTAAATAAGCTGACATAATTATAAAATATTTTATAATATAATATATTTTATATTATTATTATATTATATATATATATATATATATATATATATATATATAATATATTATTATTATATTATATATTATATATTATTATTATATTATATATATTTTATATATTACATATATTATTATACATATTATTTTATTCTGCGATTCGTGTCGGACGAAGATATTTCGCTTTCTGGATCGAAAAGAAACATCGTCGTAGGAAAGTTAAAAGGATGATTTCTCTACATAAAAGTCTGGTCTATCGCGGCTATAGTTCAATTTTTCGCTGGACCCTTATTTTTTCAGATAAATGAAAAAAATATCATCAAAAAACGGTGCAAACGTGGAGCCTCTCCGTCTTTAACGATTGTTCGAACATGTTTAAACAATCATAATGTATTAGTATTGCACATCACTGAATTCAGGAAATATCTTATAATAGCATCACAATATTTGTTCAAAGTCGAAAAATATATCCTTTTCTCAAACTCAAATTTCTCAAAATTTGTGTTTTGGAAAAAAATTAAGGACACATTCGTAACTAACGCGAAAAACTGTACCAGAATCGCATAGTTTAGTCATATCAGTCACAATTTCTATTAACATATATTAATATGTATACTTAAACTATATCGGAATTTGCAGTGACCAAATAAAATTTTATCAAATATAATTTCAATCTAAATTCATCATGTATTCTGTTTATAACAGTTTATAAAAATTTTTTGAAAATTTGGAAATCTTTTCCTTAACTGCCTTTTCCTTTCTCTTCGGTATAATTTATCATAAGATCAGGTCTCATTTTAACTTATAACCATTTTTAGTCATTAGTCATAGTGAAATTCCGATTGCGTATTTAGTCAGTGTCCAATATTCATCCTTAATAAAAATTTAGTCATTATTCATTAGTTTTATTACACTCAAATGCTTATGTAATCATTACTCGTTAATCACGCTCAAGTATTTACTTAGTCATTAATTATTAATCTCTTTTGTAGAGCTTACGAAGTTATTAGTCAATAATCATAATTGTGACTAGAGTTTGCCCAACTCTTACTCGGAGAAACGTTTATTTCGGTATTGAACATCTAAACCGCTTCTAGGGCCGTTCCTTCCTCCCGAGGCTGAGATTCGGCTTTTCAAATATTGCTACACAAAGCTCAAAGATGCTTCTACATCCTCAAATTTCTTTGTAATTTTTCGATAATCAGTTATCTCTAGAAAAAATGATTAATGTTACCTAATTTCGGACGTCATGAAGATGTCGACGTCCTCGGAAAACAGGGTTTCGAAAATATTAAATAACTTTGACATTTCCAACATCCTTGCATTCTAAAAATTACTAGAGAAAGGTAATATATGCACCTATATCTTGTAAAAAATGCGAAATTCTTCAAACAGTAGTTTCCTGTCAAAAAATTCCTGAACTTATTAATTTAGCTTCAGACATGCTGGTCAAAAAGGAAGGTACCCTAGTAGCACAAAACATTGTATACACATTCATATAATATTAAAAAGAGATTCAATCTTATTTTAATATTCAAATAATCATACAATATTTATTTTATATTAAGTAACGAATATTATTTTATAAATATGGAGGAAATATCTATTTCATGTTACGAGAAAAATATCTTATTCTAAATATTAAATTAATCTATATTGCATGTTAGAAATAGAATATTCTTTCCTAATATACATATAATATTTATTTCATATCATGAAAAAAATATTTCTTCTCATTATAAAACGAATCTCTATTTAATATTAAAAATAGAATAGTCTTTCCTAATATACAAATAATATTTCTATTTCATACCATGAAAAAAATATTTTTTCTCATAAAATAAATCTTTATGTAATATTAGAAATAGAAATTTTAAAGTATCTCGAAAACAAGATAATTTAATAATTTTTTGCTTTGGTAATCATTTTTTACACAGAATAAACAGTGAAATCGATTAGTACAACAAAAAATATGCATTTCTACTTAAAGGAATGATGCAATTGTTAATTGCACATGCACAGTTGCACAAAAAAAATCTATTGGCCTACGAATGTAGCATTCCCCGAACCATTAATCTTTCTAACTGCATAAAAAATTCTGTATTTTCAATAAACCCCTTTCGAAGACGAAGATAAATATTCCCTCGAGCAGTGCACAGAAAGTAGTGTTATTATATTATAGTTTCTAATTTTTGTTATAACTTTTTCTTAAATTTGAAGATTTAATTGAACGTTATCTAAATATGACTTTCAGGTTTTTTAAATATTTACTTTATGTTTTTTAAATATGTAATTTATAGTCTCTGAATATTTAGCTTATATTTTCTGAACATTGAATTTACATTTCTTGTATATGTATAGAATATTTTTCTCATATGAAAAAGTGTGGCTTATAAAATATTTTTTCAATATTTGAAAAAAACATTAACCCAATATTTTTGTGCTACTAGGGTAATAAATAAAAGGAAGATATAAATTGATTTGAACATCTTCCGCTAGAACTTTCAAATCCTCGTCCTTGTCCAATTGATTGTTTTAGTTAGCGAAGATCCAAGGATTAAAAGAAACTTCAAAAGAGAATACTTCGGAAGACTTTCCTCCGATCCGTAACACTTCGAAAGAATTATTTATCGTGACAGTGGCCCCAGCACTGAGAGACCGTTTTGTTTTATTAGCCGATAAACTCTCTGCCAACCAAATTCTATATCCTAACGGATTTATAGGGCATGGGAAACCTCTTCGTCAGTTCTATCTTCGTTCCGGTGAACCTGATACAGCATTTAATAGACATCTCTGAGGCTTCTCTCGTGTAACTTTGTTCGATAACTCGAGCGAAGAGAGTTAAATCGTGACAGCCTTCTCTCGAATCCAATGTTCTCTCGATCGCACTGTGTAAAGACTGCTCGGTGTCAATAAAAAACGAGGGGGAATCAATTATGGAGTCGAACAGCTTCCCGAAAAAGTGGTTGCTCGAGCTTCCAGAGAACATTAAACGGGTGAAACACTTTTCACTCTCGCTATCGATACTTCCGGTGAGCCGTTCAAACGTGGAACAATGTAAATAAAATCGCATCGCTGCATTAAACACGTAGCGATTCGTTTCGCAGAGCCTTGAGAAAGCGATGTGCCGTCAATTCTAGGTTTAAAGTCTATCGAGTGAATTCTACCGAATAGATTCAGCGATACGGTAAGGTAAAGGTACCAGTAGTTGACCATGTACGAGTAGTTGACCATTTTATAGACAAACATAAAAAACAAGATTTTTATAAGCTGTACACGTTTGATGAAAGTGAACCTCGGATACCATACCATCTGTTGGTTAAATTTCTCTGTACTATTCTCTACTAGCTGACCTGACAGACGTTATCCTGTCCACATTTCAATAAATTTGGTTGTGATCATTTTTTGGATTTGTGAAAAGCTATAGGATATATGTAAACACAGTAAAAATTAGAAAAAACGTATTTCACAGTGATCATTATAGCAAACAGACGTGGATATTGTAAATTCCTATTGAAATATTGATTAAAAATATGAATTTTCATGTTTCCGAGCAACTTTTCCAATTTTTTGTACTGTAAAAACATGATTCGGACTACAACGAACATTTAGAAAAAAATTAGCCAACGAACATCATTTCATTTTTATTATATTGATTAACTCACAACGTCTACTCTGTTCCTCAATTTAACTTTTTATGGAATTGATTTGTTTTATTTCTTATTTCATTCTATAATTGTAATTTGTGCTGGTAATTGTTGAAACTAAATGATAGTAAAATGATTCCCAACATTATTGCTTTAACCCTCTTTATTGTCGATATATTGACAAAAGTTGTTCAGAATGTTGTCCTTGACAATATGTGTCAAAGTGATCCGAGATGGCTCCCGTCATAGCAACACTTACCAAATTAATGTAGAAAAGGTGGCTTCACGAGAATCTCAGTCAAGCTTTGATCTATGATATCATTTTTAGAAGAATCTGCATCCCCGACTCTCAAAACTTTTCTAATAGTCGAGAATGTTACAGCAGAGAACAGCAGTAAGGAGAATGAATAGAAAGTTTCAAAGCACGAAGGGTGTTCCTTATGCCTCCTTAACCGTCAAAAACATCCCCGTTCGTCGATCGACGAGCATCGACGCGCCCACGAAGGCGCCATAACTTTCGACGACCTACAGAAGGCGACTTTATTTAGGGTGGATCGGCGGTGATCGATTCAAGGCCACCGGTTGTACCACCCTCATAGCCAGAGTGCCACCCCTAAACTCCTGGAATATCAATAAAGCCGATTCGCCTCTCGAAAGGAAGTCTCGCGCGATGTCGAGACGCCTCTTGTCGAGAATGAATTTATACGCGCCCTTTACCCTCGAGGAAAACTTCCATACTAGTTCAGAAAATGGAAAATATTTATCCAAGAACAAATGGACAATGATAAAGAAATGAATAAAACATCTACCAAAATTTAAAATCAAAGGAACGCTTCGAGATGGCATTGGACAAAAATTAGGCAACTACAAATGTATAAAAAGTATCAGCCATTTATTTCAAATTTAACTCATATCTTGATAACTGTTTGCTTGCGACATACGGTTCAATTCAAGCATTTTTTCTTCTAGATTAGTAATCAGCATCGATCTACAAAACAACTTTACCAACAATTTTCTTCATCATAAACAATTTTGCGGTAAGTAGATTCACTTCTATGTACTACTGTACTCGATTTACACATATTACAACTGCCATACATAGGTGATTTTTAGTACAAGAATTAAGAAATTATCAAAATTTTAACTTGTTTGGTGTTTGTACCAAAGCCTATAACACTTAGGGAATGCAATCCCGCAATCCCGCAGGATCCCACGTCATTTTTGGTCCCGCGTTTCTTAAATAGATGATGCGGAAGCCCGAAAATTTTGCAGGACCATGCACATAATCTAGGTGCACGGTAGTGCACCAGCCAAGTTCTCGGAGTACCTACTTTTACTTGAAACAACTTGGCCGTTTTTTAGAGGCTTGTACCTCGGAATTGGAGGCATATAGAGAGGTGTAATTTCGTACACTTGTTAAGTGCTACCATGTCTCAATATTCGCAAACCGTTAATCTTCCAACATTAGTAGGTTCCGAGATATAGGATCACAAAAATCGCTAATTTTGACACTGACTCACTCACTGACAGAGCATCAAAACCTATTGGGTACTTCCCATTGACCTAGAAGCTTGAAATTTGGTACATAGGTCCACCATAACAGACAACCAAAGGAATAATTATCAAAGTTTGAAATTTTACTTTTTTAAAATTTTTTCTTTTAACCCTTTGCACTCTGAGCTACTTTAACTAAAAAATTAAACATTTTTTCCTACCTGGAATATTTCCATTCCCTATGATTTTAAAAATTGTATGGATATGATATTGATATAATACCTCATACAATACCTAACTGTTTAGTAATTGATTAGATACCCATGTATTTAATAATGTATACAATATTTTGAATAATGGTACAGCAATTTTTAATGGTGCCTCAGAGTCACCATTCGAGTGCTAAGTGTTAAAATTGAATTTAACCATGGACTCTTGTACGAATTAGAACTTGCACAAACAAAGTTTGAAATAATGAACTTTGAAATTTTACACCTTAAAAAAAGCGTAACCTAAGTGGTGGGGATGGTCAGCTGAACTAGTCTTAAAAAATGGCTGTATCTCGGTAACGGTTCTTCCTACCGCAAAAGTAACGAAATTTTCAAAAGGCTTAATCCAAAACATATAGGGTATACCCAACCACATGATCGTTATGATGATACCATACGTATGATCGTTAGTTAATTTTAATGTTCACTATGTGTGATCTTTGATTCAAAATAGGGGATACATGCTTTAGGATTTTCTTCTTTTTTCCATTTAACAATATTTATGCATAATGAAAGATTGCACCTGGTGTGCGGAGGAAGGAATTCTGGCTTGTTTTACGGAAATATAAGCGTTTATTTTTAACATATTACTTAAACAAACGTCTTTTGTTAAAATTTTTTGCACAACTATGTTTCTCATTAAAAACACACAATTTAAAAAGAAAATCAATTTTTTCGACCTTTGGCTTCTGAGATATCTCAAAAAATGCGACTCTGACCACGAAATTTGAGGGCTGTTTTCACCCCTTCAAAGTAGATGGTTGCCGATAAAAAAACACCTGTCAAATATTTATCGAAAAACTATACAGGGTGTTCGACTACAGGTGGGAGAAAATTTAAGGGTTGGTTCTTAACGATGATATAAGACGAAAATGAAGAATAAAAAAATTGCGACTTCGGTTTCGTTATTTAGCTATTAACAATTAAAAATCAACAACGCGTCTAACAAAAGTGTACGTTGTGTATGTCAAAGAGTTCAATGTTGTCCAACGATTTGTTAAACATTTTCACTTCGCTGGGGCCCCAAATGAGAACCAAGGTATGCATGCATCTGTCACTTGATACGTGACTGTCGCGTTGTTAATAGCTAAATAACGAAGCCGAAATCGCAATTTTTTTATTCTTCGTTTTCGTCTTATATCATCGTTAAGAACGAACCCTTAAATTTTCTCCCACCTGTAGTCGAACACCCTGTATATCTGATATAAGTTTCATCAAAATCGGTTTGTATCAACTGAATATGTTCCCTTGTTAGTACTATAAAACTGTTATAACAGTCCAGCGTGTTTCTAATGTTTCTATTCAATTGTGAGTAAAGTAAGAAATCAGAGAACAAAAAAGAAGAATGGCGAGGCGGTTCCAGACGAACACATCGGTGTGCCTAATATTTTACTCGGCCGTGAATCGATGACGAAAGATTCCCGGAAGGGCACGCTCGTTTTTATCCGTGATAGGGAACGATTTCCCTCATTCGCGAGTCTAACGATCCCCGTCGAGTTTCTACGTCCGTGCACCTGCGTCACCGGAAAGGTTCGAAGAGCCTAGCTCTCCTAGCCAGCCGCCTGTAGAGATATCCAGATAGGAGAGAGAGAAAGACAAAGAGAGAGAGAGAGAGAGAGAGAGAGAGGGAAGAGCAGCATCGATCTCGAGAGGAGCCAGAGAGACGGACACCGGTTCCAATTACCGGCGGGTTCGAATTGGCCGTGTTTCTCCGGCCAACTCGAGGAATCTGTCTGCGATCGAGTCAAGGAACCGCCCTACCCGCGTACCTCCCGCTCCAACAATTGATATTCCTACCTTCGAGGATCCTATCCAACGATCCTTTGTTGTGCCGACGACGACCAGGCTCTAGTCCTTGTCCTATCGACGAGTGCTCGCCTAACTACTCCCCAGAACTTGCTGTCAACACTTTTATTCGCTTAGACACTGTCCGGATATTTAACACTAAAAATCTACGACCGCCAAGTGTATCTACTTGACAATTATTCAAATTATTAAGACGCCTTTGTGGGATTGGATAAATTTCTTTATCGAACTTGTAACAGAAACCGATCAGAAGGATTTGCTAACTTCTGCACAGAAGTTGCTTTGCATCACGATGAATTGTCCGGTCTACTGATTTAAAATTATTAGGTCTATTGATTTAAAATTAGAGGGTTCTGATCAGCAAGTTTTTTGTAAATTTTCTTGCTCTGATTCATCCTTACCATCACCAAGATTACCCAAAATTCATGGAGGCAACCCATCCGATTATCTTATGATTAAAGGGAGCATCAGTTTCAGGGAACTTTAAGTTAAATCAGGATATTCAGCACAGGTGTTACCTGTTAAAAAAAAAAAGAGCCACACAAAGAACTTCCCGATTCGTTAGTTGCAGTACATTATTATCATTATGATAACTAATAATAACTAATAACTCACTCTTGCATTGGGATATTTTTTGATTATTGTAAGCATTAGCATTAGTTGCATAATTAAAAAAAAATTTTTTTTATATAAAAATGAAATATATATAATTACGTTTGTTTATTTGGTGGAAAATTTCTATCCTCTCGTATAAATTGCATTGTTGAATGAACTTCTTTCGAAAAAAACTAAAAAATCTAAAAAACTACTTGACCAATATGGACCAAAATCTAATCAGCTCTAAGTTACGACGGGGCCCATCGATTGCATCATTCATCATTCTGATCGCGTTGTTACTTTTTCAGAAAACGATCACGAAAAATTTGATAACATACAAACGGCCATACGCACACACACACACATACTAACGATTTGATAAAAATAGTCTAAAATGACTCCAATGACCATGAAACGTGAAGATCTTCTAAAAAATCGATTTTCGGGATAATTACATTAACTTCCCTATGAATCGGGAATTTAACTAGCCTCTTTCAGATACTATTGATTTCTTAATTCGGCATACAACCCTTTCTCCTTATTGCGTCATAGTATCCATACTAGTGTAAACAATATTTCAGTTTCATCGATAACGGTCAAACTTTTGTTACCTCAATTTCACATTAAACAGAACTTTTTGTAAAAAATGTACAGTAAATTCCTGTATAGTGCGAGGAAAAAGTTGCTGGAAAAAAATTGTATACATAGGGTGAGTCACGAAAAACTAAACCCCTGAATTTCTCTGTTGGTATGAAGAAAAAGCGAAAGATAAGCGAAAGTTTCAAAAGTGAAATGAAACCGTTTAAAGGGAGCAATGTGATGATATCAACAGATCTTGTCATTAATTTTTCTTTTCCTTTTCCTTTTCAACTTTCCTTCTCCTTTTCCTTTTCAACTTTACTTTTCCTCTTTTTCTTTGCCAGGATTATTCGAAGACCAGAAAACGTGGCATTCAATTAGTTAACTGTTTTATAGAATATTGAAGTGCAACAATAAAAATCGTTTAGTTTATAAATATTTAAACTCTTAAGTCGTTAGATCTCAGAACACGTGTACCTCGATATCATCATATTGCCCCCTTTGAAGGGTTTTATTTGACTTTTTAAGCTTTCGTTTATCCTTCATATTGTAATATATCACCGTGTGGATGACTGAATGTTTGTAATATATCACCGTGTGGATGACTGTTTCTATCATATGTTTATTTGTTATATATAATTTTATTGATTTTTGTGTTATATATAATTTTATTGATTTATATGTCACGTTAAGGCTTTTGTTAACAAATGTATGTTTCGTTTAGTTTTTGTTAAATAAAACAGTTCTCTGCGAGCAAGCGACAGAGGTGTTGTGTCGAACCTCCGAGTCTCCTTACAATATATACTGAGAAATTCTGGTGTTCTGTATTTTTGCGAAACTCTCCTTGTATAGTGTTTCTAAAGAATTTTTGATCGCGCTTTAGGAGACTCTACTTCCATCGGCGGCAAAATGAGATGCTTTTTGCTGCTTGTTAGAAACCGAAACTTGACGGAACCTGATCTGTTTGTTTAGGTATTTGTTTGGCCTGTCTCCGCTCCTCTCTAAAAGACTCGTCGACCGGTAATTAACGGCCGATCGCTTAATTATCCAATTAACTTCGAGCACGCGGAATCGGCGGCGCGGTTCCACGATTGGTGGAGTTGCGTACATGGAGTGGCGGTTTTCCAGTCGTTTTTCCCCGTTATTTTTCCCGTTTATTAGCAGCCGCGGTAATTGGCCGGGCAACGTGGAATATCCATTACAATCTCGCGAATGCAAATACATGCTCGACCAGACCGCAGGATATAGAATTACATAGCCGGCACAAGGATCGATTCGAATGCTGCGAGGAGACCTCTGCCTTTCAACGCGACTGGGTTCATTTATATCCCAACAATTAACATTATTGGGGATCGCAGTTAGATACCAGATTAACACACTCTATATTCTGATAATTTCAATAGAAGGATTTCTAAATAATCCCAACAATTACTGCTAACTACTGCGATTACACTTAATTCCTTTTTGTAGCATTCTCTGTATTGATTTCCTTTTCTCTGGTATACATGAATTTTATTCATTGATTTAACGTTATTATTGTTTAATGTTATTATTGATTTAATATATTATTGTATATTATAAATAGAAATGCGAATGTTGAATGTTCTACAGAATCGTATAAATCAGTGGTGGCGGATCAATGACACGTGGATCAAATAAAAAAAATCACATATTGTAATATTGTAATATTGGCCTACATTTTTTAATTAGAACAGAGAGAAAAAATTATGAAATGTGAATATGTAATGTCAGATTTATAAAAAAATTAATAAATAAATAAATAAAAAATAACAAAAATCCAAGTGGAATGCGCATAAGTCAAAGTTACAAATCAAAAAGGAAATTAAACCCAGTTTTGGATTATTTCAAAAGTGAGAACCAAAAAGAGTCAACTTTATCTCTTAACAAAATGTTTGATGTTTCCAAATAATCAGCACCCTTTTTGAGGCAACTGCCTTACGATCCACGCGCTAGTATTTAAAAAGAAATTAAAAATAATTTCCATCAACTCTTCAAAAGGGTTCGCCATCACTGTTTTAAATTGTGTCAAATTTAGACTCATTAAACAATAGATAGCCCAAGGACCGATACGACGTCTCCAAGGATCATACTCAAGTACAAGTCGCAAGTGCCTTGAAAATTATCGAATTAATAATTATATTGCGAGTTTGCACGAAACCGGTAATAATTAACGCACAGTCAGTAGGTAGAAGAATTTCAGCAGCTTTCATCCCGTAGCCCAATTACTTCCGTTTTCCAGGCAATGGAGGCGCGAGCGCGCGAAGGATCCAGCAGCGGTTCCGTGATTAAAAGGGGAGAGGCTCGGATTATTATTTTTAACGTGTCCATAGAATCACGCTCTCAACCCACTTTCGCGTTAATTGAACGAAACGCGAACCCCGAGACACGTGTCTACGTTCGGCCGAGAGAGCATCTGAGAACGCGTGAGAAAATTCGAAACCACGGATCCTCGATCCTCGGTCGTCGGATCAGCGAACATCGGTAGATTAAAACGTGAAATGTTGGTGCTTTCGAAGATTCATCCCTGAAAACGTTAATATTATATCACAATGTCTTCGTATTTCTCTTTTTAATTTACTAGTGATATTATTGATGTAATGAATTAGCGTTGAGTTAATAATAATTAATGTATTGACGTCGATACTTTGTTGATTCGCAAGGAATAATGCACTATATACTATGCAATTCATATTACAATATTGTGATGCGAAATAAAAATTTTTGGCGAAACTTCCGTTTATAGCAAAAATCAGAATTCGACGAAATTTTGAAAATAGGTTCATTTTTTACTAAAATGACGATTGCCAGAAGGATTTCTACCGTTTCGAAAAAAATTTTTTTATTATTTCAATGTTGCGCTCTAGCTTACCGACTACTGACTTACCGACTACTGACTTACCGACTTTGTACTTTATGTTTCTGCTGTGCGCATGCGTCTGTGTGATGTGAGAGTTTGTCAAATGCTTTTAGAGTTGTATAAGTCGTGTAGGTTAACAATGAGTCATTTAAATTTGTTTTACATCGTAAAAAAATGAAAGATTTAGACTCGACACTAGAATGTGTGAGAGAACTTGGGGCGAAACTTCCGTTTATGCTACGAATCAGAATTCGATGAAATTTTGAAAATAGGTTCAATCATCTATAAACGAATCCTTTTTAGTTTAACGCTTTGCACTCTGAGCTACTTTAACTAAAAAATTAAACATTTTTCCTACCTGGAATATTTCCATTCCCTATGATTTTAAAAATTGTATGGATATGATATTGATATAATACCTCATACTATACCTAACTGTTTAGTAATTGATTAGATATCCATGTACTTAATAACGTACACAATATTTTGAATACTGGTACAGCAATTTTTAATGGTGCCTCAGAGTCACCATTAGAGTGCTGAGGGTTAAAGTAATACATATATAAGGTAAACTTGAAATTTTTTAAAACTACTCCTGGATTATCGTGTGCGTGGTCAGCCCCCACCCCGACCTAACCACAACTCATTCTAATTGACGCATGCGCATAGCACGAACATAAATAAAATCGGTAAGTCAGTAGTCGGTAAGTTAGAACGCAACATTGAAATGATAAAAAATTTTTTTTCGAAACGGGAGAAATCCTTCTGGCAATCGTCATTTTAGTCAAAAAAGAACCTATTTTCAAAATTTCATCGAATTCTGATTTTTGCTATAAACGGAAGAACAGCCAAATTTTTTTCCCAATTGTAACTTACAAGAGTCGGATAAAAATTTCTCTCCTGTATGATTTCAATAAAATCTTTTGAAATCCGCCGTCTAGTGATCACATAGACTGTGCATCTTTATGCAAAATAAACATTTTCTTCGTCAATTACGAGACATTGAATTTCTTTCTATTTTTAACAATTTTCATAAGTTGAAAATAGCATATGCACGTTCTCAAATTGTCTTAATATTTTTACTGTTTTAAATTATATCCTCTAATTTTGTAATAAATGCATAAAATCCGCAGTCTACTGATAACACTATTCACTATCATTTACCGACATACACAGTGTTTTAAAAATGTTATTTTGCATAAAGAGTGTCGTCGACTGCATCGATCACAACTCCTCCGGTTCCAGGTCATCTTTCGCCGCAATAACGATCAATTTACCGGCGAAACAATTTCCCACGGCCGTTTTTAATTAAAAGACTACAAAGGACAATTTATCCGCGGTTAATCGAAGCGGGACACGCGCGCGCGTACAAGAACGCGCCGCGCCGGAGGAATATAAGATACCTGAGGATTACCGGGGAACGCGGCTCGTACCGGGTTGCAGACGGTTTATCTGGTAACCGTGACCTATCGGAGGTGGCAGGGTCTTCGCCGGCGGGACGGTAAGGAACGCGGAACGTGTCGGCGCATAAGCTGCGGCCACAATCGCCGTTACCGACGCGAAAGAATAATCCCCCCAGCTCGTAATTAAACCCAGCTTCGTTAACGACGAAACAATTTCAAAAATGCAAGCCCCGGCTAACTGCGGAAGCAGTTTTCAGCTTTTCGGGCGATGTTGTTTTTGAAGGCTACCATGCCAACATGCTCTTCTAGTCGACATCAGGCAATTAGCAACTGGCTGCTTATTATTATTATTACTTTTTTATTAATGCAATTAGAATCTCAAGTTCGAGATTATTTTGCCGTACATTATTTTTTTTAATACATTATTATACTATACTAGCAGCCGCCGACACGGCTTCGCCCGTGTTAAATGTGAGAAGAATTTAGATTTTGATCGTAAGTATGTCAATATATATATATATATATATATATATATATATATATATATATATATATATATATATATATATATATATATATATATATATACATACAAACATCCATTTTTATATATATAGGTATAGATGATAACCCTGGGAACATTATTAATTGATTAATAACAATTTATTGCTCAAATAATAGTTCAAATAATGAATATAGACTAACGCGTACGAACGTGATCGAACGTGTCTGAACGTGTTTCGCGGTATAAAACATGATAACCCTGGGGACCATTATTAATTCATTAATAACAATTTATTGTTGAAATAATAGTTAAAATAATTAATATAGACTTGAAAGATGCAAAGCTCGTTCGTAGGCGTGGGGGAGGGGGGTTTTTCACGGTATGTAATATGACACGTGCAAGCTTTTCCCAGGAAGACTTGACCTTGAACGTGTTCGAACGTGTCCGAACGTGTTTTGCAGTATAAAATACCTCGTGTTCAAATACCTATGTATACCAATTTTCATAGTGATATGGAAGTTAATATATTGCAGCGCCATCTACAACGGCGAGTTACAACAAAATGAGTAGCGTAAAAACCTTCTCCATGAAAAAACACATATATGTGCCAAGTTTCATGTTGATCGGTCAAACAGTTTCGAAGTCTATTAATCAAGTCTATTAAACAAACATCCATTTTTATATATATATAGATAGAATACAATACAAATT
Source organism: Lasioglossum villosulum (assembly GCA_963971365.1). Taxonomy (NCBI): domain Eukaryota; kingdom Metazoa; phylum Arthropoda; class Insecta; order Hymenoptera; family Halictidae; genus Lasioglossum; species Lasioglossum villosulum. The sequence goes on from OZ020498.1 coordinate 14,572,355, forward strand.
ACATATAGATAATCGAAGGTTAGAAAACGAGTAGTTTTAAACATATATATATATACTTTAAATTTTTAACTCACAGTCTTTCAGAAACGAATAAGTTAGTTTACATATTTCCACTATGTGATTGGAGAGTAAAACATTGCATGAGAGTGGAAGAAAAAGATGCAGTTTCTATAATTGCCTGATAAACTCCGACCTACGCTCCTCAAACGAGGGACACTGCTATAACACATGGTCCATATCCTGAGACTCGTAACCGCACTGACATTTTGGATCGTTTATTATGCCAGTTCGAGCAAGAGAGCCGGCCAGATTGTAATGTCCTGATCTACTTCTGTTTATCTAGCTGCTTATTATGATCACTAGGCTAAAGGATCTCTATATGTATAAGAGACTGTTGCAAAGGTTAGAATACGGTTTGTTTTTTAGCTATAAAATTCCATAGGATGAGAATTTTCCAAAAAGATGCATATCGTTGAAAACGTATAATCGCCAGCTCCATTTTCGCTCTAGAAAGTATAATGGTAGGGATAACGAATAAAAAGTTACAGCCAACTCTCTAAAGACAATTTTTCTGAGCAAATAAAAGTTTTGTCGTTTCAGTTCGCACAACCCAGAAACTCTGAAAAGCAAGTGTTGAAATGAAGTGAAAACAGAACATTGCCAGCTCAATAATAACCGACTTAATCGTCTGATTCACTTTCGCAATGTTCGCACGTGAAATAAGTTGAGAGGCTCTCTTGCAGGTGTTGCATTCGATGGAATTCGAACGACTCAACTTCGTTGGCATCTTCTTTCATACAGACAATACGAAACTGTGTACCTTCTGAAGTAGACGAACCCGAGGAATAAAATGAAAATGAACAGATATAAATGTCAATAAAAAAAGAACATTAAAAAAGGAATTACCGCTTCACGAACCCCCGTATTCCACGACACCGATGAAATTTGTGAAGCGAACCTGCTCGTAAATTATTGACCGTATAAACATTTGACAAACTGTAGCCGACTTTCATACGCTCGATAAAAACGTTCTAGTAAAAAATGAATTACTCCGTCACGTGGTCCCCTCGACACCGATACAATTTTTGTTTGAGACGAAATTACTCGTAAATTATTGACCGCATAAAATTTCAAGTCGTCACGTCAGGAGAATCGTTCTCTGTGTATCCGAAATCGATAGGGGCGCACTTTTGACGAGGCGAACCCTCGAACGTGGTTCTCGCAGGTGCGAGGATAGGTGGGCGCATGCCCGGGCCTAGATGCGCGTGCCGGGTTGAGTTATAATTACGGTGACCCGTTTGTTTAACACCGTCGATGACGAGCAACGATTTTGCGCCTTCGTCGAGTCCATCTCTATTGCTTCTTGAGCTACGTTGACTAGGGTGTCTCTTAACCAGTGTTGGGGAATAAATATATATATTTGAATAAATAATTATTTAAATAACAAGTTATTTGTTATTTGGATATTCAAATAAAACGCAGAAATAATTATTTTTTATTTGAGCAAGTCTAAATGAATTTATTTAAAATAATAAAGTTAATTGTTATTTACAAATACAATTTTCAATTATTATTTGTATTCACAAATAATACATTAAATTGTATTTTCATTCATTAATCCGCCCTCGAGCCCGAACACTGGCACATTGATTTCCACCTCAATCCAAATAATAAATTACAGTAACTTCCCTATGAATCGGGAAGTTAATAAACTTTTATTTGCAAATAAGAAATAATAAATAGATTATTTATGGAATTATTTAAATAACTTTAATTTAAATAACAAGTTTAGTTATTATTTGCAAATAAAATCACACGTTTATTTATTATTTAATTATTTATTATTAACTTCCCGATTCATAGGGAAGTTACTGTAATTACCCCGAAAATCGAAAATCGATTTTTTAGCAGATCTTCACGTTTCATGGTTATTGAAGTCATTTTAGACTATTTTTATCAAATTGTTAGTGTGTGTGTGTGTGTGTGTGTGTGTGTGCGCGCGCGCGCGCGCGTGCGTATGGCCGTTTTTATGTTATCAAATTTTTCGTTAACGTTTTCTGAAAAAGTAACAATGCGATCAGAATGATGAATGATGCAATCGATGTGCCCCGTCTTAACTTAGAGCTGATTAGATTTTGGTCCATATTGGTCAAGTAGTTTTTTAGATTTTTTAGTTTCTTTCGAAAGAAGTTCATTCAAGAATGCAATTTATACGAGAGGATGGAAATTTTCCACCGAATAAACAAACATAATTATATATATTTCATTTTTTTTTTAAATTATGCAACTAATGCTAATGTTACTGCTTACAACTAACGAATCGGGAAGTTCTTTGTGTGGCTCGTGGAGAGTCACACACAAAATAAATAAAAAAACCAGTAAGAGCTGTATGCCCCACTAGCAATGTGTACCACTAACCCTTTCGCAACAACAACCCTACCCGCGAGCTCGCGAAGCGAGCGAGCAACAAAAACCAGCTAGTTTAAAATAAAATTTGCCCAACACTGCTCTTAACAAACGAAGGAGTGATGAAATGTTAGGACGCCTTCTAATTTGATTTCTTTACATATTCCAAGTAAGTATGTAAAAAATTAGCCTAATCGGATTATTCTAAATCTTGCGTCAAGGAGCTTCAAGTTAGGGTATTCTGTAAAATTTGAAAATATTTAGTACTTTCGTCGTTTTGAGTGAAAAACTGCCTCCAATATAATCACACAATTTATTTACATAGTACAATTTTTAAACGGAAAAAAGTTTGGTTGAAAATTAATTTTTGGTCAATGTTTTCATAGGCATAACTCTCTGTGCATGCTGACTAACCATGAGAAGATAGTTTCCTTCACTTTTCGCTTCACCTAAATATTGTTGTGTTAAGCTCACAGCCCTTTCAACGGCATCATTTGTGACAGGAGACTTCCGGAGAAAATCTCGGGCTTCCTGAAAGTCCTTACAATTCAATTACAAAAGAATAAGGGTCCAGCGAAAAATCGAACTACATCACGCGATAGAGCAGACTTTTATCTTGAGGAAACACCCTTTTAAATTTCCAACATCAAAAATTCAAATCGTATAGTTCGATGTTAAAACAGTTCCCTTTTTTTTAGAGCGCACGAATATAAATGGGAATCACTGTATATTAAATTTATGATTAATATATGTCTTAAATAAATGTGTGTGTAGTAATTGCAATAGTTTCTAAGATAGATGAAAACAGTTGAAAAATATAGAGAAACTGTTCCAAGTGACAATGTCCAAACAATTAAAAAGCTCACAGAATGCTAATTCTTTTTGAATGTTTACACAAGGAACAAGTAAATGGGCACAACAAACAGTGGAAGGAAAAATAATTTTGCCAGATAGAATAGCAAGTTAAATCACCGTGTGCCGCTGCGTTGAGAGGGTAAACCGCGTGAAAAAATATACGCAGAACCGTTTTTGCCCCGTTCATTCATCAACCGGGGAAATTGTTAAATCCGCTTGTCGCTGAGCCTGAATAATTAGTACGGCCTCCGGGTTATTAGAATACAAATTGACCGATTAGAATAATGGCGACGCTGAAATTAACGGTTCGGATCGTTTACGAGACGTCGGAGGACGATTTACAAAGATTGGAACGGAAACTTGCATTTTAAACAGAATGAGATTCGGTATTGTTTTTATTACAGTTCACTCTGTCATTACTATATTAAACTAATTGCTACGATTGTAGTGCTAATTAATTGATCTTGTAATTACGTTCAATTAAGCTTCTTTACTCGGAAATTAAGTGCTATTCATTTGATTTGTGTATTTTATGCGTAATGAACGATAATTTAAAAATGTTAATACATTCTCTTTGACTTATTGAAATTGTTAAAAACAGAAAGAATTTTATATTTGGTTGCAATGTGTTGCAATTGAAGCACAAAGACTTCATTTTGATGCAGAAATATTTGATTTTGCATAAAGATCAACAGTATACCGTTGAATAATGTACATTTTCTCACCTGTCCATATTTATACGGTTTTCCATTAAAGGAATTGTATATCAAAGGTAACCTCCTTCTCACATAAATAAATAACGGCGAAGATATTTTATTATCCATAGAAATCTGCGGTTCGGTAACGACAAAAGAACGAAGGGAGAGAAAGAATTAACAATTGATATGCACGTAGAAAAACGGAAGCTGCGCTAATTAAACGAAGGTGGAGGAGACGTTAATAAGGTGAGAATAAATGATAAATAAATAAACGAAATAAAGAGGTTAAATATGAGACGTGTGAAGCTCCGTTTCTATATTTAACTATTAACAGCTAAAGCAAACTCCGACGAATCCCAATTTTCGTTCTTTACACAGTGGAACTTTCGCACTTTCTTTTGGACAGACTGTCAGCACCAATTTAGCTCATTTATTTATATAAGTAGATCGGAAAAAGTATTAATATGCTTGCAGCAGTTATTTCAGCAAAATAGTTCCATATATTATTCTATAAAACTCTATCCTCTTGTAAAACGTGAAAAGAAAATCTCTTTTTCAATTCAACTGATTAATAAAAGGGAAAATGTACTTTTTAAAAATTCGAAGAAAATTACATGCAGAGGTTAATGGAACCATGTGCATTTATAGAAAGATAGTTGACTTTCCTAGAATAAATAGATTAAAATTTTTTTAAAGACTGTTCCTTTGATGCCACTTCACGCCTAGCTTTATACACAGAGGCCCCAACTAATCGTTAACAACGCGAATGATCGTCGTGATTTCTTCGGCGATTTTGTCTTGCTCGTCTTCGCTTTCGTCGATCCCGTGATTTCCGGGGGCGCTTAGGTGTAATCAAGCTGTCTTTCATCATCGCGAAACGAGCGCGCATTTCCCTCCACTTGTCGTGTCTCTAATTAAAATCCGTTCGGCCGCTTATTCGCCCGTTTCGACGGCGGACCGGTCCCCGGCAACCTAACGAGTCGCTATTTTCTCCGGATTCGAGAGTCGAACTCTCGACGGGCCCCGGACAAGCTGGAATTTCCCATTCATACATTCAATTTCGCCGGAGCGGACTGCCGGGACCGGAAGCTCGTTTCGCCCTCGCACGCTGCGAGGATCTCGAGCCAAGAACGCATCTCCGCGTTCCAACGGGTTCCTTTTTCCCGGGCGAAACTGCTTCCCGTTCGGATACACCGAAAAACAGACCTGGAATTATCCTAAACTCACCCATCTGTACAAGTTTCACGCCTTCCTGGCACCTATTAACGCTAAACACGGTATTCTTGTATACCTGACACGGTATACTTTTTTTTTTATTATAGAAAATCTCATACGAGATTTATTTCAACATGATGAAACATACAATGCGAAAATTACAAACTGATGAAAAAAAATTTTAACACTGTAGAAAATTGAAAGTACAAAAAACATTCTGATGAAAATGTGATAACACAACACAGTACATATTTTACACATTTACACTTATCCAGTACATACTACACCAAATCAAAGGGTATAGCAGGATAAGCATGGGCCAACGGCCCCCGCTCCGATTATCCTGATTTCTGTCTTAAAACATAGATTTATGTCTAAAAAAACATTGTGTAAAATTTCAAATGTCTACACTCATCGATAAGGGTGATATAGGGGTAAATTCCCCGCACTTAAATGCAATTTGCTACATGGGATAAACGTCAAACAAGAGATATAGTTATACTCTACATTCCAGATTTTTTCAAAATTTTTTGCTAATTATTTATAGAATTGTCAATGCTTCTTGTGACTGTGCATCTGAATCATGCAGTGTTTTCAGGTGTGGCGGCGACAGGCTGACGCCACGTCCCCGCCAATTGTTTAGGTTTAAACATTGTATGTATGAATGAGTCCGGTTGTGCGTTAGCGTCGAGAGTATGGTTCAGTTTGCGTGCTGTGTGCTACAGTCGAAAGTATGGATCAGGTTGCGTCTGTGCGATAGCGTCGAGAGAATGTTTAGATGATTGGGTTGAACGTCGCGAAGGGTCTGAATGTTTAGTTTCGGTTATCGTGAGAATGAGCTGCGTGAATGAATAAAGGATCTTTGTTCGTGAGAATGCATCAACGAGCGAATGGTTAGTTCGTAAGCGTAACTTTTAGTCTTAGTCGAGTCCTCATCGAGAACGGTCACGCGGGCTGCGTGTTGACCGGCTGAAATAAAGTATTCAACTTTAACCACAACTCGTGGCTACTGATTATTTTCTCGACGAGCAACATCCTTGTTCTCTATTGCGACATCCCACCTTCACAGGAATTATTTCAAAAAGTCGACTAAGGTAAAGGTACTACATAGTAGTTGACCAGTTAAGAGAAGTTTTCTAAAGACACTCTTTAAGTCTTCTAAATTAAGTACCGAGGCCACTTTTTAAAAAAAGTTCACTTATACAAATTTAAGAAACATATTTAAAAATTCAGTAATTGCTTCAGAAGTTGATCATTCTTGAACATGAGAAAGTGGTAATTGAATTCGTTAGTAATTGACCACTTATACTAGAAAGAGGGTTAAAGCAATAATGTTGGGAATCATTTTACTATCATTTAGTTTCAACAATTACCAGTACAAATTACAATTAAAGAATGAAATAAGAAATAAAACAAATCAATTCCAAAAAAAGTTAAATTGAGGAACAGAGTAGACGTTGTGAGTTAATCTATATAATAAGAATGAAATCATGTTCGTTGGTCACGACATCACGTGAGAACGGCTGGACCGATTTGGCTAATTTTTTTTCTAAATGTTCGTTGCAGTCCGAATCATGTTTTTACAGTACAAATAATTGGAAAAGTTGCTCGGAAACATGAAAATTCATATTTTTAATCAATATTTCAATAGGAATTTACAATATCCACGTCTCTTTGTTATAATGATCACTGCGAAATACGTTTTTTTCTCATTTTTACTGTGTTTACATATATCCTATAGCTTTTCACAAATTCACAAAATGATCACAACCAAAGGCTATAGCAGGATAAGCATGGGCCAGCGGCCCCCGCTCCGATTTTCCTGACTTCTGTCTTAAAACATAGTTTTATGTCTAAGAAAACATTGTGTAAAATTTCAAATGTCTACACCCATCGATAAGGGTGATATTGGGGTAAATTCCCCTGCACTTAAATGCAATTTGCTACAAAACGAGCAAAGATATCGACATGGGATAAACGTCAAACAAGAGATATAGATATACTCTACATTCCAGATTTTTTCCAAAATTTTTTGCTAATTATTTATAGTTGAAAGTAATGAATTAATTTTTTGGGAATTTTATTAACTATCTTCCCCTGGGTTGACACCTACCAAAAAATTATAAAATATTGCTATGATACTTACCTACTTTGTAAAAAAATCTCAGAAGTGTCCATGTGGTGGAACAGTGTCAAGAAAAATAAAGTATGCCGGCGAACGCTTGGTCTGATCAGTATCGGCGCAGCGACCGAATCCCCTTGCGGTGGCTAGTTATAGGAGCGAACGGGAAGTCGGCGCGTGTATAATAAATTTTTAAATTTAAGAAAATTGTAATTGTAACTCACTTGTTGTAACTCAAATTTAAAAATTTATTATAGAAAAAAAAATAAAAAAAAAGGTTTATAATTATATTTGCTCCACAGTACTAATAGAAATTGTCGGTTAATTTACAGACGCAAAATTTTATTAATTTCTTGAAAATGATCTAAATATAGATCGAAACGTCGAAATTTTGATTTTGTGATATTTTGCAAATAGTGTAGAAGTAGTTTTTTGATCGAACCAGTGCGCTGATACCATTAAAAATTTTGTTTAAAAGCTGTATCTTATTATACAATTACCTAAAATCAATAATATTTTTGATTTAGGAGCTTTGAAGAGTTATCAGTTTATAGCAAAAAAAATGGTTTAATCTATTAACCTTGAAAAATTGAATTTTGGCCACAAAAACGGGCTTCTGGACCACTGTGCACTGTGCGCAGCGAATTTAATTAACGTTAGAGACGAATATTCTTAGTAGGTGAGCGACAAGAATTACAAACTAGTTGAAATTGTGTATAGCGAACGGTGTTGCCATCGATCAGAAAAATCAGTCATCCGCCTTTCTTCCGAACGGTCCGATGGATAGTCGAACACGATCGGCCGACGATGCCCGGCGAACCGTGCGAATCCGTTTCGCTCGAATCAATCACCGGACGGAACATCGATACGCGGGTAATCGCCGGATTAAAGGATAACCAAGGATAATTACTCGCCGCCCGATCCGGACGCAATCAATTCTCGATGCGTTATAGTTCGCACTGCTGCGCCGAGGGGTCTACGCCTTCCTGTCCCACGGATCCCACATCCGTCTTTCCGTAGGACGATTTTTCTCGCTCATCTTTCCGGGACCGTCCCCCGTCGATATCCTGCGGCACGTATGCTCTCGTTTCGAGACGATTAAACATCGCCGAAGGTCCGGAATCAGTGTAATTTGCTTCGTGACTAGGAACCCTCTGTACGAGCCGTTCGCGAGATTCGACACGTGAAATCAAGCGGGAACTATTGTCGCTGAACTGCACGAGAATGACAGAAGCAGGGTTTAAAAATAATAGACGGTATCACAATCGATGACAAAATTTTCAGCATGTATACATTTTATTGGTTTTGAGAAACCCATTATGTACTTGTTGTACTATTATGCCGAAACAAGGAAGGATAGGATCTTCTCGGGAAATAATCCTCTTCTTCTTTATAACTCGAAGTTTATTGGGTAGATCACACACGAACTAACAGATTCTTTACAGAAGGAATATCGCGTCTTACAGGATATGGGCGTTTGTTACAGTATCAGTGTAGACTCCGAATTGAATCCCGCTCTATGAGGAGGTTCCTTATATAGTCCTCTAATAAGGACCTTTGAAACTCGAAATGTGTCATCGGACACATCACTCTGTCGGACCTAGTCCAGTCAAACAGTTGACTCAACTTCGGGCAAAAAGGGCGAAGATAAGGCTGCATTGTGATGATAAGGGTGATTCAGCATAACAGTACATAATTTTTTTAAGGTGAAGGTGCTTAGGAGATTTGAAGGACAACCTGGTTTTTTTGAAAATGGAACCACATATTTCTAAACTCCTACGTTTGCAGCCCTTCCCGAGACAATTTTAACGATATAATCATTGAAGGTCAGTTAAGGTTAGAAACGAAAAAAAGCTGAGAATATCTCATTAAGTAAGACAGTGAATTTCAGTTAAAATGTTTTTCATCTATTTTTGAAGTTTATGACCATAAGTAAGCATGAATAATTTCGAATTACAGTAGCGGATACAAGTTTAAGACCTTAATGATTTATTGCCGAAAATCGTGAAAATCTGCAATTTTTACCATCTTTAAGGTCCATTTATACTCAAATATATCCGACGGAGTATATTCGATCAGACAGATGTTTTGCAATGCATTTTAATGGAAGTATGTACACCTACCGTAGCTCTACATACTTCCATTAAAGTGCATTGAAGAATATCTGTCCGATCGAATATATTTCGTCGGATATATTTGAGTATAAATGGACCTTTAAACGTTTGTAGCTCATTGCAACGTCGACCGATTTTGACGAAATTTTCAAGATATGTTTAATTGACACAGATCTACAAAACGTATTTTTTAAATTTTCAATATAGCTCCACATAAAATAGTTAAAAAATCAACTTTTAGTATTTTTTCAACAATTCCGATTCATTGCAATTTTTGAAAAAATTTCTTTTCACATCCTTCAGTAAACTAATTGCTCTAGCTTCCCAAAAAACTTGAAATCGTATAGTACAATATTGAAAAAGTTATCATCTTCTTTAGAGCGGTCTTAAACTTTTGCCCGCTACTGTACATCGTTTAAATGGTCTTGTGAAGGGCTACGAACATAGCAGTTCAAATATATGTAGTTACATTTAAAAGAAAACTAGGTTCACCTAATCATTTTTTTTTTATTAGAAAATCTCATATGAGATTTATTTCAACATAATTGTAATGCAATACATAGAATACAGTATACAGGGTGGGGCATTTTAAACAGGTCACCTGAATAACGCGGCTGCTATTGGTGTTAGGAAGAAATGCATCAGATGGAACTTTTGCTACAATTCCGATGAATTGCAATTTTTGACAAATTTTTTTTTCGCATCCTGTTGTAAACTAATTGCTCTAGCTTCCCAAAAAGTCGTATAATATGATATTTAAATAGTTATCGCCTTTTTAAGAGTGTGCCAATCCTTTTTTAACCACTGTAGGTCTTTACGAAGCCTTTTAGGCAGTTTTACCATTTTTTTATGAGTCCGGCAACTTTTATGTAGCCCTTAACAATTATCTACAGGCCCTACAATTTTTGTATACGTCCCACAATTTACCTGTCAGCCACATATTTTTGGAAGTGGCTCGACAATTTCGTCGTAGTTGATGGTACCGTTGAATTGCGCATGGGGTATGGATCAAGATAAGATAATGCCATGAAAAGTTAACGGTGTTATTGTTGACCGCAGCGGGGATAATAAGTTACCGCGAAACGAATACATATTTTCCCGCAGCTACCTGTAACTCATGCAGCTTGATGGATGTGCGAGCTCCTACGCGTTAACAGGTACAGAACCGTGGTCAGCATAATTCTAGCCCGGCTGGTAAATATGCGCTACTTTAGCGGTTGTAAATTCCTCCTGGACAGCGCGTTCAGCTCGTCGGCATCGCGGAAAATACGTGCGCGCGAGTTTTCCGTCGTGTTCGACGATTAAAACTGTCTGCTCGACCATTTCGAACCCTTCAGGACCGAGTTGATTTAGTACTTTTTACTCGGAACGATGATTGTTGCGTGTTAAAAAAATTGTCTGAAATTATCGACTCTGATGGTCCTACAATGTCCCGTTTGAACCCCTGTTAATGGTTTCCGGACTACAGGAATACAGAGATGATAAATCAATAGATTAGAATCAATAGAATATGGTGTCGCAATTGTTTGATTCGGGCTTGTAACAAAAATTCTAAAGTACAGAACATTCTACCTGACTAACTTCTACATTTTCCGAGGTAGGAAGAGATGTTTCAGGCATAACATGTATGTGTACATAACTTTTTTCAGGTGAAAATGCTTAGGAGATTAGGCGAATCCTGTCGTTATATACTGTTACGCGTCTGTCGGTATACCCGTTGTATAGAATTGTTGGAAGATTCAGGTTGGTTACAGTGTCGTTAGGAAAACGACAGAGAGTCGAAAGACAGACACGAGAGAAAGCGGACGTCCGAGACATCAAAGGCGATAAAAGCGATAAAAGCGATATAGCAAAAGATAAGTTGCCTTCCTCCGAAGAATAACGTATTGTAGTTATTGAAAGTGTATTCATTTATTTAGTTAACGAATAGAGACTTCGTTACATAACTCTCTTGATGTCTCGGACGTCCGCTTTCTCTCGTGTCTGTCTTTCGACTCTCTGTCGTTTTCCTAACGACGCTGTAACCAACCTGAATCTTCCAACAATTCTATACAACGGGTATACCGACAGACGCGTAACATTAGTATATCGGTAGACCCGTAACAATACTTTCATTTTTTAAGAGCTGCGGACTTAAAGTATAAGTGTTTGTTTATACCGTTACTATCATTCTCGTGTCTTTGTTATATTATTTATGTTCCTTCTGTGTCCTGTTCTGTTTTGTGGTTTTCCACATTTCCAATTGTGCCACAGGATGCGAAAAAAAATTTTGTCAAAAATTGCAATTAATCGGAATTGTTGAAAAAATACTAAAGGTTGCACTTTACAACTTTTTTATGTGAGCCAACATTGAAAATTTTAAAAAAGCGTTTTGTAGACCTGTGACAACGGGTTTTGATTAAACATATTCTGAAAAGTTCGTCAAAAACGGGCGACGTTGCAATGAGCTATAAACGTTTAACTATGTTAAAAATTGCAGATTTTCACGATTTTCAACCTATAACTGCAGATTCCTACATCTTTCAATGCCTGTCGTTTTTTCGCATCAACCGATTTCGATGAAACTTTACCAGTGCATACAGGGTGTCCCAAAACTACCCTAGGAGCCGAAAATGAGAGTTTCCTCGGGTCATTTGAAGCAACATTTTCCTTTACAAAAATGGTGTTCGTGACTTTGTTTAGGAGTTATTAACGAAAAACACGGACCAATCAGAACGCGGATACAGCGGATTGTTTCTGGTTCGGCCAATTGACAGTTGGCGCGTCGGGCCGGCTGTGCTAACTCGCGTCTAGGTCGCGCTCTGATTTGTCCGTGTTTTTCGTTAATAACTCTGAAACAAAGCCCCGGACGTCATTTTTGTAAAGGAGAATGTCGCTTCAAATGACCCAAGGAACCTCCCATTTTCCGCTCCTTCACTACTTGTGGGACACCCTGTATAACTGACACAGATCTACAAAACGCATTTTTAAAATTTTCAATATTGGCCCACATAAAAAAGTTGTAAAATGCAACTTTTGAACTCATGAATTGCAATTTTGGACAAAATTTTTTTTCGCATTCTATGGCAAACTAATTGCTCTAGCTTCCCAAAAAAATTCAAATCGTATAATACGATATTTAAAAAGTTATCGCCTTTTTAAGAGTGTGCCAATACTTTTTTTACCCACTGTAAGTCTGTACGAAGCCTTAGACCAACGGAAACGGATAATCCTAAGCAATCGTAATTAGACCTCCAAAAAATTGTCCAGGATATTTCCAGAGCAATTCACATCGGACTTGGTTCAGATAAAAGTGCAAGACCCAGGAACTGTAAGGACCATGACGAAACACAGTTACGGAGTTATCCAGCGTATTCATGTCCCCATTTAAATTACTCTAGCCGGGGCAAGAGTCGTTGCAGCTCGTAAATTTTTCTCGTTCCGGTCCGCGAGAAGTTTCGCGGGTAAATCGATCGTGGTCGCGCGCTCGGTATCGCGTCTCTTCCGCGGGGTCCGCGACTTATCGCGGCGAAAGTTTAATTTAATTTCGGCCCCGAGTACCCTAATTTCCTGTTCCGGCTCGTATCTACGCGTATTATTTCTCCCGGCGGCGTATCCGCGAAGTTTAATCGCGCCGCGGCAACTTTTCGCCCGGATTTCGATACTCGTTTTCTCCATCGGAATAAATCGTTGATAACACGACGGAAATCCTGCCTCGCAGGACAGACACGCAGTCTCTCCAGAGCCGTAGTCTAATTAGAAGCTACTTTGACCCGCGGAAGTATGAATTAATACATGAGCCTCACGCTGAGAGGCTTCACGGAGCTAGGAAACGTCGTCGAAAGTCTCCGAACGTTATAGTGGACGAGACACGGTACGTGGAAACCGAATTTCACGATTTTACGTGTACAGAATTGTTTGGGATTCTTTGCGAAAATCTCTAAGCTCATTTTCTTTGTCTGACTTGGTGTTTGGCTTCTTTAGAGGAGTTTGATTTTGTTTACATTGTTCCCGTCAAACTATCTCTTTGTGCATAACTGTATGAGACGCAAATGCACCTCAGGCTGACAAAAACGGAAATAAAAAGTTGAATGGAAACCCTCCAAAAATTGCGATGTTTAGAATTAACTTCCCGATTCATAAGGAAGTTACTGTAATTACCCCGAATATCGAGTTTTTAGCAGATCTTCACGTTTCATGGTCATTGGAGTCAGTTTAGACTATTTTTATCAAAATGTTTGTATGTGTGTGTGTGCGTATGTCCGTTTGTGTGGTATCAAATTTTTCGTGAACGTTTTCTGAAAAAGTAACAACGCGATGAGAATAATGAATGATGCAATCGATGTGCCCTGCTGTAACTTAGAGCTGATTAGATTTTGGTCCATATTGGTCAAGTAGTTTTTTAGTTTTTTTAGTTCTTTTCGAAAGAAGTTGATTCAACAATGCCATTTATACGAGAGGACGGAAACTTTCCACCGAAGAAACAAACGTAATAATTATATATGTCGTCGGTAGCCGGCTTTGATCTTTCCTTGTTCGATAAGGCATTATTTTAATACGTCAACGAGCTCACGGGTCCTGTAGAATATCACACGTCTCTTCCTGTCAACTCTCTTATTGATTCTGAAGTTTCCCCAAGATTTTTGCAACCGTTGACAACGTAAATGATTCAACTTCTCTATTGATATTGTCAGGTTTTTATATGACAACTTTTATGTACACTGAGGTCATCAGAAACGTATCTATTCTACCACCCGTGATCACGTTCAACAAGGTCATTTTCTTAAAGAACCTTGTCTCGCATTTCTTCAAACATAACAATACAATTTTTTTGAACATAACAAATTTATGAACTGTTGAACAAGATAAACGTAACGTAACAGTAGAAGTAACAATAAAACGGTAACAAGAACAATAAATCTTTGCCGTTGTCGCTACGCCCCGACATATATATGTAAATGTTAATTGTAAGAATGCTTATATCACCGTGTGGATGACTGAATGTTTCTCTATGTTTCTATCATATGTTTATCTGTTATATACAGGGTGTCCCAAAATTCCTTCAGCATCCGGAAATGAGAGGTTCCTTAGATCATTTGCAGAAACATTTCTCTTTGCAAAAATGTCGTCCGCGGCTTTGTTTAGAAGTTATTAACGAAAAGTACGAACCAATCAGAGCCCGGCAACAGCGAACAGAGTCGGACATAAGGACAGGTCCCACTTAGCGCGGTGTTGCCGTTGGTCGAGCCAGAATCAATCCGCAGTAGCCGCACTGTGATTGGTCCTGGTTTTTCATTAATAACTTCTAAACAAAGCTGCGTATACTATTTACACAAAGGAAAATATCGCTTCAAGTGATCTCAGGAACCTCCCATTTCCGGATGTTGAAGCAATTTTGGGACACCCTGTATGTATAATTTTACTGATTTATGTGTTATAAATAATTTTATTGATTTATGTGTCACGTTAAGGCTTTTGTTAACAAATGTATGTTTCGTTCAGTGTTTGTTAAATAAAACAGTTCTCTGCGAGCAAGCGACAGATAACAACGTGTTGTGTCGAGCCTCCGAGTCTCCTTACATATATATTTTTATAAATTTATTTTTTTAATTATGCAACTAATGCTAATGTTACCGCTTACGATAATCGTAAATTATCCCAATGCAAGAGTGAGTTAATCATCTCTACTGTCGAGAATACATTTTCAAAGAATATCGATGAAAGTACAAAAAAGAAATTTATATTAAAATCTTTGAAAAAACAATCAGTTCAAAACGAATTATTAACTGAGATTAAATTGAAAATTAATATAGAATATATGATAATTAGTAACATTGACGTTGAAGACGGGCTGTTTGATTGCGCGTGCGAAATAAAAAATTTTATTACTTTTCAAGAAAATACTAAAATTCCGTCTATACTGTCGTTGGATTTTTAATTGACCAGAGTGGGAGTGGAAGTAAGCGAGTAAAGTAACCAAGGGAGCAACGAGCATACGACGTTGGTTTAATGCGATGCCATATAGCAAACATTTTGATAAGTAGAAAACTATTGACATTCCCTGAGAACGTATAATTTGATTAAAACGTATACTAAATAATGATAATAATATACTGCAACTAACGAATCGTGAAGTTGTTTGTGTGACTCTTGAGAGTCACACACCAAATAAAGAACATTAATAGCTGTAGACCCTACCAGCCATGCCTACCATCAACCCTCTCGCGAGAACAGTTGTACCCGCGATCTTGTAAAACGAGCAACAATAACCGTTTAGTTTTCATGTATATTTATGTCCCGTCTGGCGACGTGTTGCCATAGTCTATGAGCATGTTTAACAACCATACAATAGTCCATAAATTATAATTATGATATCGGCGCCAGGTTCGATCTTTTTTAGAAACAACAAATGTGCAAGTTAAATATTTAAATTTCTCAACGTTTCGATCCCAATGCGGATCATTATCAAGAGACAAAAATTTTTGCGTCTGAAAAAGAAAATAATATTAAAGATTTTGAAATTAAATATATTGTTTTCAATGTAACACAGCCACGTAAATTACCAAAAATTGGTAAAATAGAAAAAGAAAAAATTGAATACTGAATAATAAAAATTTAATTTCAAAATCTTTAATATTATTTTCTTTTTCAGACGCAAAAATTTGTGTCTCTTGATAATGATTTGTTAGCAAGTTTTCTCATGCTGTAGATAACAACACCTTATCAGCACGGGATAGCAATGAATATGACCCAGCAGCAAAATTAGATCTTATTGCCTATGCAAATAATAAATCAAATTTATTTATGTTAGGAGTATGATTTTCAAAAAATATTGAAATACAAGTGATATTACTTTAATCTCCCTTTATTTTGTAATATGCCCTAGTTTGAGCATTTATTATATTATAATAATTATTATATTATAGTTTGAGCAAATTTATGAGCTTTTTCCCAAACCTTAACAAATTTGTAAAATTGGTCCGGCATTCTTCGCGTAGGTCCGGTACTACAGGTTGGCACTAACAAGATTAAGCAAACAAATTTTTCCTCTCGTGTTACTCCAAAATTGTATGGCGTCCAATTATACCCCTCTGTACACAGTTAACATAAAAACAGCAGCATACAGAGAAAAGGGTAATACCATTTTTAGTATCTGCATTCCAGAAAATATTTTGGGACATCCTAGAAATTCTATACAAATCATATGACGTCAGCTAGTGATACATCCCAGCCCAATTAATTTTTCAATATCTATTAACATTGTTTCAAGTTTAACACAGTCATTGTATTTTCATGTTAAACTTTCGTTCAACACATTCAATATTTCATTCGACAAATTATGCTCCGTGGTTTGATCGATCGTCCAATTAAGCCATTAGGTCTTCACTCAACAAATAACATTCTATATTTCATTTAGCAAGTCATATTCTATAATTTGATGGATGTATCAATTATCCCTTTAGTCCATAGCTGAACAAATTGAACAATAATCTGTATTTCTTTATATTTTGTTCAATGAAAATCTACAGAATTGATTCTATAGAATGATTGATGGACCAATTAATTGTTCAGACTATCGCACAACCAATTTCATAATGATCTACGTTTTCTTCATAATGTCTTCAATGAGAGTCTAAAGGGTTATACTACAGCTTGATCGATGAGCCAATTAACTCTTTAGTCTATCGCGCAGCAAATCTTATAATGGTCTACATTTTTTCCAATGCCTTCAATGAGGATCTAAAGGGTTGATTCTATAGTTTGATTGATGGGCTGATTTACTATTTAGGTTATCGCGCAACAAATCGCATAATGATCTACATTTTTTTATCTTCAATGAGAACCTAGAAGGGATGGTTGATCGATAAAATTCTGGAATGATTTTCGTTCGACGGTAAGATAAAGCGAGATCAATGTCAGGTACTTACGATCGTGATCGTCTGTCTTATGGTGCGTTTTGTGGTGATGGCCGCCAGGGACGGGAACTTGCTTCATCCTCAGTAGATCCTTGTGGTTACTGTCGATCAGGGGGTTCTCCAGCTGCGACTCGATCACCTCGAAACTGGTCGAGTTGTCCGGATGCGAGATGACCTTCACTGTAAACGAGCAAGCGTAACGGAGCATTGAGGGAAACGATACCCGCGTCTCAATCGGACACGCGGGACAAAAATTGTTGAAATCAATATTAATCCCCGAGCGAAATTGATCGCCATCTCGGAAACAACTAGACTACTCTTTGGCCACTTCGAGTAGGGTCCACAGTACTTTTCTGATCGACGAATTTATTAAAATTAATTAATAGCTCTTCGTGAACTAGAAAACACTGTTTTGAACTTCAATGAATTGATGAATAAATCCATTTCGTATTTCTAAGACGATTTTTAAAACCACTTTTAATTGAGTAAGCACCTGACGATAAAGTATAATTTTTGTTTGTCGTGCTGTTTTTATTTTCTAACTTCTAGAAACCAGAGCGCATTATGATGTGCATTACCTTTACTGATATTGACTTTCATTTAATGCATTAGTAAATAATGCATTCGAAACAATGGGGAAAATGAATACTTATTACGTAAGGCTTCGTACAGACCTAAACGGTTTGACGAACCGTTTGACGAACAGTTTGACAAACGGCGCATTTCGCCGCGCAGTTGGCCAGAATGGCTCGGTAACTGTTCACGCCTATTTCACCATTATTTCAAAACTTAAAGACCACATTAAATAGGTCGTTGAATTCGTCTTGGCGACAGCTACAATGTTATTAATTTAAAAAAATATAGTGATAAATAAATAATCAAGGTGACCTCAATTTTTTATTAAATAAAAAAATTCTTTAAATTTTCTGTATTGGAATTTGTAGAAGACTAATTACTGATTACTTTTTGTACGAAACAATTTTGTCATTGTAAGTGATGAACAATAATTGAAAAATTGGCTGTTATACAATAATTTAATTACATAGCTAGAGTATATCATTTACGATGGATCGTCATTGTAGTCTTCCAGCTCCTCTGGTGACATTAATTTGTTAACATCTTTTTGAAATATTTTGAAACGGTCTTGTTTCTTTCGAATTGTACGTTTTTCGGCAGAAATGGAGGATATGCAAATATCCGAAGTATACAGGGTGTCCCAAAACTACCCTAGGAGCCGAAAATGGGAGGTTCCTTGGGTCATTTGAAGCGACAGATTCCTTTGCAAAAATGGCATCCGCGGCTTTGTTTAGGATTTATTAACAAAAAACACGGACCAATCAGAGCGCAGCTATAGCGAACGGAGTCCGACTCTACGACAGGTCCCGCGAGGCGTGGTGTCGCCATTGGTCGACTCAGAATCAATCCGCTGTAGCCACGCTCTGATTGATCCGTGTTTTTTGTTAATAACTCCTAAACGAAGCCACGGACACCATTTTTGTAAAGGAAAATGTCGCTTCAAATGACTCAAAGAACCTCCCATTTTCGGCTCCTAGGGTAGTTTTGGGACACCCTGTATAACAATGAATGGAAAAGGTCCATTATTGTGTTACATCGAAAACATTTTCTTGTGTGATATTCTCTTATGTTCCTTACATCTTTATTCCTTGCCTCCAATGCCTCTTCGGAAAGCATTCCAATTGGTGCAGTTGAACTTTTTATTATATCTGCACCATGACAAAGAATTTTATGTAGGCTTGCTGGCATATAATACCATTTATAATTCGCAATGTATAAATTATAAGTTGCCATTGCATATTTCTGGAATAAATCGGGACAAATTTGTCTGCAACCAGACAAGGAAACTAAAATGAACGAAGCCAATTTTATATTCAATAAATAGTTAAAACCCAAAGATCGCAATATCTTCTCCACGATGTTCGAATTTCGTTAATTCGAAACCGAACTGGAGCGATCCCGAAACTAACAATAAGTGATCGTCATTCGTCTCGTGCAACGCGACTCGCCCCGGATTAAACGATCATAATTTCCGCGGTGGTTCGTCGAGAGACAAAAACTTTACAGGATCTTTTAGAGGAGATGTTGCTGAAAATGTTCCACTTTCTTAGAGCCTCTACATCTCCCTACATTTTAACTTTTCCATTTTCAAAGTTGAAAAACTTGGACGATTTTCCTTAGTTGACTAAGTATTTTTTGAAATAATACATTATGAACATTAACGTTTAATTCCTGGGGCGTTCTTAACATAGATATACATTATTCATAAAAAAATTTGGGCACTTAATCTTCAGAAGGTCTTCCAGGACATCTTTATGAAGAAACGGAATTTTTTCGGTGATAAATCGAATCTGAAAAAGTTTGATCTTTGAACGCTTATTGTAACAAGAGTTTTCAATAACATTAATTAACATAACACAATTATAAACTATTATAAACAATTATTAATTAACATTGTCGTTTTCGAATATAATGGACAGTTAAGAATCGCTGTGCTTTCGTTAAAAATCGATATGACTTATTTTTTAGCTCATGAACAGTTACCGAGCCATTCTGGCCCACTATGCGCACGGAACGGATTTATGTTTTTCTCAAAATCTCTTGCGAACAACTATGGAAACTGCAGCGGCATATACTATACAAAGAAATACAGAAAATGTACACGAATTCTTGAGTAAATTCAAGTTTCAAACTGAAATGTTGAACTTAACCTTTCCGTTTTTATTCAGAACATTGATCACAGAATCATAAAAAGATGAAAATTCATCATGTTGCAACATCTCAAAAAATTCAAGTCATTTAGTCTCGAATCTTTAATGCTTCGTATTGACCTGAATATTTCACTTTTAAACTTGAATTCGCTTAATAAACTGCCAATATTTTCTGTATTTTTTTCTGTTCGCTGTTCTGCGCGGCGAAATGTTTGGCGAAATGCGTGGTTCGCCAAACCATTTAGGTCTGTAGGAAGCCAACGAGTAAAGTTTACTTAACAAGTAAATTAGTATTTTGTACGGCAAAAAGAACGTTATTCTGACACTGATAAGAATCGCTGAAATACGAAGTGAAGACTCTATCTGACCAAAGCTAGCACTGTAGTTAAACATTTTTGGTCACATTGATGAAATTCATGAGTTTACGACGAGAGTTTGAACTTGTCCCCGAGATGAGCAAAGTCGCTCAAAGACGGAACAGTGAAAGATCGCCTGAAACATTAAGATCTAATTCCACGAGCTCGCGAGATCGCGACGCGGCCCGATGTTTCGCGAGACCGCGAAATTACCGAAACAATCGAAATCGCCTAACTGTCCGTCGAAAACCGACGAACAACCCCCCGAATTTCCCTCCTCGTCCAGCTTCTCTGGGGCGGGGCGGGGTTGTGATTCGCTGCCCCGTGTTTCCCGTTGATCAACAGTTGAACGCCGCTAATCGGTCCCCCGAAACCGGCGGACGTATCAGCAAGTCGCCGATAAAAAAGTTCCTCCAAAGTATCGAGCGGCGAACTTTGTTTTAGGGGCAACTTGCTGCGCCTCCTCTGGCTCCTGGCGTGCGCAGCTTTCGAAACAGCAAGCCGTCGATGCCGAACTCAGCATAATATTGCTCGTGTGTATCTTATATCGCTTGTGCGAGTCTTGCTTTGGAACGGGTTTATAATTTTCATTTCACTTTCTTGTGTCTTGTAGTTTGTGATGGATTGAGCAAAGTTTGTTATTCTATTTCTTGCAAAAAGAAATCTTGAGAAAAATAGATCAGGGAAACTTCAAATTTTACATTAATTTTCTCGACTCTTCTATTAGTATAAATTATAATTATGATATCGGCGCCAGGTTCGATCCTTTTTAGATACAACAAATGTGCAAGTTAAATATTTAAAATAGAAATTGATGTTATCGGCGCACAGGTTCGATCATGATTCAACAAACATAATTTGATAGCCTTACTGATGCGTCCTCTAGCGGGCATAGGACGAAACACCACCCTTCCTTTTCTTTTAATCTATTATTCAAAACATTCGAATAGCTCAAACGGAAATAGATTCAAACCCGAATCAACGTTTGTTACCATTTCAAATTATGTTTGTTGAATCATGATCGAACCTGTGCGCCGATAACATCAATTTCTATTATAAGACAATTTACGATCGCGAAAAATTATCACTTAAATATTTAAATTTCTCAACGTTTCGATCCCAATTCGGATCATTATCAAGAGACCAAAATTTTTACGTCTGAAAAAGAAATTAATATTAAAGATTTTGAAATTAAATGTACTGTTTTAAATGTAACACAGCCAACGTAAATTACCAAAGTTTGGTAAAATAGAAAAAGAAAAAAATTAAATACGCACTTTCTGTGAAAAAGGGACAAAAACTTTTTAGAACACATAATTGTGAGTTACACTATTTCCACTTTACCCCATACTGGCGATAATGTAACTGAAGCACGATGTGCTAACCCAACGCAAAGCAGAGAATGTATTGTATGTATGAAAAACCCAGATTGATTGGTCGGTCGATATCTTCTATTAGTACAGTCTATGATTTTTATTTCACCTTTTGTATCCTGGAGTTCGTGATGGATTGAGTTTTCGAATTCATCATAAGAATGACTTAAGGGAATTTATATTTTCATATCGTTTGGTCTAGTTCTGCTTTAGTATGGCACAAGATTTTTATATCATTTTTCATGTCTCTAGGTTCGTGACGAATTAAGCGAAGCATCTATCTATCATGGCAGTCATGAAAAGTAATATGCAGCTGGAACTTCTTTAGCAATTGAGTAGCTGTTTTTATTGAAATATTGTCGGCGCGTGTGATGTAAAATATGGCGATGACGACTTGCTATTTCGTGATCCGTCGGTCTGCGTGTGCGACGATCGATGGTGTCTGGCGCACCTTGACACCGGTGTACGAACCTTGGTCGACGAACCCTTCGAAGGCCTCTCGGAGATCGAAGAGCCGGTCGACTGGCAGCGCGCCGATCTTGAATTCACGGTCATCGAGGTCGTCGTCGGCGCGATCGAAGATCGCCCGGTGCTCGTAGGTGGGCCTTGGTGCGAATTTCTTCCGGTGCACCAGGTCCGGTCTCTCGATTCGTTTCGTCTCGTCCACGGTAGGCGTTGGACGAGCCGGTAGATAACTCGGGGGCGACGACGACGACAACGATGACAACGACGACGACGAGGACGAAGACGACGACGAGGACGACGACGAAGAAGAAGACGACGTTGCAACGGACGGTGGTGCGGGTGGTGCAGGGTGGTGCTGGTAGTAGTGCTGGTGATGGTCATGCTCGCTTTGGGAGTGCCTTGGCTGCAGGTGCACTGTGCTGGAGGCACTATCATGCTTGGACAACGTGGAAGAAGAAGAAGATGAAGAGGAAGAAGAAGAAGAAGAAGAGAAAGAGGAAGAAGAAGATGAGCCGCGATCATAGAAGCTGCCAGGTCCCTCCATCGACCGATCATCCGTATCTTTCTGCCGGTTCTCGTAATCGGCACGAGGATCGTACGCGTCGACCACGAGGACACCGGGCCTGCCAGGCAACTCCGGTGCTTCCTGATGACGGCCGTGATGATGACGATGCCCGTGATGAGGCCTCTGCCCCGGATCCTGGACGTCGTATGTGCTCTCGTGGTCGTAGTACGAGGTTCGCGCGGCCCCGGGGAACAGAAAATAGGGGTACATACTGGTCGGCGGTAACCAGATCCCCTGGTAGCTCTCCTGCTGCGGATCGAACGGATACAGGGCTGAGTCCGTGCCCGACAGGTCTACGGAGGTCGAGGAGGGCAGGAACTCTGCAACAGAGAAACAAAGACGCGGACGAGAACGGGGTGAGTGGGGTGCGTGATCGCATCGGTAAACGTGCACGGGTTCAACGTGGTTCGTGCTTGTTTTTTCTCTGTTTTACTTTCTTTTGAATTTGTGGTTTTTGGCTTGTAAACGGTGGTGGTGGTGATTGGTGATATGCTGGTGATAATAATTGTGTGGGATGTAAGGGTAGCTTAGGGTAGGGTGATATGGTTGTTGAATAGGGTTATTTTTCATTTCATATTTGGTTGGCTTATGTATTTGGCTTATGTCCAGTGGGGGATGGTGATATAGTTAAATGCTACTGAGTATGTGAGGCACAGGAGTGGATTAGGGTACGTTGTTTCCCTTTCTACTTTTGGTTTTGTAGTTTCTGGCTTGTAAACGGTGGTGGTAATAATTGTGTGGGATTTAAGGGTAGCTTAGGGTAGGGTGATTTGATTGCTGGATAGGGTTGTTTTTCATTTCATATTTGGTTGGCTTATGTATTTAGCTTATGTACAGTGGGGGATGGTGATATAGGTAAATGCTGCCGAGTATGTGGGGCGCAGAAGTGGATTAGGGTACGTTGTTACCCTTTCTACTTTTTGGTTTTGTAGTTTCTGGCTTGTAAACGGTGGTGGTAATAATTGTGTGGGATTTAAGGGTAGCTTGGGGTGAGGTGATTTGATTGCTGGATAGGGTTGTTTCTCGTTTCTTCCTTTTTTGCCTTTTATTGTACTGATGGTTGGTGTATGTATACAGTGGTGGTTGGAAATAATAACGTTACTGTTTGTATGAGATGTGTGGGTATGATGATATAGTTGCTGGCTATGATTGATTTCCTTTCTTCTTTAGCTTCATGGTATTTGGCTTGTAACCAGTTGAATGGTTTCTCATAGTCATTGTGAAGCACAAGGGTGGTTTAGGGTGCGATGATGTAGTTGATGGTTAGGGAAGAATACTCTGCCGATCACGTTTGAGTATCAGAATCTCTAAACCCGAAGAATTAATCGGTCCTAGGGTGCACCAAGTCTCTAAATTGATATTTCTCGAGTTCTCTGAATAATTTTGATTGTAGGAGCAAGGGGAATGTTCTAACTATTGTTTCAAAGAGTTCGAGTATCGAGAGAATTGTTTAGAACTTTACATGTTTATCTTTGGATGATAATGTATGGATCCGTCTTAGTTAATTATGTAAGTATTTTTAGTCTCGTATTGTACACAGTGGTTCGACCTAGGTACTGGTTGAAACTAGGCTACTCTCCCGTAAGTACTTAGCTACGGATTGTATTGATTTCTTGATAATCTGTCAAGTTATCATAAAAGCACGAGTGAAATTAGGGAAATGAGAGAGGAATGAAGATTGATGTGCATCAAGTTTATTCCCGAGTAATTTCTCGATAATTTCTTTGAAACAACGAACTAATCTATTTTGGTGTATGACGTGAGATGAATATCATACTAATTTTTGTTTCTAATAACTATAATCGAATTATTTATTACTCCTGCGAAATCATCTGTGGTGTGTCAGGAATCCCGATTTTATCAGTTAAGAATTAATTTAAATCCGCAATTAGAAAAATCTATAAAATCTCAAAAAAATACATTGCAACATTTCTGCCAATGAAAAAATCATCGACCACTAGCCCAGTAACAGCGTTGCACTCCCTACGAAAGAAAGCCCGGCGGGTATCGGTCTCCATAGGACGGGGCTCGCGAAAGTGGCGCATTAGCGAAATTATTCCGCAAATTACTCGAGCAACAAGGTCTGGTATCGCGGGCCATTAGCGTCCCCGGAGGAGCCAATCAAACTCACGGGGCTGGCAAAAAGACGAGCGTATCTCGGGCGTGTTTCGCTCGAGGATCATTCCTCGGTTTTGAAGCGGCTTCGAAGCTGGTGCGGCGCCGGGGGACAAGGAGGCGTGTATAGCGTTTGCTTAGGCGTGCTCCTCCTACGCCACGGAGTTTCCAAGGAGCTGCCAGCGCAAAGGGAAGTCCCGTGTTGCCGAGGTCGAACGTCAATTCTGATTACGACTTGGTTCGTTTAACCCCCGGCGCCCCCGCTTCTTCTTCCACGCGATCTTTTTGCACATCGTGTTTCGCCACGTTCTCGTCCTTGGAGCCCTCCCTGTTCCCCCAAAAGGAAACAACGCGTGACGCCGGACCACCTTACGGTTGTGCTGATTGCAGCCACTTTCGCATTCGCGAAATGTTTGCAGGAGCAATTAGTCTCTGCAGAGTCGAGGTTCGAATCTGCGAATGTAGTAATGGTCTCGATATGTGCACGAGAGATGTTCGAGATATTTGTGAAAAAATTATCCTTACTACTACTGAGTGCAACCCTCGAGCAGTGTTGGGCAATAAATAAATTCATTTAAATAACAAGTTATTTGTTATTTGGATATTCAAATAAAACGCAGAAATAATAATTTTTTATTTGAGCAAGTCTAAATGAGTTTATTTAAAATAATAAAGCTAATTGTTATTTACAAATACAATTTTCAATTATTATTTGTATTAACAAATAATATATTAAATTGTATTCTGGCACGTTGATTTCCACCTCAATCCAAATAAGAAATAAACTTTTATTTGCAAATAAGAAATAATAATTAGATTATTTATGGAATTATTTAAATAACTTTAATTTAAATAACAAGTTTAGTTATTATTTGCAAATAAAATCACACGTTTATTTATTGTTTAATTATTTATTATTTAAAATAAAATTTGCCCAACACTGCCCTCGAGGGGCTTTCATCTTTTAATTAAGGAACATCTTGTTGTTTATATAAGGTGTAAACTGTTATTGGTTAGTTACACAGTATTTGGCAGAAGTTCGGTATAATGAGTACGCCTGGCATGGCGGGTGGTAGGGGCGTATGTTGAGAGGGGTGAGGGGAGGGGGTAATACGAAACCGAAAGAATTGTTTTGAGGAAATTAACAGTTACCGAGATATTCGCAAAATACTGTTACTGCGTAACCTATAATAAATCTAATCCGTATTCATTCGAATTATTGCATATATGTACAGGGAGGTCCGTTTAAATAAGAACACCTAAACATCTCTTCAGGTCATTGCGATGCAACAAATATTGCATATATGTACAGGGAGATTCGTTTAAATAAAAACACCTAAACATCTCTTCAGGTCATTGCGATGCAACACATATTTGTTACGTAACGTGCATGGTGTCCATGGACCAATATCTGCCAAGAATATTTTTTCCTAAGGTCATTTTTTTCGAAGTTATCAAAGTCATCGGTATTTTTTGACACAACTACTTTTTTAAAAAATTGCATCGTGTAGCTAATCGGAAAATACATTCAGATATGTATAGTAACATGACCTTGATATGACTTTGATATTCGGTTGCTTTGTGCAATGAGATGAGTCATTTCAAGGTCACGTTATTATGCATAGCTGAATGTATTTTTCGATTAGCTACACGATGCAATTAAAAAAAAATGTAGTTATGTATCACAAAACACAGATGACCTTGATAGCTTCGAAAAAAATATTCTTGACAGATATTGGTCAGAGGACACCATGCCCGTTACGTAACAAATATTTGTTGCATCGCAATGACCTGAAGAGATGTTTAGGTGTTCTTGTTTAAAAGGACTTACCTATAGATTTGCGTTAGAACTAAACAATCTGCAAATTCTGGATGACATCTGTAATGGGAAGATTATGTGAACGGAGTGAGTTATGGTTAGGGCGTAGAAGGGGGCGGAGAGGGCTGGCCGTCAGGCAGACCAGACCACGCATACGAAAATCCAGGAGTAGCAATAGTTTTTTGCGAATATCTCGAAAACTAAAGGAGACCAACTTATACGTGAAAAGGAAAAAGTAGTTCAAAATGTGTAGCTGCATAACATATTTAAATTTCATCAAAATCGGAGAAGATTTCTAAATAATCACCCTAGTTTCTTGCGAATATCTCGGTAACCTTTCATTTCTTCAAAACGGTTCTTTCGATTTCGTATTACACACCGCCACCCAGGCGTTGTCACGTTGTCTCAATTTTGTTTAATATTGCATATAGGGGGTAAACCTAGTAAATGGAGTGCAACTCTGTACTGCAAATTACAGAGACAAACATATTGCATTAATGCCGATTTTTTAACTTTACAGAGCTCTATCGTTAAACATTTCGATATTTTATGGAAGTACACTGGTGTGATTGCAAAATGCAATTGTACTTTTTGTTTTAATTGAATTCTACGTATTTTTTACCCCATTCGGTTCGCCATGTCATCGATAAAATTTCTTTTTCGAAAATCGTGCTGTGGCTGTCATTTTAAATTGCTGGTGAAATGTTTGTTTTATGAAATAACGTTTTAAACGAGAATTACGTGGCATCTAGTGAGGTTTGCACTTTAGTAATTGAATTTTAGTTCTTTTTTCGAGATACAAAGGGCAATTTGAATGGTTGCGTTTTAAATTTTGTCGAATTCGAGAAACGCAATAAAACAGAAACTGTAACGATTTTCTAAATCGACAATAACAGAGACATTCTATAAATGTTTTTTTTTATGTATGCGATACTTCAATTGCTCAGTGCAACCGATGCAATTGATGTCATTTGAAGACTATCATTGGAAGAATTAATACTCTTCGATATGCAATTCTGGGATAAAAAATATATGTATTCAACACTCAATAAACAAATTACGAATGCTTTAAGATGCTATAGTTAGACGTTTGTTGTACCCTGTATACTTTCTTTTTGGGATTGAAAAAATCGGTTCACAGGTGATTCGTGTACAATGGTGGAAATCACAAATTTTTGTCACATTTGACCCATGTATTAAGTGTACATTTTTGGAAGTCGAGGATATGGAGAATAAGCCTCAGTTAGATTCATAAATTATGATGACAAGGAATAGAGAAAATTGCTGGAGTAATTCGGAAAATTTTCCACGAGAACAAATTATAAGCATCTTGAAATGACACATTTTTCGTATCTTTCTAGTACAGTTTCATACTTTTACACTTCCCCCATGAATTCGGGAAATTCAATTATGGAGGATTACTGGGTCACTCGATATTAAACAATTCAGGATAAAGTGCAATCGATTGGAGATCGATCCCAACACGATCCAGCAAGAAAACGATCGGTACTAAGGATAGAGTATAGTGAGTAACGATCGAGTAGCATAGAGTAGACAGTCGTAGTGGGTTGTTAATCAACGAGGCATGCGCATTAGCCAGATAGAAAGACAGAAAACCGCATGCAGATTGAGAAAACGTGCTTGACCCACTCGGTCTACTAAAAGAAACAGAGAGAAGCATCTCTCTATCATTCTCTCGCTCTCTCCTTCTCTTTCATGCAATTAAAACATGCGGTGCTTAATCTGCTCGCATTCCCGCTCGAACGCTTCCAAACTATTATCCGCGTGCATCAAGATCTCGACATCGTCCCAATAACCATCAAATAAAAAAATAAAACAAACTCCAAACAATTTCGATTCTTCCTAATCAGACTGCCAATTTTTATTCAGATTAAAAATCGCCTGCAATAAATACAAAACACCAGACAATTTTCAAAAAAATTTTCGAAAACTGGAACAAATATTGTAGAACAGGCTTTCTCTCGTTTTGAACGGCTCGTTTCCATCGCGAATGTGTAATATCTGCAATCTAATTACAACAATTCTGCGATCGTGTCGCGATTCCTAAGAGGCCGCTTCGATTCACAGATCCCTGTCGATCCGAGCGTTAGCCTCGATCACGGATCCATTAACATAATTCCAGTCGACGATAGATTCGTGTCAGCGATACGATGCATGGAAACGGCGCGACAATAAAACTAATAAGCAGCCGGAAGGGCGAAAGGAAAAAAGTATGCTAAATTTTATCGGCGAGTTTCAACCTCGCGTGTTCCTTTATTCTCGCGATTCCAGGAAAAACCTTCGCCCCAGATCAATCCAGGGTTGCACAGAGGGTTGTAAGTTTTACAAGGACCAAAGAGAAAATCACGATCGATCGATTATGTACGCGGATTTGTCTTGGAACGCGAATTTTTCGAGCGGGATGCGTACTTAGGGGGTGCTGGTGCGCTCGTGCAGACGTTCCTCGAGGTCCTAGAATCCCGAGGCCGGGTCTCAGACAACCCTGCCATACGTTGGCTCGCAGATTCGCGAACTTTTCGCGCGAACACGTCCGGAACCGGTTTTCCTCTTCCATCCCGGCAAACTGGCTGTCTTTTGTCTGGGTTTTACTCTCTTTCAAGTATAATTTCGGTGGATGCGTTCGATAACGGCTACGTGTCTTTTGCCTTTGCTTCGTTCTATTTTACGTATAGTGACTTTTCTTTCATTCGTTTTTCACTTTCTGTAGGCGGATTTTCGTGGTTTCACGTAGTTTCGGTAACGCGATCTAAACTCGAGCTGCAAAACGTTCATACGACCGCGGGTTCCGTGTGTTGCCGTTTCGTCTGTTTGCTTTTCTACTTTTTTGCTCGTTCTCGATCGACTCGCCGATGCTGAAACGGACAAACTTGATCCCAGACTGACCACCGTGGTTCGTTCGGACAGCGTTTACCTGGCAGAAACGCTGGAAAGACAAGTGACAAACGCTTGCACGTCGCACATGCGTGCTCCGCCAGTTGCAAATTTTACTTTGGACGCGATCTACATTGTGATCCGAGGCGATCAGGTGCGTGATCTTGTGCGGCGAAGTCGAACGGTGATGGAAATTGTGGGTGGTGCATTCTGTTCGAGTAACACTGTTTATATTGTTGATAGTGGCTTCGAAAAGTATTTGGGTACCGCGTCTTTGATTTTTTTGACATTGAATTTGTTGAGAATTGTCATAAGTAGACGGATTTGATGTATTTGTGAGAAAAATGGGTCGATGAAAGAGAAAATTACCTCTGCGTCGCCTATCTTAAGGGGAACCAGACCCATGGATATGACTAGCATATTACTAGAATATTACTAGAAAAACAAGTGAAAACCGTGTTTACGGGAAACCATTTTTTGTTTTTATGCAAGCATGTTACGAGCTGTGTGAGGGCTCATTGTAAAGAGGAAGGTTTATCATAGCCCGCTCTGCTCATGATTTAACAAGATTATGTTTATATCTAATAATATTCTAATGTATTTTTCTAATACAAAATGATTTTTTCGACTTAAGCATGTTCTGGAGGAACAATTGGAGACAAAAGTACAAGAAATTTGAAATCCATCAATATATTGGCAACAAAAGCCATTCACGAGTATATTTTGCACGAAAAAATAGATTAATTTAAAAAGCTTTGGTTTAATTAGTGAATTTCATGTTTTTTATATTTTTTAATCAAATTGTCTTCATATTATAAAAAATTGTAAATGAATTTTGTGAATAATTGTACCCTCCAAATAGTAGCTATATTCAGTGGTCTACAGTATTGTCGCATTTTGATGCTAGTGAGATGACAACACGATAAATTTGATGTTTTATAACAGTCTATAATTTTTTTCTCTGTAACTGTTTAGTGAATTCTAATAAAATTTGAACATAATAAAATACATAATTTTTACTATATATATAAAAAAATTGGAGTTTCTAGTTGCGTTTTTTCAAGGTTTAAATGTGTTTGAAGTGGAATTTTATGAATTCTCCATAAGAAGACGTATTAAAATGTGCAAACTTTAAGTTGCTATAAATATTAAACGGTGTACTGAATCTAACTCAAACTTTGGTAGTTGCATTCATTTAGTCAGAACTATATCTTGCCATATTTTCAAAAATTTTGTTGCGTTTTTATATAGCTCCAGAACATCCTTAAATTATGAGCAGAGCGGGCTATGATGAACCTTCCTCTTTACAATGAGCCCTTACACAGCTCATAACATGCTAATATGAGGACAAAAAATGTTTTCCTGCAAACACTGTTTTGTTGATGAAATCAGTGTTTGCGGAAAACATTTCTTGTCCTCATATTAGCATGTTATGAGCTGTGTGTGGGCTTATTCTAAAGAGGAAGGGTCATCATAGCCCTCTCTGCTCATGATTTAGATAGATTATGTTTATATCTAATAATATGAGTGTCCAAAGTAGGGAAAACAAATGAAGAAAACTTCCGCAGATTCTAATGTATTTTTCTAATACAAAATGATTTTTGCGACTTAAATTATGAGCAGAGCGGGCTATGATAAACCTTCCTCTTTAGAATAAGCCCACACACAGCTCAGAATATGCTAATATGAGGACAAAAAATGTTTTCCTGCAAACACTGTTTTGTTGATGAAATCAGTGTTTGCGGGAAAACATTTTTTGTCCTCATATTAGCATATTCTGAGCTGTGTGTGGGCATATTCTAAAGAGGACGGTTCATCATAGCCCGCTCTGCTCATGATTTAGATAGATTATGTTTATATCTAATAATATGAGT
This sequence comes from Lasioglossum villosulum, assembly GCA_963971365.1. NCBI lineage: Eukaryota > Metazoa > Arthropoda > Insecta > Hymenoptera > Halictidae > Lasioglossum > Lasioglossum villosulum. The sequence continues at coordinate 14,603,845 of OZ020498.1, forward strand.
GCCTAAAGTAGGGAAAACAAATAAAGAAAACTTCCGCAGATTCTAATGTATTTTTCTAATACAAAAGGTTTTTTCGACTTAAATTATGAGCACAGCGGGCTATGATGAACCTTCCTCTTTACAATGAGCCCTCACACAGCTTATAACATGCTAAAATGAGAACAAAAAATGTTTTCCCGTGATCGCATTCAATTGTTCCCCAGATTCCGTTCATGAAGGGCAATGAAGGGCAAGTAGAACCAATTTTAGTTCAGCTACTCAAACGAGATGGCGCTTAGACAGGAGAACTATCAGCGTAGATTCGTAACAACAAAAATATAAAGGGCTTGGAGCCACTCGGATCCATTAATAGCAATAAAGATATTGATAAAAAGAAAAACACCTGTATTGATAGCGAAATTGAAGCGTTTATTGATACAAATGTATGTTCATCACTGTTGCCAAACTGTTTTTTAGCGTGGAGGTTGGTTACACTGATAAATACCCAGATCAGAGGGTCTGGTACCCCCTTAATATAAGCATAAGCTATTATGTTGAATATTCAATGGACTATTAATTTTATTTACTTCATATTCTACTTTTATTTACATTACTTCAGAATGCAACACGGAATTTCCAGCACCATCGAGACCCACGACAAAATTCGGTCACCTATACCGGACCAAAATCGGTCACGCAAACCGGAAATCTCTCGATCCTGGACCAACAACCTTTGTAACAAAGTATCTACATTAAACGTTATTAGAAATCCTCAAACGTTTTGAATACTTCGTGACGTCGAAAAAGATTCAGGGTATGGTGCAATGATTGTAACTTATCAACCGATTAATTGACTTCGGACTATATTTTATGATCATTCTATTGTCGCAACAGTAAGAATGATTATAAAAATGCTCCTCTTATCGATCTAGTAAGAAAATGTAATAATAATTGTTTTGGAAGTTTAATAAAGATATTGTGCCATCGATACACGATCACTGCGGCACACAGTGATCCAGAAGCTCGGCTTTGTGGCCAAAATTCAATTTTTCAAGGTTAGTAGATTAACAAATTTTTTTTTGCTATAAACTGATAACTCTTCAAAGTTCCTAAATCCAAAATATTATTGATTTTAGGTAATTGTATAATAAGATACAGCGTTCTAAATACAAAATCATAAAATTTAACATTCTATTAAACGTTTTAAATACCACTTATAGGATATCAGAAAACAAGTTATAATTCTGATTTTTTATATGTTAGTAGATGTACTTTAAGTTCTAAACGCCATCATATATATTTTTTAATCCATAAACAAATATTCCAAGTTTGTAACAATTTAAGCTTTAAGAAGGGTTTTAAAAAAATGCTTAAAAGCGCTAAACTTTGGACTTATTTTGTACGAAAGTTTAAACATTTGTTAAAAAGAATATGCAAAGTTTAGCTGCTCCTACTTGCAAACTTTTAACTCTGTATTAATTTTAATAAAGGCTTCCGAGGTATTTTTTCTTTTTTTTCTATAGGTTATACTAATTTTTAAAAAATGGCATTAAGTATCTCAATGATAATGTTCTATGAAAATGATGAAAAACATCGATTTATTAAATATTTTAATTGAGCCACTAAATACCGCTCTCTAGATCGCCATAATAACCCTGCCGTAAAAATTTTTAATTTTTAATGTCAGATTCGTTATCAGCGACTCCAAAAACTCCTAATTACAAACTTTCAGAAAATTATGACAACATTTTGAATTTTGGCCACAAAAACCGGGCTTCTGGGCCGAAATGTGAATGAAATTTGACGATCAATATGTCATGATCGATCTCGATCGAATGAATCTCCAAACATACCTGGTCCGGCACGATGAAGCAGGAAGATGTTGCTCTAAGCGGACGAGATTAGAGCAAAATTAAGGTCGAGCCTGGCACGCGATAAAATCCTTATCGAAATCTCGATACCCGTGGCTTTTGGTTAATTAAGGAGAAAGGAGCTTATCCGAAGGAGGCCATAATGTCGTCCCACGGACCCTAAACACCGTGGTATCGCCATAAGTAATTGCTCCGTCGAGTCGGCTCGTCCCGTTCCTTCGACTTCGACAGGCTGAGCGAAAGAACCGGAAGCGATAAGCGGAAGTATACTACGCACGCGTTCATCATTTACAGAAAGAGCCTACTCTAATCTTTACGACGCGTTTCTGAGCGATGGCGATTACTCTAGTTGGGAAACTTCACGATTTACTAGTGGAAACGATTTTCCTCAACATGAACCACTAAACCCGAAAAAATTCGCTGGATGAGGATATTAATCGAATTTCACGGTGAGAAAAAATAGATTATAAATTCATAATTATAATGAACATTTATAGATGCTGAGTAACCTTCTCGATCCTTTTTAGCTTTCTCTCTGTACATTGTTATTCTAATGTTAACCGTGTACAACAATGTAATTGGATTCTGTATATTGTTTGGAGCAAAATGTAAGGAAAAATTTGTCTGCACAGGTATTCGTGAAATTTACTTGATTTTTAAAAGATAATCTCTACAATACATAACAAATTTGAAACCTATCACAGCCTTTTATTAGCCTGGGTTGAACTTGCACTCCATATACAGAGAGGAGGTCAATCACGTACCATACCCCGAATCAGTTCGTCACCCATCTAATCGATTTTAATCAGCCATCGAAGCAGTTGATAATTCGTCAGGTCCAGAACCAAAAGGATTTCCCTAATTGGGACGCACACATCGATCGAAAAAACGATCAGCTAAATGCAGAACGGCGGTAAATTGTTCTGATTAAATTATACGGAAACAGAGAAATTAAAAGAATGGAACAAAAGGATCAAAAGTACAGACGATTCACTTGACACAACACCAACAAATCCTCTTCCACAAGGTGCGCTATGTAAAATACGGTTAACCAACATTACGATGTATATTTATAATGTATCAAATTATACATTATAAATATATGTATATAATATAATATATATATTATTTATTATTATTACTGTATTATATATATATATGTATATATATATATATTATATAATATACAATATATGTATTATATATATATATGTATGTATTATATGCAGAATATATATATACATATATATATGTATGTATTATATGCAGAATATATATATACATATATATATGTATGTATTATATGCAGAATATATATATACATATATATATGTATGTATTATATGCAGAATATATATATACATATATATATATATGCTTGTGTTTATTATATATATATGTATATGTTATACATATATGTATATATCTATATGCATATATATACACATATGTCCTTGTATATTATATATATGTATACATATATATTATATTTATGTATATATATTATATTTATGTATATATATATATATATATATATATATATATATATATACGTATATATACACACATATATATATACATATGTCTTTGGCGCTTGAGGGCAATTCAGAACGAAAAAAGGAACGAAAACAATGTCGTAAGCGTAAAACAGTCTCGTGTGTAACGGCGCTGTTAATACGGATGTCTGTATATATATATATAGAAAGAGATACGTAGTTGTATCGCGTGTGTAGAGAACGTATACATAGAGAAAAGAGAAAAGGCGAAAACAACGTTCAACGATCCTAAAATCGACGGGGATCGGTCATACTCACCAACGCACGGATTGCGGTTCACCATAGAGAAGATCTTGTCGCAACGTTTCTTCGCCTGATTCATCGGACAGATGCAGCCAAACATTGGCGACAGCCGCAATTGCGTCCATGCATCTTGGCAGGCACTCCTGCAACGACAAAATAATTCCTCCTTTAATTCCTTCCATCTTCACTTCTTTATCCGTACAATGAAATCGTCTTAAATCCTCCAATTTCCGTTCGCGTTGGATGTTTTCAGTTTTCAACGGAACTAAATTGAGCATCGCATAGTACAGTATTTACCTCGTAAAGTGTACCAGTATTAATTTTGAAGTGAAACTTCTTTGCTGAGGATAACAATTTTTTGATGCAACGGAAGTCGATGTTACGGAAGTCGGAACTCGAGTGGCGCGAATATTTAAACTGAGAATGAACGGAGAAAAATAATAATTTCTTACCCCGACGGGATTCGAACCCCTGTCTAGTTTTTTATTTTGATTTACATGAATTAAAGTAATATAATTAAATACATTACTGACATATTAGATATATATATTTTTTAAACTACCGTGTGTGGAATAGAAAAAAAATCGTGTGCGTGGAATCCAGAACTGAAACTTATTGCTTATTAAGTATAGATACAGATAAATTATTATACCTAATAAGCAATAAGTTTCACTTCTGTCGCGCGTGGATTTTTTATTTGTGGATTCGTGTAGCGTTATTATGCATTGAAAATAAAGACTTTTGCAGTATTTACTTTTCTGTTCGCTAGTTTCTGAAATATCGCTCGGCTATTAGGTTCATGTATATAACGAAGTTGTTGTGTTAATTTTATCTTTTCAAACACTTTTTCTCTTCCGTATTGTTTGTCTGTTTAACATTATTCAAGTTTGAAGATGACTTGTTACTTACTGTGATATTTCGAATTTTTAAAGTTTCCAAACAAGAAATTTTTGGGCTTCCAAGTAAGTCCCGATGTTTTTTTATACCATTGGATACTGCTAACGTTTCTATTAACAATGCAAAAAAATTGGCTGCCAAGATGTGCCAATATGGCTTTTACATTACTTTTTGTACTATAGAGCAACCACAGTGTGCTTCGTGTCGCGATCACACTGAAAATCTTATATGTATAGTTACCACGATTTTTCAAGTACAACTTATAATATGACAAAAACATATTTCGGATAAAAGTTAATGAGTTATCTATAAATTCCAATACAAAGAATTGTGAAACATTTTCTTTTTTTTTAAATTATGGTCTTAATTCTTGCTTAATTTTTTAAATGTCACTATGTATTTTTTATTACATACTGTTGTAGCTGACGTCAAACCGAATCCAATGCTCACTACAGTATGCATGCAAGACTTAAAATAATGCTAAAATAGTTTCGGCCAACTTTTCGGGGCAAATATTTCGCTGAGCCGTCGACAATTGAATTTTTTAGGTCGTTATTATTGGACACAAAGACATATTTGTTCCATTCCTAGTTCAATTTCTTCCATTCGTTCGATTTTTTCATTTTGATCGGAGCTAAATTGAGTACCTGAAACTGTATTAAATACTAATGAATTCTGAGACTGTTTTAGCTGACCGGACAGCGGTATCGAATATCATCCGAAATTGAATTAGGTTTTACTCAACTAGTTCAAGTGCTCTCCTTTCTTCGACATTTTAAATTTTTTATGAGAACTCAATTGAGTGTTATCTTACATTTCATTAGATCCTACTTTACTTTTTCAATTTTTATCGTCCGTTTGATTTTTCTATTTTAGTCAGAGCTAACTAATCATCGTTTCAAAATGGTTTAAATTTCACTGAATTCAACGAAATTTGGCAATACGTAAGCTAAGCAAAACCACTTTCAATTAATTCCATTCGTTCGATTTTTCAATGCTTGAACATTACTTTTAATTGAATTGGGTTCTTTCAACTCTTTCAATTACGTCCATTAGTTCGGAAAATTGGAGATGCGACCTTAAAGATCAGCGTGGTACCTTAAAACGGTAAACTAATAAACTTTCATAAATCTTCAGTATTATATGTTTCACAGAAGCGATCAGTGTTCTTCAAATACGCTCGACTGGATAATGAAATGCATGAAATGAAAAGGTCATATAGAATGAAATTATTCCGCGAGAGAAATTCAGTTTCTGGAGTTGAAACAGGGTCGAGCGGGAAGTGTTAAAAGTATCTGAACGCGATTCCGGTTCTAATTCTTTTAGAAGGCTAGTCGCAGTGAAATATTGTACCGTCCTCTATTTTTCGTTCATTTTTCCTGGAGCAGATTCGCCGTCGTTTTAATCCTATTAGCTGCAAGACACACTATTCGCGCATAATTTTCGCGATTTCGCTTTATTAAAGCTCTCAGTTTCGCCCGACTCGTCGATCTTGTTCTTTCCGGTGCTATCGGTTACCCAGCGTTGATTAAGAGCCTCATTACACCGGATATTTAACGTTCCCTTCATCCCGAGGAACGTTACACCGCCAACGTTAACTTTCGAGTGATCCTCGCGTAATTAGTTTCCCCGACATGATCGCATCCCTTGTACACCGCCCTGGTACAGTACAGACTTGATTTTTGTCCCAGGTTCGACGACTCGATTTTTGTCCAGACCTACTCACTCCACTGCCTGTCAACGCTGTCCCGCGCCGCAGGGCGGCGACTATTGTTCTCGGCCCGGGTATATCGGTGTGAACACCACTACATTAAGGGGGTACCGTACCCATGGATATGACTAGCATATTACTAGAATATTACTAGAGAAACACGTGAAAACCGTGTTTACGGGAAACCATTTTTTGTTTTTATACAAGCATGTTACGAGCTGTGTGAAGGCTCATTCTAAAGAGGAAAGTTGATCGCAGGTCGCTCAGCTCATGATTTTGTTAGATTATGTTTATATCTCATAATATGAGCGTCCAAAGTAGGGGGAAAAATGAAGAAAACTTCCGCAGATTCTAATGTATTTTTCTAATCACAACCAAAACTTCAAAAAAGTAAAAAAGTTACGCCAAGTACATGAATTGAATTAAGCCGCTAACACGGCATAATAATTATGAACACAAAAAAATAGAAGAAAGTATAACACAAAAAAATAGAAGAAAGTATAATTATGATATGAACACAAAAAAATAGAAGAAAGTAATATCACAAAAAAAGAAGATCACACAAAAATAGAAGAAAATAATACATCAAAAAGAAAAAAGATAGAAGATAATAAACAATATAAAAAAATATGTGAAATCGAAATGAGCTGCAAGTACATAAAGGTGCTTTCCAGCAATGTGCAAAGGCGACACTGTGTAACACAATGTAAGATTCGGTGCTTTCTAACTACGCTTAAGGTGACACCGCTATACACAGCTTAAATGCTATGTTCAACAGTAGCATATTTTCATCGCAATATGCCAAAAATGCACTCAATACATTCCATTACTCATATCGCGGACATTTTAATAATGTGAAGATAAAATGTAACATCTAGACATTTGCCTAGATGTCCGCGGCCTGGAAGTCAAATACTTGGCGTGGCCAGGCAAGGTCAAGGTCGACTTGAATCATGAGCTGAGCGACCTGCGACAAACCTTCCTCTGTCAAAAGAACCTTTATGCAGTTCAAAATATGCTCATATGAGAACAAAAAATGGTTTCCCGCAAACACTGTTTTCTTGATAAAATCAGTGTTTGCGGGAAACCATTTTTTGTCCTCATATGAGCATATTTTGAGCTGCATAAAAGTTCTTTTGACAGAGGAAGGTTGATCGCAGATCGCTCAACTCATGATTTAGTTAGATTATGTTTATATTTAATAATATGAGTGCCAAAAGTTGGGAAAACAAATGAAGACAAATTCCGCAGATTCTAATGTATTTTTCTAATACAAAAGGTTTTTTCGACTTGAATCATGAACTGACCAACCTGCGACGAACCTTCCTCTTTACAATGAGCCCTCACGCAGCTCGTAATATGCTCATATGAGGACAAAAAATGGTTTCCCGTGATTGCATTCAATTGTTCCCCAGATTCCGTTCATGAAGGGAATATTCTGCGAATATTCTGACGTAGACGACCTCAGTCGAGTACGAAAATCAGGTACCTTGGTCGCCTTGCTAATTTCGAAAAATGTATTATTTGTTTAAATATTAACAATAACTTATCTGAAATTCTCGCAGTCCGCTGTTCTATCGCGCCTCGTGTCGCAACGGTCGTAACGGACTCCGCTAGACGTTCCCTCTAATAATAGTCTCCCATTACTTTCCCCCCAATAGTCCCCCACAAACTTCGGACGCAGATACGTTCCTGACGAACTCGCGCATGCTCGAAAAAAACGCCACGCATAGCATCACTGGACCCAACCGTAAATCAGAAAAACAAGTCTACATCGCGATGTTTGTCCGCTCCACGAACAGCCCCTGGGACAAAAATCAAGAGAATACTGTACCGTGTGCTCCATGCGAATGATTTTTCCGGTACGGCTTTGTCGCGTGTAATCAATGGAAAAATTCCGGGCATAAAAAAACCGAAACGGTGCCTGAGGAAAATACCCAAATATTTTCGGTAGGAATATCATGCCGAATCAATCACTTGGATATTTCATCAGTAAACAATGCGCTAAATGACGGCCGGTGTTGTGTTAATGCCGAAGGGAAATTATCTCGCGATTAAACCGTACGGACAATGCGAGCATGAACTGATCGGCACGGAAACTCTCCGTAATTTCCCTGAAAATCATCGGCCATTTCGATGATTGCGAAACTGGATCAGCTGCGCGCCCCGGTAATTAATTCGCGATTAATTTACAGCGAGACGCCCACGCGAATGTAACTAGAGGGAAAAAACTCGAAGATGCGGAACAATCAATTAATGTAGACAGCTCGACCGTGTCATTTTTAGTCGAGGTTATTCCTTTGAGAAGTCACTTAAATCAAGGAGAACTCGTTACGAGACCAATTTTAATATGTACGATTAATTTCAATGCAAAGTGGTCAAGATTGGAAACTGCAATTATCTTCGGTGAACTGTATAGAAGGACATAATGAGGTCTGTGTCTTGCTTATTGGAGTGCAAAAGAACTCCCGATGATCAAACAAATTTTAATTATGCAAAAAATTCGCAATTTCAATTTCTAAACTGAAGATAATATGGAATATTTTAACGAATTTGAAGAGTTGGAATTGATCCATTAAATCTTGGGAATTCTCCTAATTTGTTTACAACTGTCAACCTAGTGAATTTTCTTCTAACGTATACAGGGTAATGTTTACAGGTAATCACGAAAAAAAAGAATACAAGAATTTCTCTGTTGGTAGGAACGTCAAACAAAAGTATAGAAAGTGGAATAACGTGAAATTACTTTGAACTGTCCAGACTCAGGGCACTTGACCTTAAAACAGTTCAAAGAGAGAGATCAGGGGGGGCAATATGATGATATTAACAGGTCTTGTGAATAACGTTTTTCATGCCATTTAAAGGTCCTTATCATTTTTTAAAATGGCACCATATATTTTTAACTTCATAGTGTTGTAGCTGATGTCAAGACGAGTACAATGATGTCGTACACTAAGCCCTTCAAATGACCTTAAGGTAGAAAATTTATGATAAAGCAATGATAAGTTCAAAATGTGCAATCATTTTCTTTAAATTAAATTAAATGTACGAAATTATGTAGGATTTAAATTATAAGTTAAGCAAGACGTTCGTAAAATATTAACAATTTAAGATTTAATTTTAAAAATATCAGATACAATATCAAAACACGTCTTTACTTTTTCACACGTCAAACGAATCTGAATCAAACAACACAAATTATAAAACAAGAAGAACGAAAATAAATCAATAAGTAACAAACATCGAATCGTCGCGTCGTTACAGTTACTATCGACGCGAGATTCGATGAAACTCTCGCTGATTATGTGTAGACGACTTCTCCCTACAATTATGACCTTGAGTAGTAACGCAAACATTGAAACAATTTGCAAAACAAACAATTGCTCTTTTTATTGTTTCTGTTGAAATTGATTTGCAAGATTCAATTGATTCAGGTGTTGTTATTCGTGACACACTCTTTCTAATCCACAGTGTACTAATAGGCAGCGACAAATCGATGTTCCAGCATCAGTACTGCAAAATTTACGACATACTTTCTAATCACGAAAACGCGGAGCTCTAGGAACAACAGGTTCATTCCTCAGCTGTTTCCCGAGTTTTCCGGGAGCGTCTTGTATTTCAAAGGGAAGATGGTCAACCGAGGGAGGAGAAAAAGCTACGAGGATTCCGAGAAAGGGTGGGAATCGGAGAAGAGTGAGATTACGGCTCGGAATTATTTGGGTTAATGGCACACACAGCCATGGCTCTTGCCTTCGACGAACTAGGAGTCGAACTGGCGGAAACGAAACAGGGTAGCAAAGGTGAAGTAAACGTGGCGAGGATTGCAAGTTCCTGGGGGTGGACCGTGCCCCCCGAAAATCGAAGACAGCGAGCGGAACTTTTCGCCAAAAGATTTTCTCGCCACCTATTCAAAATCAGATACCAAAACTAACAATTATTCAAGAACTTTCACAAAAATAATCGCTTACGAAAAATTATTAATCGCTGAAATTGAATTAAAAGAATTCGAGAAATATTTTATTCAAATCATTAAATAAAGAAATTTTTCTATGGTTCGTATTCATTGTAATTTCTGCAGGAAATTTTTCGTTTATCAATCCTTGTGGTGACCAAAGACGTTTCGCCCTGATAAATAATTCTCGTACTATTTTCAGTTTGATTGTCATCGTTATGGTCCTTCGTTGCACAATTGTTGGTACGAAGTCTATAGGTTTCAGAAAGACACACGAAATGAATAGTTATTGCGTCAAGAAATTTTTCATTTATCAATACTTGTGGTGACCAAACACGTTTCAATCTTAAAAATAATTCTTGTACTACTTTCAGTTTGATTGTCAACGTTATGGTCCTTCGTTGCACAATTGTTGGTACGAAGTCTACAGGTTTCAGAAAGACACACGAAATGAATGGTTATTCCGTCAAGAAATTTTTCATTTATCAAACCTTGTGGTGATCAAAGACGTTTCAGTCTTAGAAATAATTCTCGAACTTTTTTCAGTTTGATTGTCATTGTTATGGTCCACAGTTGTAATTGTTGCTACAAAGGCAACAGGTTCCAGAAAGACACAGTCGAAGTAAATGGTTATCGAGTTAAGAAAGTATTTCCAACAGCAGAAATGCTCGCTCAAACAAGATTACAATGCGCACAAAGGATAACACGTGCAGAATTTCAGTTTGTTCGCTTCGAAACACTGAAACTACTTTGATAGAATTCATCCGAGCGACACGGTTCCATCTATCGACGCCTCTTAATGACTCGTATTGTTGCCACGGTTAGCAGCCATGCGAGAATTCTATTACCAATCGATCAGCTGTGATTCCATTTGTAAATGATTACACACGTATTAATTCATATGCCTGTGAATAAACAGGATTCGCGCGAATTAGAGCGAGTTTCACTCAATCCAACGCTTCCACAACGATCGTTCTGCTTCTAGCCCTTTCACTGTATTTTTCTTTACAACACGCTTCACAGCCGTGACAATCTGTTTGCAGTAACAAGTATCGTTTCATGAGTGTGCTAATAAATTGGTCTGGCTGGCTAATGAAGCGATATAACAGTTTCCTCCGCGGAAAAGCTACTGTTTTCTTCGTGAGAGAGCTATTGTTTTCTCCAGAAAATATACAGGGTGTCCCAGTTTTTTCCGGCCAAACTTTGCCAGTGTGTTCTACACGCAAAAGTAAGAAAAATATGTTATATGAACATATGCTCTTAAATGTTTTATTAAGGAGTTATAACTAATAATACAAAATGATAATGAACTGGCATTTCGTCGACACAGCGTACGAACGTATTATGAATATCTCTGTTTGTGTTTACATTTGAACTTATTTTCTAACTTGATTAAAAGGAAATTACTGAGCTGATTGGCCGGAAATTTTAACTGTATCTTCAGGAGAAGACATCTATGGTAAATCTTTCACTGATGATTAAAGCGATAAGTTGTACAGATTTTATTTTATCGTCAGAGGAAGCCAGTGGCTGTCTCGCGAAGCAAAAAGGTGACGCTTAAGCGAAACATCATCGAATTCAAGAGAGTTTCAGGGGTTGGCCGACGCGCCTTTGCATTCTATGTCCAACGAAATTACGGTCTTGTCGTTCGAGAGAACGATTTTCGTCGTCGGTATGCCGCTGACAGATATCCCGGACTGCAACCTGTTCAAGGAACAAGCGTCGTGCGGTCTGGCCGCAGATCGGACGCAGCAACAACGACGCCGCACAGTGCGGCATATAAATAGACATTCGAGACAAAAATCAGAACTTCTAAACTAATCAATTTTTGATCTAAGTACCTTAATCATTTTTTAAAGGGAATAGAAAGATGCATCGATTAATGCGCCAAAAATATAAGATTCCGTTAGTAAGAAAGTTAATTTTAATTTTTTTTTAATGAAGAGCATTTTACGATTAGTTGATATTGCAATTTGTTGTCAACTGTATACTGTATACTGTCAACTGTGTACATGTAAATAAAAAGTTTAATTACATAAACAAAAACTATTAAAAAATTAAATTATTCGTTATTCTTAATATAAATATGCATAATATATACATGTAAATAAAAAGTTTAAGTACAGAAACAAAAACTATTACAAAATTAAATTATTTGTTATTCTTAATATAAATATACATAATATATACATGTAAATAAAAAGGTTAAGTACATAAACAAAAACTATTAAAAAATTTAATTATTTGTTATTCTTAATATAAATATACATAATATATAAGTGTAAATAAAAAGTTTAAGTACATAAATGAAAACTATTCAAAAATTAAATTATTTGCTACAGTTTTTGTCTAACTTATGATAATTTCTGGGAATAAGTGTGTTCGGACATTCAAGCTTCAACCAAATCGTCTTGCAATTTATCACAGAAAAAGATTATATAGCAATATACTACAACATCTTGTTGATATAGAACAGCCAAAATTATAGGATTATAAATTATAATTATGATATCGGCGCCAGGTTCGATCCTTTTTAGATACAACAAATGTACAAGTTAAATAATTAAATTTCTCAACGTTTCGATCCCAATGCGGATCATTATCAAGAGACCAAACTTTTTGCGTCAGAAAAAGAAATTAATATTAAAGATTTTGAAATTAAATATACTGTTTTAAATGTAACACAGTCACGAAAATTACCAAAAATTGGTAAAATAGAAAAAGAAAAAATTGAATACGCAAAATCTGTAATATTAATTTCTTTTTCAGACGCAAAAATTTTGGTCTCTTGATAACGATCTGCATTGGGATCGAAACGTTGAGAAATTTAAATATTTAACTTGCACATTTGTTGTATCTAAAATGGATCGAACCTGGCGCCGATATCATAATTATAATTTATATTTCAATTTTTCGATCGATAAGAATTTTTCCAAAATTATAGGATGTTTTGAACCGTTTTTTTGTAAACTGAATTTTAAGGAAAAAACGCAATTCCTAAATTGCCAATTTAAATTATGTATACCTCTGGTCAAATTCTTCATACCTAAGTTGTCACAAACAGTTTAAAACAAAAACGAACCTAAAAGAGCAATTAGTGCACGTGTAATCTAACTTTTTAATATTTCTACTACAATAAACTCTTGGCTGTTACTGATCCCTTATTGATTTTCTTGGATACTACTTTTTACATACACATTCCTTACCTACCGACTGATGACTTTGTTGGATGATTAGATTTGAATGGAACCATGATTATTTTGATTTCTGTCCATTGCATGCCGCACGGTGGGACAAAGTGACGAATTTTGTATCAAAATCAAAGAAGTTTCGATAGAAATGATATTATTGAAAACGTTCCTACCATAATCTTTCTATTTTCCCATATTCTACAATCTTTCAGCTTTAATTAAAAAAAAATTTCTATCGAATGTTCTTTGATTTTGGCACACAATTCATCACTTTGTCCGACTGTGCGCCGTCACTGTAGCTTTAATCCGTCATTACGATGAATATATCGTGTGACCGTTGGTCTACCGCACGTTGTCAACAAAGTCGATACTCCTTTTCCAATTTCGAGAAGCTCTAAATCATTTTCCCCTCGACCGCAGCTGCTTCCCAAAAATTTCAATCCCGAGATTTTTGAAATCTATTTTCATCGCCGCGCTTTCTGACGGTGTATTGGAAAAAGTATTATGATAATGGCGTAACGCGCGGTTTCGTGCCGATGGATTCCTGATTGCCTTCAATTGCTGGAATTAAAGTTTGGAGTTTCGGAATTGTCTTAGGAAGTGTTTTCTTCGTATCGCGTATCTTTCTTTATTGATAAGTCAATCAACGATTTTTGTAGTAATTATTGACAGGGCAGGCTAAAAGAATTTGTAAACAGTGCTAAATCTCGAACGAACACGTTGCCTGACGTTCTGCAGCTCTGTGTACTCTAGTTTTCTTATAATAAATTCCCAAAAATTGACAGAAAGCACCCTTAATCGTGTCACGTGATACCTTATAAATCTTGAGCACCATTAGACACAGCGGAAAGAAAAAAATTTCACACAATACTAAATCATGCCCGAATCGATTGCATTAAGTTTCATAGTTTTCGATTATGCGGTTTTTCCGTAATAAATTCCGAAAGATGGCCATTTTTGCACGCTTCGACGAGAGAGTGCGCTCGAAGCTGTCGTGTTGTCCCGCCCAACTTTTTCTTCGCTTCCTACCATCGATCGAAAGGGAAATGTGACAGGTGTCAATAGTCTGGTCTGAATAATGGAAAAGAACATAGGCGATCGCACGGGTACATCCGTAGCACCTGTAGCTACGCTTTTGAATCGTCGTGCACTAGATGTCGACGAGTTATCCATATTGGAAAGTCGTTCAAAAGTCGTCAAAGTTAATTACATTGATTATACAAATTTATAAAAAGTGCAACAACACATGACACGATTTATAGCATTCTCCGATATAGTCTACATACTTCCGCAATAACATCGCTTATACCTAAGGAACAAACAAATCCTCAAATCTATAAAACTCTTTTCTATGAAATCTCCCAGAAATACCCTGATTATACCCACATGTTAGAAACGCGATCCTTTATTACCAAAAGTTCTGGGGTAAGTGCCGTGCGGTTCCTCACAGTCCTCTTACCAAAAGGCATTGCCTTCCCCACCACGTGGCCAGATCCTTTATAAACACATGTTCTTATTGTTTAGCAATACGACGTCGGGTCGCTTGCCTTTTCTAGAGGTCTCGCTTTTGATAGACAGTCAATAGTTCGACACCGATACCTGAGGGACCCTATGCGTCCCGCAGTTTATTGCAGTTTATGGCATTGGGAATGTTTACTAATAGCTTCATGGCCACACACACCATAAATCCCTGCCATAAATATGTCAAAGAATTAAACATTCGTTCGGTCGTTCCTTCTGAAACTTTCTTCTAACTGCGTTGTTATAAATACGCTAACAAATACGCTAACACACATTTTCACCGACGCCTCCAAAAGTAAAGAAGACTCTGGCTGTGCTGTTATCATTCCTGATAAAAATATACTATATAAGGTGAAATACCCTATGCCTGGACAGCATTTTTTGCTACCGTTAATTTTATCACTTTAGATGAACAAAAACAGTATCATAAAATTCAGATTTTGTAAAGTAATTTAAAGTCCCAAAATTATTGTTCTGATTAATATTTTATTCGTATTAACAAGAATAATTCAAACCTATAGTTGGACATATTAAATCCAATCTAAGCTAGTACCTGGACAGAAGTAATGCCTATACCGGGATAAATTCGAACTATGAAACTTAATATTTTTTAATTTCAAATGATGTCTTAATAAAATAATATTCACACCTACTTGTAGCTAAGGCCTCAGAATATATAATATAATTATTGAATCTCTTAATTATTGATTTTACTATAAAAATTCAATTGTCCAGATTTAGGTATCACTTTTGGACTGTCCAGACTTATTCACCTTAACAATTCACCTTAACCTCCACGACTTAGGCTCTATCTTCTACAGTGAAGCATTTGCTATTAAATCGGCCCTAGAGCTTGCCATTAATTCTCCTTACCACAAAGTTTTAATTTTTTCTGACTCTCTGAGTGTTATTTCTTGTCTAGCAAACCATGATAACAGAGAACCAATAATCCAAAACATATTCTATTTAACTTCGACCCTATACAAAAAAAAACAAAGATATTGTATTTGTATGGATCCCTTCCCATATAGGAATCACTGGAAATGAAATGACCGACACAGCTGCTAAACAAGTCACAAAAGCCTTACCTCTAAACTTTCCGGTCTCTCCCAATGATTTAATCAGAGATATATTGAGATAGTTTTGCGATCGAAAAGAATTGATGATAGATAGATGGTTTCGGCGCACAGGTTCGATCAAATATAAACTAAAAATTCCTTGTTTTATAACAAATTTGCAAATTGAAATCCCGACGTTTCGATCCTGATGAGGATCAATTTCAAGAGATCAATTGTAACCTTCAACAAGGATTCAGTCCAATATCTACCAGCATGGAAATAATACATTTTGCATAAAGTTAAATTTCTATCCTATATAACATGTGAGAAAAATAAGTTTATTTTCCAGTTTAAAACATTGTTGTTTCTTTTTCTTTTAAAACACTGTTATTTTTGTAATGTTACATTTTGTTTCAGGCCCAAAAATCGTGAAAATCTGAAATTTTTACCATCGTTAAACGTTTGTAGCTCATTGCAACGTCGAACAATATTGACGAAATTTTCAGAATATTTTTAATTGATACAGATCGATAAAACGTATTTTAAAATTTTTTAATATAGGCCCACATAGAAAGTTGTAAAATGCAACTTTTAGTATTTTTTCTACAAGTCCGATCAATTGTAATTTTAGAAAAATTGGTTTTCCACATCCTGTAGCAAACTATTTGCTCTAGCTTCCCAACAAAATTCAAGTCGTATAGTTCAATGTTAAACCAGTTATCGTTTTTTTTAGAGCGTCCGAATAATAATGGGAGTCACTGTATATACCAAAGTGGTCGCTAAGGACCTCGACGTTAATGCGACCTTTATAAATAAATAATACAAAAAAAAACATCGCGTATAGATTATTCGATCCCGGCTTTCCTCTGCTAAGATTTCTCCCTCTCCGTAGAGTTTACTTTATTTCTCTGCGGATTCTATTATTTTATAACGTCCAGAGTTTCCGCTTCAGTCGTAATTCCGTTCCTCGAGCCGGCCCGCGGAAGTTCGTAATTAATTTCTCTAATTATTCGCCGGTTTGTGACGCAGCACCGGGTCGAGCCTCGGTTTTAAGAAATAAATATATTAAAGCAGAACGGTCGCGGCCATCTTTCCTGCGAAGCACAAGACCACCCCACGAGCAACTCCAATTCTTTCTTAACTTAATCATTACAAAACTATTCCCCACAATTTTGTATTCTCATTAGCAATTCCTTCTCCCCGTACAAAATTATATCGTTGTTCATTGGTCATTTTATAAAAAATCATTTCGTGTTGCCGGACATCCGTTCTCGAAACCCCGATTTCTTTTTTTAGTCAATCCTTCATTTAGTATTTTCCTTCAATGTGTCATTTTGAATAATATTCTTATATTTTTTTGTACTTTTGACTTGCTCTTACTTTTAATTTGTTTTTATGATACCTTTTAAATTTTGTTCGAATACAATCAAAAGTTTTATTTCTAGCGATGACCATCATCAAATTTAATTTTTAAAGCGAATTTACGATCTGAAAAAAACATTTGTTTAAAGATTATATGAAGATAAATTTTTAATTTTATTATATGGACATTAATTTTTGAAGTTAGGTATTAATATTGATTAATTTATGAAGTAAAAATTAAGTATTATTGACGTCACAGGCGGTACACATTTTCTACATACGTTATACAAGCTAATAGAAGACTAAATATACGTACATTTAATTAAATAATTTGCAAACAGCGAGTTGATTTAGTCGCAAACACATGTCCGGCTTCGGGCGTATGCACACTGCACACTGCGTATAAGCTTAGAGTGGGATAGGTACTGCCATCACGTCCAAGTATGGAGTACTTATATGGCTGTTTTGAAATATAACACTCCTAAACTTGGACATCAAATATTTGGGTTAATAATTATTATTTACGTTAAGTTTGTTTGCCAATTTATTTTAAAAAATGAAAGATTATTAAATAATATTTTTTTCGAACAGAAGTTCGAACTATAAACGCACATGATTCGCATGTAAATAGACTATTTTGTATACTGTTTTCATATGAACTTTGAATTTATTTTTAAATTTCAATTGATGTCTTAATGAAATAATATTGAAACCTACTTGTAGCTAAGACCTCAGAATATATAATATAATTACTTAATCTCTTAATTATTGATTTTACTATACAAAAATTCAATTGTCCAGATTTCGGTATCACTTTTGAACTGTCCAGACTCAGGGTACTTCACCTTAGTGTATAATCGCCATAAAAGTTGTCAATTCGGTCATGCGGTCTTATACGCATAATACTGGTCTGTTTTTTATTCTCACATTTTATTGCAACGAATACACTTGTTTAAATTAAAGAAAATATACACTGTACTCACGTTTTGTTAAAAAGAAAAGAGACCAACTTCGCCTGACTTATATGGCGTGTACACGGTTAATGGCAGTGACGAGAATGTTTTCAGTCACCGGAATTATTTCAACAAATATGGATTATTTATGAGGTAAGTTGATAGAGGCCCGGGTGAATAATTCGAGAGGAAGAGGGCGGTTTCCGACGGTATTTCTGTCGCAGACGTTATTAGCAAAGTCAAAGGAGCCGCAGAGAAAGTGACGGGTTCCTTGCCGCGTATGCTAATCAACGTTAGCGAAAGTTATTCTTGATATGCGGAATTTAATAGCGCAGCCGGGCAGACGAGCTTCCAGCGACTGTCGCAATTCAAATCGCATTCGCACGAGCTCGCAGAAGGAAACGAAGTTTCGGGACGCGCCGCGCTGCCGTCCTTTGCCAATTTGCCAGTATAATCCGCGACGTGTCGCGAGATGCGCGGTTTACAGCGGATGCCTTTTTCTTTGGACTGCGCAGGCGTTTTAAATTTTCTCCTTTCAATCTGAAAAATTCCGAATTTTCTGCAGCGATCAATTTTCTCATGGAGTCGCTCGACACGTTTTTCAGCAATGTTGTTTTAGCGAAGTTGAGGAACTTTTTGGCAAATTAATTTATAATATTAAGTTTATATAAATTTATATAATAAGTCATTTGTAATAATATGAAAAAGTCTTATATACAAAACTTACACGGCATAGAGGGGGGCATATTTTGACACAAACATTTTCTGTGTGGGTGGAGGCATAGAGGAGATTTCAAGGTCATCTTTATTTTTTTTAATGTAATGCCATCTTTTTTTTATTGTGATATGATAGCCAGTGTTGAGACGACTTCATCGAGCTATCATCAAAGGTCGTGCAAGGTCAAGTACGGTAGTAAAATAAATAATAAACTTTTTTTGTATGATGATCTAGGCGCACAGGTTCGATCAATAATAAAAACGTTATTTTATAACAATTTTGCAAATTAAAACCTCAACGTTTCGATCCTGATGAGGATCATTCTGTACCAGCATGGAAACAGTACATTTTTCATAAACTTTACGTTTTACCTTGTATAACAAGTGAGAAAAATAAATTTATTTTCCAGTTAAAAACATATTTTTAAATTACATTATTATTATAATGTTACACTTTGTTACAGACGCAAAAATCTCTCTTGAGAATGATCCTCATCAGGATCAAAACGTTGAGGTTTTAATTTGCAAAATTGTTATAAAATAACGTTTTTATTATTGATCGAACCTGTGCGCCGAAATCATCGTGTATCTATTATCAATTCTTTTCGATCGCAAATCTATCTAATTATATATTACAGGAGATGCTCGAAGTGGTGACCGTTTGCGTCAATGCAAAGTTCCAATCTTCGTATCCTTGCATCACGTGCATGTCTTATTGTTTCTGAACTTATTCTAGCACAAACAGTATAAGTTATCATGACAGATACTATCAAGATTATATACTGATTATTCTACAGAAGATGATTGCGATGTTAAAAAAGTGACGAAGAAGAAAATCAATACATATCTACAATGAAATATGCTATGGAAATAGAAATAAATAAATATTTACTAGAACCTGACGAAATGACTTTCTCTAGTCTTCAAATATTAAAGACGGAGTTTTTGGTCTTGGAGGGTACACATAATAGAAGAACAAAAAATTTAGACTTATTATTCAATCCCTTAAGGACAATTAAGCCCAATTCAGTAGCCAGTCAGCGAGTTTTTTCTATTTCTGGTAATTGTGTGTCCAAAATAAGGATAATGCAATAAACAAGGAATAAGGAAATAAATCTATTGATATAATAAATTCATATATATATGATAAAGCAATAAGCAAGGAATAAGGAAATAAATCCATTGATATAATAAATTCATATATTCATAAATTCAATTTATTATATTACTAATTTTCGATCGAAAAGAATTCACCTTTTTTTATAGATGGTGAAACAAGTACAAACAAGGAAAAAAAATTTCTTTGCGTCAATGTCAAAGATGTTTGGTATGGAAACTACAAATATCTTCAAGAATTGGTCGTATACAAATTTGTCTCTGGCTAAGATAAGTAACAAGAAACTTTTTCTTTTAAAATATAGGAAGAATAATATTTTTTCCCAATTTCATTTATAAAAATGTAGTTACAAAGAAAAGTAAGTTCATCACTAATTTTGTGCACACTCGTGATAAATTGTTGCATTTACAAGATAGATATATAAGGAAAGTATTGAAAATGATCGAACCTAGTGCCGATATCATTCAATTTATTATATTACTAATTTTCGATCGAGAAGAATTCACTTTTTTTTAAATCCATTGATGTTCTTTGCTTTTTGAAATGATATTTTATAAAACAAAGAAAAAAGTAAAATAATAATTTACACAAATGTTTTTACATTTGTTAATTCATGTGACCTTTTTAAGGGTACTGTTTTGTTAATTTTTTATTTCAATAGTTTTATGTGTGTACATATATCTACTTTATGTTTTCCTTTTTTGTATTCCTGAATTATTATAAATAAAAAAAATTGAAAACTTTTATTTTAAGTCGTAAATATGTCTGTTTTCTAACTGTAAAAATTCGGAATCGGTTTAAATCGATTTTAAGGAAAAGTTAAAATTCGACAACCGGGTTTTCGAAAAGTGGGTTTCTGTATAAACCCTAACCTGCAGTAATAGGTACATTTATGCTAAGTGAATTTTACTTGTCTGGTATGGTGCTTTTCGGAGCAAGTATAAAAACCGTATGACTGGAATCAACGAGCACACAGAGGAGGAATCTAACATCGGAAACGAAGGTCTCGAATGGAGAGCGTATATTTCATTGGCGTCGTGCGATTTTCAATCTCCGCGAACGTCCGTCCGCGAGTCTGCCATAACCTTTTTCTAGACTGTAGGTGCAGTCGTGTTCGTATTGGCGTGCGCTTTTCCTGTGTGTCTCTCGAATACCGTCGAGCAACTTGGTCCTTTGTAACACGGCTGGAAGCGCTCCCGAAAAGGTTCGAGCTCTCGCATAAAACTCCGGGTCTGCTTGCGCCAAACGCGACCCGACGCAATAAATCCCGCGGCTCCGATAAGGAACACGCATTTATTCGTTGCTCGAACGTTGTAAGAACAGACACAGTCTCCGAAAATTGTTAGACGGAGTATTTCGTGTATTGTAATACAAAAATTAACATTAAAATCAATCTCTAAACACGATTGATGTTTCGCTTTATAATAACGAGTTCTCTTACGAAAAATATCTTATGATTTTTATTATCTGCACTGGAAAATTCAAGATTTTCCCGAGGTAACGTTCTTATAATTTCTGTAATAGCGGACATATATTTTTTTGTTTTTTATAGGATTTTTAACAACACTGATGTAATTGATTGTGTGATGATCCGCGCTCGTTCCAAAGATCGAATCGTCAACAGCACATATTTAAACCGGGTAACATAATTATTAGGTTGTTGCAAATGAAATGGCCGTTTTGAATTTTTAACATGAACTTTATTTTTACAAGCTTTATACATGTTTAGTCGAAATAATTTCCATCGACATCAATACACTTCTTCTATCGTGATACAAGTTTCTGCACGCCGTTCTGGTGGAAATCTAATGAACGTGAGAAACTTCAAATGTGAAAAATGGTAATTTCAATCGCAACAGCCTAATATATTGACCCTTTGAAGTCGGAACTATTTTAACGCGTAAATCAAACAATTCTTCTGGCCTAGAATATTTCCTTATCTGTGAATTTTTTAATTTGGTAGATATGAAATTGATATAATACAGTATAACCTCAAATGTTTAGTAATTGGATAGATACCGATATATCTAATAATGTAAGCAATGTTTTAAATAATAGTACAGCAATTTTTTATGACGCCTTTGAGGCGCCACTCGAGTGCTAAGGGTTAATAAAATGCTGAAGTTCGTCCCTTAGAACCCGCGCATCTATCTATCTCTATCTCTTTTCTACATACAGTGACTCCCATTAATATTCGGACGCTCTAAAAAAAACAATAACTGGTTAAACATTGAACTACACGACTTGAATTTTTTGGGGAAGCTAAAGCAAATAGTTCGCTACAGAATGTGGAAAACCATTTTTTCAAAAATTGCAATTGATCGGAGTTGTAGAAAAAATACTAAAAGTTGCATTTTACAACTTGTTTATGTGGGCCTATATTGAAAATTTTAAAAATACGTTTTGTAGATCTGTGTCAATTAAACATATTCTGAAAATTTCGTCAATATTATTCGACGTTGCAATGAGCTACAAATGTTTAAATATGTTAAAAAATTCAGATTTTCACGATTTTCGGGTAATAACTGCAGTAAATCTATAGATTCTCATATCTTTCAATGCCTGTCGTTTTTTCCCGCATCAACCGATATCGATGAAACTTTCGCAGTGCATATAATTGACACAGATCTACAAAACGTATTTTTAAAATTTTCAATACAGGCCCACATAAAAAGTTGTAAAATGCAACTTTTAGTATTTCTTCTACAACTCCGATCAATTGCAATTTTTGAAAAAATGTTTTCCCACATTCTGTAGCAAATAATATTTGCTCTAGCTTCCCAACAAAAATTCAAGTCATATAGTTCTATGTTAAACCAGTTATCGTTTTTTTATAGCGTCCGAATATTAATGGGAGTTACTGTATACGGCATAGTACACGCCGTCAACTAAGAATGGCTAAACGTAGAAAACTGTAGTTCGAGCCATTAGATGCAGCGTTCCTTCGGGAAGGTTTAGGAGCAATCCGCAATCGAAGAAGTCCATTCGTGCAAAAATTGTGAAGTCATTAGTGACCAAAGAGAACTTTTACGCCCTCCTTTGGGCATGTTTCTGCTTATAACTTTTGACTGGTAGCATCTATATTCATTTTGAAGTATTCATTGGATTCAGCTCGCCGAGTTCTGTCAAGTGGCTACTAATAGCTGTACCAGCAACTTCCACAGTAACAGATCCTGGTTGATTATTGATGTAATTAAATTTCCAATCGCCAAGGCTGACTCAGATTTTTCCTAAAACCTACCGTCGAAAAGCTATAGCTGTTTAAAAAGATAAACCACAAAGATTAAGGAGAACGTACACTTTTTGTGTTATTACTCGTAAAATATACAACCTACAGAATCGGCTCACAAGGGAACCTATTCAGTTGATACAATCCGATTTTGATGAAACTTATGTGAGATATAGCTCTTTGAAAAATATTTGACACGTGTTTTTTTTATCAGCAACCATCCACTCAGAAGGGGTGAAAACAGCCGACAAATTTGGGGGTTGAAACCATGTTTTTGATTATCTCGGAAACCAGCGGTCGAAAAAAATTAATTTTTTTAAAAACTGTGTGTTTTTAATGGGGAATGTAGTCGTTTAAGAAAATTTTAACGAAAGACTTTTGTTTAAACAATATATTAAAAATAAATGCTCATATTTAGAAAATCCTAAATCACGTATCACCTATTCTGGATCAAAAATCACATACCCGAGATTACATCGAAGTTAACTAACAATAAATAAGGGGAACCGAAAAGGAACATAATATTTTTAATGTATTGTTTAAGAAGAAATCTTTTGTTCAAATTTTTTTACACAACTACATTTCCTATTAATGGTATTCCGAGATATATCAAAAACATGGTTTCAACCCCCAAATTTGTCGGCTGTTCTCACCCCTTCAGAGTGGATGGTTGCCGATAAAAAAAACACGTGTCAAATATTTTTCGAAGAACTATATCTCACATAAGTTTCATCAAAATCGGATTGTATCAACTGAATAGATTCCCTCGTGAGCAGATTCTGTAGGTTGCATATTTTAGGAGTTATAACACACAATATTACAAAAGAACAGGTGTGGAAAGGACCTGAAAAGAGACACCCCGTATTTATTACGAAAAGTAAGTCCCTGGGGGCCTAGTTTGGGCATAATATAAAAGTAGAGGGTCAACCTAATGGTTGTCTCGGGAGATGGATTGTTTTAAACTTTAACCACCTCTCTTAACAAAAAAAGGAGTTATAACACAAAAAGTGTACGTTCTTCGTAATCTTTAATTACATCAATAATCAACCAGGATTTGTTACTGTGGATGTTGCGGGTACAGTTAGTTTATCAATAAAAATAGAGTCCTGTGGACCCTGATCAAGCCGTCAGGCTCTACCTCGCCCCATTTAAACTGAATTCTCCTCGCAGTTCGAGACAATTCAAATAAATAAACACACAGTTCCGAATGCTGGCCCGCCACAAAATCAAGGTAGCTCGGATCTTGAGACAGTGGTAAAGCAAAAAGTCGATTCGGAAAATATCGACTTGTATTTCCGACAGGGGTGGGCACGTGCTAGGGGTGCGCGAGGGTGCGGCAGCGCACACGTAGGCGTACTTAGCACCCCCGGCTGTGCAAGAACACTCGACCGGCACGTACCGGATCCTTCAGACGTACCTGCACGCCAGTAAATTATCGCGCTGCCGTACGTACAGGCAAGAGCGGTGCTCTCGTTGTTTTACACTCTCTCTTTCCACCGTTCCCATCCTCCCCTTCTCTCTCTCTCTCTCTCACTCACACATACATACACAGCCCTGTCACAGTCTCTGTCTCTCTCTGTGTAAGGGAGGCACTCCTCCACCGGTCCGACTTGCGACAAAGCTCGGCCGCACTTTTCTCTTTGTTCTTTCGCGCTTTGCGCGGCCGGGCTCCTGACCCGCGCGATAAAAATTAGATTTACGGATTATTTCGTGCCCCAACCCGTTACCAGATGAATTTTCTATTTGCCTAACCGCCCCACTATCGCCTGCCGTCATTCATTAGCGATGTTTAACCACTCGCGTGTTCTTCCGGTCAATTTCTCGCGAGCGCAAACCTTTGTTTGCGGAGCAATCTTTCTGATTAAATTATTATATTACATGGAAAGATTAGCTCCATTCTGATTCACTTATTCTAACCAGTGTAATCACAAGGATCATGAAAATGCGACGAATGAAGGTCCCACGACTTTTTCAGAGGCATTTATGAAATTATCATTTATCTCTCAGCTATTAATGGTTTTCTCTTAATTTTGTGTGTCACTCTCCACGAGCCACACAAAGAACTTCCCGATTCGTTAGTCGTAAGCGGTAACATTAGCATTAGTTGCATAATTAAAAAAAAAAATTTTTTTTTAAATTAAAAAAAATTTTTTTTTAAATTAAATATGGACCAATATGGACCAAAATCTAATCAGCTCTAAGTTACGACGGGGCACATCGATTGCATCATTCATCATTCTGATCGCGTTGTTACTTTTTCAGAAAACGTTAACGAAAAATTTGATAACATACAAACGGCCATACGCGCGCGCGCGCGCACGCACGCACGCGCACACACACACACACACACACACACACACACACACACACACACACACACACTAACAATTTGATAAAAATAGTCTAAAAAAACTCCAATGACCATGAAACGTGAAGATCTGCTAAAAAACCGATTTTCGATTTTCGAGGTAATTACAGTAACTTCCCTATGAATCGGGAAGTTAAAAATTGCACTTTTTTCCAGATAGAGAGATTCAACGTTATATGGCTTTGTATATTTATATGACTTTATATGGCTTTTAGTCATTTATTCCGACTTTTTATAGTGGATATGTTACAGTATGGTGGAGTCTTTCGTTTGTTTTAGAACTTTTTTGCTCTACTCTACACGTTGGAATAATTTGGTCAAATTCCAGGACCCTGAAAATTCCTCTTTAGCACAATATTCTCTTTAATAAAATTAAACAGAAAATCTTGGTTTTGGACTGCCAGGGTGGGTTAGTGGTTCGACAACCCCGGATTTGTTCGTTTCTCTGGCGAAAACGAGTGTAACCAGGGCATGTCGGGAAACATTCTCGTTAGAAGGTGCTTCCGCGTTCGCAGGAGCCGACGAAGAAGCCGCTCGGTGATCCATCAAATCTGTTTATAGGCTAATGCACCCGCCCGATGCACTTCGACGCGCGTCTCCCGGCTGTTTTACTCTAGCGGAGCTTTTCAGCGTCCTCTGACGTTCGATAAGGCATTCGGGAACGAGAGACTCCTGGGAAAATCATGTAAATAGGCGTAGCAGACGAAAGAGCGTCCCGGGAATGCTATATCAGTCTTTGTATTCTGGTGACATTCTTTAATTTCCGTATAGAGAGCTGAGAATTCGTGGAATTTGAATTCGAGGAGTTAAATGTGGAATTTATTTTTCTGCTGTGATGGAAGCTAATTTATTTCTACAGAAGCTTGCAGTTTAACTTTTTTACAAAATATTACAGTAGCATTCATTATATTTTCGGGGTTATAAATAAATATTATAAATACCGAAGCATACGTGCTTATTTGAAACATGTCTTCTTTGAAGGAAAGGCAGTGTACACTATTAATTAAATTTTGCAATTTTCGGTAATTAAATTCGCATCCTTCTCGTTTCACTGGAAAATTATTCATTAATGCTGTATAATGAACAATATTTCATTTAAAACATTTCCCATTTATTCGAATTAAAATGTGATTCACAGAGTCGTAGAAAAGCGTGGTTAATACTTCTCTCGTGACTCTCTGAATACTCTATGTCAAAATAGACCCCCAGGTCATCCTAAAATTAAAAATCCTTCATGAATATTTTTATGGTGAAAATAATCCTTTTATACCATTGTTATTTTGATCATCTTAAATGCTGCATTTCAAGATTAGATATATTGTTACTTTTGCATTTTTAATGACCCTGAATTACAGTCGCAATTATCATTATCATAAAAAACGACCTTGTTATGCAGTGATTTATAAATATGATTACATTCTCTCTTTAGTTTGTTTTTGTAATGAGTCTGCGCGCGTCAATAATTGTTATTACTGTCGTATACATATATGCATTATATGTATTGTTCTGCTACTTCTTTCATACTTCTTATGTCGTGTAATGCAACATATTGCCGAAATCATTTATGCAACAGAATATGTTTTTCCCTATAAACATATACAATAAAACAGAAAAAGCTAATACTGGAAAACAATTACTGAAAATATAAATTAAATGTCGCAGAAAAACTGATAAAATACAGTGACTCCCACTAATCTTCGGACACTCTTACAAAGACGATAACTATTTTAATATTGTACTATACGATTTGAATTTTTTTGGCAAGCTAGTGCAATTAGTTTGCCACACAATGCGAAAAAAAATTTTGTGAAAAATCGCAATTCATCTGAATTATAAAAAAATACTAAAAGTTGCATTTTACAATTTTTTTATGTGGACCTATATTGAAAATTTAAAAAATACGTTTTGTAGATCTGTGTCAATTATATGCCCTGTGAAAGTTTCATCGCAATCGGCTGATGTGGAAAACAACGACAACGTTTGAGAGAGGCAAGAATCATTATATTTACTGCAGTTGAAGGCCGAAAATTGTGAAAATCTGCAATTTTTACCATATTTAAACGTTTGTAGCTCATTGCAACGTCAACCGATTTTGACGAAATTTTCAGAATATGTTTAATTGACACAGGTCTATAAAACGTATTTTTTAAATTTTCAACGTGGGTCCACTTAAAAAAGTAGTAAAATGCAACTTTTGGTATTTTTTTTATAATACTGATCAATTGCAATTTTTGACAAAATTCTATTTTTGGATCCTGTGGCAAACTAATTGCTCTAGCTTCTAAAAAAATGTTCAAATCGTATAGTACAATATTAAAACAGTTATCGTCTTTTTAAGAGTGTCCGAATATTAGTGGGAGTCACTGTATTATAAATTTGACTTCCAATTGGAACGTTCAAATTAATTAGTGGGTCACTGAAAGAGTATACAATCACGGATATAGTGTCAACGAAACAACAAATTGAACTAAAAAGAAAAGAGAATCTTTTAAAGACATATATACAGTAACATTTAATAATTCCGAATCTTGGACAGTTATGGAATATTTAGAAAAGTCCACTGAAATTTTTATCTTCTGGAGTAGATTTTACGCGGACGTAAAATATTTAGAAAGGTACAGGGAATATTTCATCTTGCCGGAGGCAGATTTCGAGCGTCAGTAGAACATTCACAAAACTGCACTTTCCAGCTCGAAAATCCGCGCAAAGAATCGCAGTCCATTAATCACAGGAGCAGTTTCGCAAGAGCCATCAACGCAGCCGATACCGCCGAATATTTAATTAAGAGGCATTAACACGCAACCGCGGTCTTCGTAAGCGCAGTTCGCGGAAAAGAGTTAAGGGGGTTAGGGGTTAAGGGTTGCTCCACGCGACCGTGAACAATATCCGCTTACATTATCAAGGCTGTTTCGTTTACATTCGCCGGGATTTGCATTTTAATTGGCCCCGACGGAGATCCCGTGTAAGTTAAAGAACTCGGGCCGGACCGGACCGGGTCGGACCGGGCCCTCATAAAAGGATTATCGAACGGTTTTCTTTTCAGGTTCACCGCTCGATAGCCTCTCTCTCTTTCGCTCTCTTACCCCTTTTTCACGGAAGAAACGGCCGCGTGAACATCGGCAAAAGTTATGCATAGACGTCGCCGGGGACGCTCCTGAATAATGTATGCGAACTACAGCAACGGCCGGGGAATGATTAACGACGCTGACCCGCTAGTAACTTCCCGAAAAGTTTCCGCCGCCAGGCTTTTTCGGCTCCGTTCTTCGAACGCCTCGTTTTTCGAAGTTCAACCGGTTCTGTCCCGTCTTTCTCTCTCACTCTTTCAAACTGGTCCAGGGGCTTTATTTATCAGACTCGCGGACCCATTATAAATTACGGCACTCCTCTCGAACCCCTTCCCACTTTTCCAAAGCGCGAATCCGTTACTGCGAGATTTCTTCCACGATTCTTCAAACCCGCTCCTCCACATCCATATCTCGGTAACGTGTCCGGCAGTTCTGCAGGATTTATTAACGCTAACCTAGACATATAGGGTATCACGATTCTAGTTCCGCACGCCATTGTTTCTGGAACTGTAGCGCATCCTAAGAAATGATTCAAGTAGAGGCTATCTATTTCTTGTTTAGTCTTTGAAGGTCATCCAAGGTCATATATCGGTGTTCAAAGGTTACCTTCGTTCTCTTGAACTTGTTCACTCTACTTGATAGCGAAACATGGTCACACGGACTCTACGTGTGTTTAGATACTTGCACCCTAATCGGTGGGGTGGCTGATATACTGTTTGCTGATGATTCTTTAATAGTTTATATAAATATGTAATACTTAGAGTTTTGATGATAAGCATGTTGACAATGAGAATAATTTTAGACTTGAGGCAACGAGACATTATTTCTACATGTAAGTAATCGTTTTGGATTGTTGTTATAAATAGAAAAAGATAGACTTTTAATTATTAATTTTAATTAATTTTAATTAATAAAACGTATACCATTGATTTTTATCATTTCCATCATTAATATTTTGAAAGAAGCTACTTTGCTTGAATGCTCGAAGTAGAAATGGTAGACCATAGATCAGACATAGAGAAAGCTGAGTTGATTGTCACAACAAATATCATTGTTGTTTTCAAAGATACATTGAATGTCTTCAGGACAAATTTGAATGGTAAGTAATTATTTGGGATTGTTGTTATAAATAGAAAAAGATAGACTTTTAATTATTAATTTTAATTAATTTTAATTAATTTTAATTTTAATTAATAAAACGTATACCATTGAATTTTGTCATTTCCATCATTAATATTTTGAAAGAAGCTACTTTGCTTGAATGCTCGAAGTAGAAATGGTAGACCATAGATCAGACATAGAGAAAGCTGAATTGATTGTTACAACAAATATCATTGTTGTTTTCAAAGATACATTGAATGTCTTCAAGACAAAATTGAATGGTAAGTAATTATTTGGGATTGTTGTTATAAATAGAAAAAGATAGACTTTTCATTATTAATTTTAATTAATTTTAATTAATTTTAATTTTAATTAGTAACACGTATACCATTGAATTTTATCATTTCCATCATTAATATTTCGAAAGACGCTGCTTTGCTTGAATGCTCGAAGTAGAAATGGTAGACCATAGATCAGACAAAGAGAAAGCTGAATTGATTGTTACAACAAATATCATTGTTGTTTTCAAAGATACATTAAATGTCTTCAGGACAAATTTGAATGGTAAAATAGGGTTCATACGACAACAACAAAATTTTTGTTTGTATGTTATTTTTTTAGAGATATCAAGGTTATTTTCATTCTTTTTAAATGGAACCACCCTTTTTCAAACAGCTACAATGATAGTCCCTTTCATTAGGAATCCAGTGACTATAATTACTTAAGGTCATGTGTATGCAAAACAATGACATATATACACAGGATCACCCAAAAGTGACTAGACCATTTTAAAATATAAAAACCTTTCTTTTAGAATCAAATTCGAATTGTATATAATCTAGTGACATGAAAACTAACTCTGTTACCATGAAAGACAAATTGATCATAAAAATGATGACAGAAATAACATCAATTAATGAAATAATAGAAACGATTTGAAAAGCAATAGCAGAGGAAAGGTGAAATAAAAATTGACCAAAAAGAGAAAAGAATTGCAAAATAATGGGGTCGTTGAACCGTCAATAATAGAAGCACAATAAGAACGAATGGACTCATAATAGAAACAACTAGAAAAATGCTAGTGTGATTGGAGCAAGTGTCCACAGACACTGATGACGAAAAGAATATATTCATAGCACGGCCGGCCTCGCGATTTTTGCTCTTGAAATTTTTTCCCCTTGCTTTCAACGTTGATTTCATCGGTGTTAATATCATTATTTTGCGATTCGCAGCGGCCTCCGCGCCGCATTTGAATTTCCCAACCGACTAGCTCGTTTCAAGTAGAATAATAATATTTTGTCACATTCGCTGCGTGAAACGCGTAAGAATTGTTTATCAGGGAAAAAACGAGGAGCTCGAGGAGTAGACATAAAATAGCGTTTACCTTGGAGAAATGTTTACAATAGGGTACCTAACCCACAGCAGAAGGGGATGCAGAATTTCGCCCTTTTTGGCGAGAGTTTCGCAAATATTTACAATGCAAGTCCGGTATATATATATATACATATATAAACGTATATAAAATTTCAACGAGCGGACGGTGTCGCTGTCATGTACACAAAAGTAGTCGCGATCCTACGGAATTCTCGTCAGACTACAAAAACCCGGGGACACGAAGAATCGCAGAAATAAATGCGATGCGACTGGATAAGGCCGGAAATGATTCTGTACGACGGCTGTTTATCCAAACATTAATTTCTGTGACCTAATTGAGATAAACTGGGATGAAACAGCGGTTAGTTCACCTCGTTAAACGTCCCATCAACCTCCGAACGCGATAAATATCGCATTAAATTTTGCAGAGTGCCGCACAATACCCTATTTTCGACCAAAGCGGCCGAAATTGGGTCAGAAACATTTCCCGAAGAATAATTCCCGGATTCTTCGACATTCGATACTGGAATTTGAGCTCTCGCTGATTTCGCAAATTCATATCGAGCAGAGAGCAAACGAAATAATAATAAACGCATTTTAATGGTTCAAAATTGGCCATGATTGAATAGAAGACCTTGCATGACCTTGAAGGTCATTGTGTAGTAGATGTATTCGTCTTGACACACGTTTTCATACGACATAAAAAAATGTATAGCATTCCATTTAAAAAATTGAAGGTCACCTTCATTTCTATCAAAATAATGTAAATAAAACAAAAATGCATATGTCATTTTGATGCGCATAAAAAACAGTACTACTTTTCCCTCTTTCATGTTTTCTAATTTTTACTATTTGCACAAAAAATGCTGGCTAGTGATATCCAGAACACCCTGTATATCAATAATTGTCGATCGAAATAGGGAGAACTGTGATATAGGAGAATTATGATATCGGCGCTAGGTTCAATCACTTTTTGAAACAACAAATGTGCAAATTAAATATGTAAGCTTCTCAACGTTTCGATCCCTATATGGATCATTATCAAGAGACAAAATTTTTGCGCCTGAAAAAAAAAATATTTCTAAAAGTGATCGAACCTGGCGCCGATATCATAATTATACTTTATAACAGTTTAACGTATAGCGATCGTAATAAACTTTAAGCAAAAATTAAATGTTTTCGGCGCATTGGTTCGATCTATTAATACTTTAAAACACTATTTGCAAATATTCACAATATTTCATCTCGACGTTTCGATCTAAATTCAGATCATTTTCAAGAGATTAATTTAACAACATTGTGTCTGTAATGAAATTTATTTTAATTAATTATACTTTATATTTCAATTTTCGATCGTTAAAAATGTTTCCATTGTTATTCTACTGTTTACAGGGAAAACGTTGCTGGTAACTATACCTTCCCAACAGTATAAAATTTTTGCGTAATTCTCACCCTATACAGGGTGTCCCAAAAGTACCCTAGGAGCCGAAAATGGGAGGTTCCTTGGGTCATTTGAAGCGACATTTTCCTTTACAAAAATGGCGGACGCGGCTTTGTTTAGGAGTTATTAACGAAAAACACGCACCAATGAGAGCGCGACATAGACGCGAATAAGCACAGTCGACCCGACGCGCCAACTGTCAATTGGCCGAACGTGACATCACGTGTCTAGATCGCGCTCTGATTGGTCCGTGTTTTTCGTTAATAACTCCTAAACAAAGCCACGGACGCCATTTTTGTAAAGGAAAATGTTGCTTCAAATAACCCAAGGAAACTCCAATTTTCGGCTCCTAGGGTAGTTTTGGGACACCCTGTATAGCTAAAAAACTAATCGTGTCTCTACCTTTACGGCAGTCCCTAATATTTTTTCGTTCGTTGTTTCACATCTGTAAGAGATGGCCGGGATTAAGACAAAGGAAATCAATTAACTTTATTTCAATATACGTCTTTTTCCGGCGACGGATCTGACGAGACTCGTCGCTGTTTGCTTCGTCAGACGTTCGTTTTTATTCATTACATTTGTTTATCGTTGGTAACAAACAGTTGGTATTCGATATATTCGATATCAAGAATATACCGGGTGACCATAACAGCTTACACATCTTCTATGAACGTATACAATCCACAATCTTATGATTGTTTATCAACACACAAAATCTGTAATCCCGAAACTGACGCACAAAATCTTCAATTCGCATAAACACTTAATCGATCACAGAACAAATACTGAAACAATGAAACTGTTGTCACAAAGATGGACACTTTGGCAGAACCCGTACAAAACAATCGACGTGCGTCAATTCTTACGATTCTACAGATTGCGTGGGTTCGGGAAGTGTCAACGAGCGGAATCGCGACTATACTGTTGGAAGGGCGATATTTTTCAATGGGCCCGATGTAAATATCCGGGAAGTCCACTCGGCGTTCGGGGTGTCGCGTTGTTTGATTTATTTTTATTCGATCGAGGCTCGCGGTATCAGCCCAGTAACCAGCCACAATTTGTCACCGTGGCGAAGGGTTCCGTACACGCGTCCACGCATGCGGCCCATGCAAGATTCATACGCCGCACTCGCTTGCATAGAGTGCACTCGTGTCATCCGCGAGACTGGCCTGGGAGAAGGAAAAGCGTGACAACCTCCGCAATCTACGCAAACACGGCGTCGTCGGGGAGACCGGCGATAAATAACTAACGAAACGATGGACTGCCGAGACAGCGGCAGTGTCAGTGACAGTCGACAGTCTCCTGAACGAAAATCTTCGACGGTAGAACGATACCATCGTTGGCAGCAGATTGAATAATGGGGTGGTAATTTTTTAGCTATACGGACAGTAAGCTATGTTTTTATTTCTCAGAAGCTATTAATGTCATCGACTTCAAATTTTTTAAGCATGCACGTACTATCATAGTGCGTGTGCATTTTAGCTGAAGGGATCTTGAAATACCGAACAAGAAACATTATACAATGTCTAGAATTTATGGCAATAATTATAGATTGCTCTTGGAAATTACCACAACTGGATTGAAATCAGCAATATTTAAATGTAACTCAACGTTTCGATCCAGGTGTGGATCATTTTCAAGAGCAATTGCGTCTGAAAATATATATATATAAACAAAATGTAATGGGTAATTCACAAAATTAATAAAACTGTAAATAATATTTTTAAAGAACATACTTGCTAAGTGTAAAGAAAAGTTTTTAAAATAATGACCGAGTTCCCTGCTGGTCTACATTGAACTGAAGCAACTAACCGCAGTCATTATTTTTAAAACTTTTCTTTACACTTAGCAAGTATGTTCTTTAAAAATATTATTTACAGTTTTATTAATTTTGTGAATTACCCATTACATTGTGTTTATATATATTTTCAGACGCAATTGCTCTTGAAAATGATCCACACCTGGATCGAAACGTTGAGTTACATTTAAATATTGCTAATTGGCTTTGTTTTTGCTTTATTATTGATCGAAACTGTGCGCCGAGAACATATATTTGATTTGTATTAAAATTTACGATCGAGAAACACGAAAATATTATTATAGATTGTGACGTTAATTCTAGTGAAAATTCAAATGTCTCAAACAATCATAATGTATTACTATTGCACATCTCTGGATTCGGGAAAGTCTAGAGAATCTTTTGCTGTAAAGAACAATACAATATCTTTTATTATAACATCACAATCTTTGTTCAAAGTCGAAAAATATGTTTTCTTTTCAACCTCAAATTTCTCAAAAACTGTGCGTCTAGGAGAAAAACTAAGACCAGGTTCGGAATCAGCGCGGAAAACTCTATAAGAATTGCATACTGAGAATCGAAATATCAAAAAAAAGTTGAAATTTGTTGGACAGTGTAATACGAGTACACTCGCGGCAATATAATTGCATCAAGGCTCTTGCCGTTCTGCTACCTTATTCTAAACACGGCACTGTCTTTACCCCATCTGGTGGCCGTCGCGTGCGAATCGGTGCGCAATATCCGAACATTGCTTGCACATATTTGGTCACTTCCGATCGAAATAAATGTGCCCTCAATATTGTTCCAAGAATCGATGCTTAATTTCTTCGGACCCGAGTGGTTTCATCTTCACCAGGCGGTTTAATTCGAGCGATAAGGGAACGGGAACGGTGTTAAACGATAATTGTGACGAGGAAACGGATAAAATTGCTGGAGTACCATTCGACAACGTCTGCGAGTAAGTTCTGACGTGGCTGCCAGGCACGAAGCAACCCTTCTATCTGTCACGTGACGATACGTATCATTAAAATTCATAAGGCGAGCCGCGTATTCCCACTTTAGCGCCCCGCGGCTTCAACGAGCCGCGCGTCATATATGTATTTATGAGCGCCCTCGGTCCACACATGCATCGTGCACCGGCTTAAGCTCGATTTTCGGCGTGCACTTATCTGCGCGATCAATTACGCACAGCTTCCATGGCTTCATAGCGGTTCATTGAAATTGAAACTTGAGGAGAAGCGAGGCTTCCCGCTGTCGGACTTTGCTGTAACCCTCTCGAGAAAATTAAAGCGATTTCAACACTGGGAAAGTTATGAAATTTTCACCATAAATAGAGCCACTTGCTCGCTATAATATACCTATTTTTTTTATTTTGACATAGCAAGATTTTAGGGGTTGAAACCACTGTATTGGAGCAAGGAACTTTTGTTTTAATACCATGAAATTAGAATTATTCATTATACAGGGTGTTCGACTACAGGTGGAAGAAAATTTAAGGGGTAGTTTTTTAATTTTTATTATGCTATGAAACCCCACATGGGATTATTAGCAGCATGTACATATCTGTACATGCTAACACTACAATGACAACTTATACACTAGGATAAGTAACATAATTAACAATTCTAGTACAACACTATAGATACAAACAGTGAGATCTTAGGGGTTGAAACTACCTCTGTATTGGAGCAAGGAACTTTTGTTTTAATATTATGAAATTAGAATTATTCATTATACAGGGTGTTCAACTACAGGTGGGAGAAAATTTAAGGGGTGGTTTTTTTATTATGCTATGAAACCCCACATGGGATTATTAGCAGCATGTACATATCTGTACATGCTAACATTGCAACGACAACTTATAAACTAGGATAAGTAACATAATTAACAATTCTAGTACAACACTATGGATAAAAACAGTGAGATTTTAGGGGTTGAAACCACCTCTGTATTGGAGCAAGGAA
This sequence comes from Lasioglossum villosulum, assembly GCA_963971365.1. Classification (NCBI taxonomy): domain Eukaryota; kingdom Metazoa; phylum Arthropoda; class Insecta; order Hymenoptera; family Halictidae; genus Lasioglossum; species Lasioglossum villosulum. The sequence continues at coordinate 14,640,313 of OZ020498.1, forward strand.
CTTTTGTTTTAATATCATGAAATTAGAATTATTCATTATACAGGGTGTTCGACTACAGGTGGGAGAAAATTTAAGGGGTGGTTCTTTTTATTATGCTATGAAAGCCCACATGGGATTATTAGCAGCATGTACATATCTGTACATGCTAACATTGCAATGAAAACTTGTAAACTAGGATAAGTAACATAATTAACAATTCTAGTACAACACTATGGATAAAAACAGTGAGATTTTAGGGGTTGAAACCACCTCTGTATTGGAGCAAGGAACTTTTGTTTTAATACCATGAAATTAGAATTATTCATTATACAGGGTGTTCGACTACAGGTGGGAGAAAATTTAAGGAGTGGTTTTTTTTTAATTATGCTATGAAACCCCACATGGGATTATTAGCAGCATGTACATATCTGTACATGCTAACATTGCAATGACAACTTGTAAACTAGGATAAGTAACATAATTAACAATTCTAGTACAACACTATAGATGCAAACATTGAGATTTGAGAAAACTGTGAACAAGAAATGGAGGCCAAAGAGAAGGTCCACACAAAAAAGCATCTATTGTAAAGGGGTGGTTCTTAGCGATGATATAAGACGAAAATGGAGAATAAAAAAATTGCGATTTCGGCTTCGTTATTTGGCTATTAACAATTAAAAATCAACAACGCGTCTAACAAAAGTGTACGTTATGTACGTCAAAGAGTTCAATACTGTCCAACGATTTGTTAAACATTTTCATCTCGCTGGTACCCAAATGAGAACTAAGGTATGCATGCATCTGTCACTTGATACGTGACTGTCGCGTTGTTAATAGCTAAATAACGAAGCCGAAATATCAATTTTTCTATTCTTCATTTTCATCTTATATCATCGTTAAGAGCCAACCCTTAAATTTTCTCCCACCTGTAATCGAATACTCTGTATAGGCAACTATTTTTTTATTTCGCTATAGTAAAATTTAAGACAGTAAGACAGGAAATTTTTTAACATCTTGAGAGAGGTGAAAGATCCAATCAAAAATTGAACATTTCTAGCTCTTCCTTCATTTGAATTGTCTAAATAATTTTGAAACCTAAAGTTATAAGATGGATCATTTTTCTGAGTTAATAATATAACGTGTACGAAGTTCTACTGACTCATGTAAAAAGTGCCCTGACTGTTTGAACATCTTGAAGCATCTACGAATTGTTCGGGGATTATAAATTATTGTGCTTGGTTGATGGCGGTGTTAGTTACGGGATCCTCTTTCGAACAATTGCACCGTAATAACAGGCTTCCAGCTAATACCGAGAACTCTGAAATTCCACCCACCATTTAAAAAGTTGAAAGCTATTAAAGTTGAACGATAACAGATCATTCTTCCACCGAAGCGGATTAGAGAGCACTCTAACCAACTATTTCGCACCGCCCCCTTCGATTTGTTTAACTTTCTAAAGCTTCTTCGCGAGTTGAACACTGCAAAATATGTACCTGTGTTTCACTGTTCGCGTTTATATATGTATAGATACATATATACTCTACGTTGCAATAGTATTATCATATTCCAATAAACGTAGGTTCCATCAAGCTTCATTAAACATTTCGCTACACGTAAGTTTACATAATCGGGTTTCCCGTAATTGCTTAAACATCCGCGGTCTACTTGCAACTCAGTTTCGCAGTAATCAATAGAAACTTATCGAACCTGTTAGAGAACTACTATGGTAGCTGGAACTATCCGCTCGCGAAAGTCTATCGAAATCACTTTCTCCTATTAAATTTTATCCCGTAAATTACAGCAAACTGAAAAATCATTTACACACTAATTCACACACTACTCAATTTCACGAACATCGTACTTAAGATTGGAATTATTTGACACTAAACCTACCGGTCATCAAAAATAACTGATTTGTATAGAATTATGAAAATAACAATATTAGATTTATTTATATTTTATGCGATTTTTAGCAGAATATACAGGGTGGTCATTTCATCTGAATATATTGAAATATCTCGATAACTATGCATCGGATCAAAACAAGTGGGTAATGAAAGTTAAAATACCGGCGAAATACCGGCTAAAATACCGTTCAAACGTAACTCACTAATTTTTGTTTTAAAATGATTATGTCCATTTTTCACACAACAAATACGTATATGAAATTTAATTTTTAGTTTTTTCTATATGGGGAAAAGAAATTTTTTTCCTTTTTTTTCTTTTCTCTTTTCTAATTGTTCTCATATTTTTCAGACGCAAAAGTGTCTCTTTGAAAAAGATCCACATAGGGATCGAAACGTTAGAAATATGCTTAAATAATTGCACATTTGTTGTTTTTCTAAAAATGATCGAACCTAGCGCCGATATCATTCAATTTATTTTATTACTAATTTTCGATCGAGAAGAATTTAACCTTGGGTAATGAAAGTTGTTCGTTGCAAATGGGGATATCCAATGATACCAAACTGGATCCCCCACCGCCGCCCTCTGGGGGTGTGGGTGGGGGAAGATAAAAAACTTAAATGGGACTCCAATTATTAATTGCAGACTTGGATTCTCCAGAAAAAAATACACAAATTTGCCCTAGGAGTTTTGCATTTTCATAGATGGCGCTGTAATGGACAAAAATCAAAATGGGTAAAAAACCATTGAAGATTTTGAAATAGTTCTCGCTCCTACCCTCAGGAGGGTGGGGGTGGGGTAAATTATGGTGTTATTGAATAGCATTCTTAAAAATATCAAATACCTCTACTTTTATTTTTGTGATCTGATGTGTATTTCTCGAGACATCCCCAATTTTCAACGATTTTGTACCCATTTTGATTGTTGTCCATTACAGCGCAATCTGTCAACCAAAATGCAAAAACTCCTAGGTCAAATCTGTGTATTTTTTTAGGAGAATCTAAAACAGTAATGAAAAATGGGGTTTTCCATTTAAGTTTTTTATCTTCCACCACCCACACCCCCACTTGTTTTGATTCGATGCATAGTTCTCGAGATATTTGAATGTCTTCAGATAAAATGATCATCCTGTATACTGGAGTCAAAAATATATTGAATAAATTCCCATGACAACACGTTTACAATTTCAATAGTTCTCAAATAAAAATCTAAAATGGGTCGTTTGACCCCTCGTGGTACTTTCAGTGTTACATTTGGTTTAATTTCTTCATCCTACTTTCCCAATTTCACGTAGAATACTGGGTAAGCTTAAATAATGAAATTTCATAAATATTGAAACGGATTGCAATAATTCTTCAGCTCCGAATTAAATAATCCAACTACACTTAGAACCTGCGAAATATCTCTTGAAATTGCAACGTAGGAATTTCTTCCGCAGTAAGAGAAGACAGTACAGAACCCAGCAAGGAGCGAATATAAAATGCAGTTCAATTATTTCGTTTTCTTCAAGGTTCGCAAAAACAACGACGACGTTCGCCAACAAAAAATAGATCGCTCGCTGAATAATTGCAGGAGATTGCATCAAAGACAAAAGTATATTTGTCTCTCTGTCCGGCTTTGTTCGTGATTTTCCTCCCGTGGCCGTTTTCATCGGCACCAGATGGCGGCGTTTCTCTTCTCGTTCGTTTTCTTCTGTTTCGCCGCAGCACCGCGCGTCGGTCCGAGAGGCGGGATTCGGTGCTCGAGAAACGGAACCGGAAGCCGAAGTTTCGCCCCGCGATCGCAACTGCGGAGAGAACGGTCTGTCCGCGCGAACAGCCGTTGAACGCTCGAGTTTCCTATTAACGTTAATTACGGCGAATCGATACGACGAAAGACGGACGGATACTTGTTAAGAATCTGCCGGGCCCCACGAACTGTTCGTTAGCGTTCACATCCGCCGTTATTATTATTTAACTGCTGAATTTTAGGCGAACTTGAACTTTTGCTCCGTTTCTCAATGTACCGATTTCGTATTTTGCAGATGCTGTGATCATCGACGACCTTTTGCAAACATTTTATGATTTTTCGAAATTGCGCTCTTACGATTTTTGTAGACTGCGAATTCTTTATACAGCATTATTTTACCCTCTTGTTCACTATTTCATGGTTGAATGTGTCACTCGATGCTAACTGTTTGGGACTGGCTGAGCGTGTCGGCAGCGTGAACGCGCCGATTTACTGCGCCGCCGCGCTATTGGCGGATTCACGCGTAACAGCGAGATCGAGAGTCGATAAGCAGCTCGCAGTAGCTTATGCCAGCACCGTCGGACGTCGATTACAATCGATTATCGACCCCAAAATTGGGATTACTATTGGCGGATCGCTCTATCGATCCGCCAATCAATAGTTTGACGGTGACGGTAAACTGCCAGCTGTTCGACTCCGATCTCAACGTACGTTAATCGTTCTCGCTCGTTCCTACAGAAAACGTAGCGCGTCTCTTGACCGGTTTTCGCGAGTAAGTCGATTCGATATCTGGATTCACGGACGCTAAACGTGAATGTATCTACATACAAGTGAAACTCATCTTGTTCGCATCTAAATCTCTTTATTATTCGTATTTAGCCAAAACAAGCTGGTGTTTTGGCCAGATAAAACATTACATTGTAAATAGTTTCAGTTACAAGTTCGAACGAACCCTAGTTGGGGAAATAAAGTTTATTGCTAAGTCAAGTGACTTGTTCTACCCCTTCTAATCCGTAACACTAACCATAGTCGATTCAAATTATTTCAGATTTCTTATTGTGCATTTGTTAAAGTTAGCAGAAGCGCCTTTTGATAAAAATTATTGAGTTAATTCACTTGCAAATATTTAATAGTTTACGATAATAAAAATCTTGTTGGAGTAATTGCACACTTATGATGTTTGTACAGTGCAATCTTTCTTGCATTTATAGCATCATTTGGTATGTACACAGGGTGATTTACCTAACGACAGGCAAGAACAAGAGTGGTGAGACGCATACTAACACTATGTGAAAATGCGGATAGTGGGCCCTTGGTGGAATAGGAATGCAGGAAGAAGGAAGGGAAAAAAGGGTGAGTTACCTAAAAAAAGCCTTCTACATAACTTCTACATTTTTTCAGGTAGGAAGAAATGTTTCAGACCAAGGTTACATGGTTTCGAGGGTCCTATTATGTGATGAACATAACTTTTTTCTCAGGAGGAGGTGCTTAAGAGATTTGAAGGTCCACTTTGATTTTCAAAATGGAATCACATATTTTTGAACTCCTACGATTGTAACCTTTCTCAAGTCAATTTCACTAATCTAGTCACACAAGGTCAGTAACATAAAAAAGCATGAAAAATATAAATTCACTGTGAATGCTTACGTAAAATGATATTATCAGCTTCATTCGTGAAATCACACAAAATGATTTTTTCGCACGTGTGCGAAACAAATTTAGTGTCTCTCTTCAAATATGAAAATAATTTGAATGACCTATTTTTTGTTTTCAGCAAATCTGATTACGGTAGCCAGGGCTGTGCACCCTTGTCCGTTCATATTGCGGCGCCCCTTTGACGAAGCGCCCCTGTGTGGCGCACAACCTGCACAACCGCACGCGGCGGCCCTGACCCCACCTTTAAAAAAACTAATTTGTTTTCAACCTTTGATCATTTGCACGCAATTGTTTTATCGTGCATTTAAGGCCTCGTACAGACCTACACGGTTTGCCGAACCATTTGCCGAAACAGTGGATATTTTTATCGATCGTAATTTTTGATATATAAGAATTAATTTTTCACGGCGCTCTGGTTCGATCATTATTTTACTATACTTCGCTCTACTGTAGCTAGTTAGCCTTACTGATGAGTCCTCTAGCGGGTCTAGGACGAAACACAAACACCACCACCTTTCCTTTTTCCTCTACTATTTGGAAGAGCACATGTATGTCACTTTGACATATTCGCTACAGTAGAGCCAAGTATAGTAAAACTAGCTGGTTATTGTTGCTCGCTCGCTTCGCGAGCTCGCGGATGGTGTTATTGTTGCTCGCTCGCTTCGCGAGCTCGCGGATGGTGTTATTGTTGCTCGCTCGCTTCGCGAGCTCGCGGGTAGGACTGCTCTTGCGAGAGGGTTAGTGGTACGCATTGCTAGTGAGGCATACAGCTATTAATGGCTTTTTTTTATTTTGTGTGTGACTCTCCACGAGCCACACAAAGAACTTCCCGATTCGTTAGTTGTAAGCGGTAACATTAGCATTAACTGCATAATTAAAAAAAAAAATGAAATATATATAATTACGTTTGTTTATTTGGTGGAAAATTTCCATCCTCTCTTATAAATTGCATTGTTGAATGAACTTCTTTCGAAAAAAACTAAAAAATCTAAAAAACTGCTTGACCAATATGGACCAAAATCTAATCAGCTCTAAGTTACGACGAGGCACATCCATTGCATCATTCATCATTCTGATCGCATTGTTACTTTTTCAGAAAATGTTAACGAAAACTTTGACACACACACACACACACACACACACACACGCACGCACGCACGCACGAAAGCACACACACGCACACGCACACGCGCACGCATACGCACACGCAAACACACACACATACCGACATTTTGATAAAAATAGGCTAAAATGAATCCAATGACCATGAAACGTGAAGATCTGTTAAAAATTCGATTTTCGATTTTCGGGGTAAAAAAACATTAATAGCTGTATGCCCCACTAGCAATGCGTACCACTAACCCTCTCGAAAGAGCATTCCTACCCGCGAGCTCGCGAAGCGGGCGAGCAACAATAACCAGCTAGTTTGATTATTGTATGCGGTAACATTAGCATTAGTTGCATAATTGAAAAAAAAATTTTTTTTTTAATTAAAAAAAATTTTTTTTAACCCTTTGAACTCGAGGCCGTTTTCGCTTGCGCGAACCAGCAACTCGAGACGATTTCGGCCAAATTAGGTGAACATTTTACAGGTACTTCAAAAATATTTAATTTTAAAAAAATTAAAAAAAAAAAATTTCACCAGTTTATTCATTTATATGTCGAAAACAACAAATTTTGATAAATATTACACTCTGTAATTAGTTTTGGTGTGATACTTAGTAAAACAATAGCCAAGATGCATCCTTGCCACTTCACATCGGCCGGGCGCCGTATCGGCACCGCTCGAGTTGCTACTTAACATCGGCCGGACGCCGTATCGGCGCCGCTCGTGTTCAAAGGGTTAAATTTAAAAAAATTTTTTTTACATAAAAATGAAATATATATAATTACGTTTGTTTATTCGGTGGAAAATTTCCATCCTCTCGTATAAATTGCATTCTTGAATGAACTTCTTTCGAAAAAAACTAAAAAAACTAAAAAACTACTTGACCGATATGGACCAAAATCTAATCAGCTCTAAGTTACGACGGGGCGCATCGATTGCATCATTCATCATTCTGATCGCATTGTTACTTTTTCAGAAAACGTTAACGAAAAATTTGATAACATAAAAACGGCCATACGCGCGCACACACACACACACACACACACACACACACACACACACACACACACACACACACACACACACACACACACACACTAACAATTTGATAAAAATAGTCTAAAATGACTTCAATAACCATGAAACGTGAAGATCTGCTAAAAAATCGATTTTCGATTTTCGGGGTAATTACAGTAACTTCCCTATGAATCGGGAAGTTAATAATGATCGAACCAGAGCGCCGTGAAAAATTAATTCTTACATTTGCCGAAACGTTCGCCAAACCGTTTGATGAACCGCGCATTTCGTCAAACATTTCGCCGCGCAGAATGGCGCGCATCGGCTAACAGCAAACGGAACGGATTTGTGCTATTTTCAGAATTTCTTGCGAACAACCATTGAAACTGCAGCGGCATATACTACACAAAGAAATACAGAAAATGTAGGTAGTTTATTCAGTGAATTAATGTTTATAAATGAAATGTTCAAGTCAGGACGAAGCATTAAAGACATCAGATTCGAGACTACATGACTTGAATGTTTGTTTGCCTATACGTTTGCCAAACCATTTGCCGAAATGTTTGTCAAAATGCGCACATTCGTGTTCGTCGTCGTTTTCGGAGCTGATGAATCGACGGCAAACACGAATGCGCGCATTTTGACGAACATTTCGGCAAACATTTCGGCAAACGTATAGGCAAACAAACATTCAAGTCATATAGCCTCGAATCTGATTGAACATTTCATTTAGAAACTTTAATTCACTGAATAAACTACCAACAATTTCTGTATTTCTTTGTGTAGTATATGCCGCTGCTGTTGCCATAGTGGTTCGCAAGAAATTCTGCAAATAGCACAAATCCGTTCCGTTTGCTGTTAGCCGATGCGCGCCGTTCTGAGCGGCGAAATGTTTGGCGAAATGCGCGGTTCGGCGAACGTTTCGGCAAACCGTTTAGGTCTGTACGAGACCTAAGAGGGTCACTCGCGTGTGGCGCGCGGATGAACTGATGTCCACTGAAGGTTGTAAGGCTTGAGTCCGGTAAGACCGCGGACGCGTCGACTCGCGAATACCCTCGCACGGATGTTACTACCTGCCAAATTAATTTTGGGTAGACGTTTCAATGGTCGAGTGATCGTAAAAGACAACGATTGATCGAGTTAAAGGGAATGAAGTTAAAGAAAGCGTTTCCGTTCGTCAGTAGGTTATTCTAGCAGGTTCTGCCTTGTACGCTAGCGCACGCGAGAAGATCACGATTTATGCGACGCTGGACACCGAAATACCGAAATGCAAAGTCTTGAACTCGCACTGAATTATTGACAAGACAACGGCCCGTACGTTTACTCGTCTACCCAAGGACTGAAGAGTGTCACGGCGTTCGAGCGTAGAACTCAACTGAGTGCACTTGACTTCCAGTCCTAACGCGATGAGAATGAAAATGCTCTGATTGGTTCCTGCCAAAAGTTGCATTTACTAATCAGCATACTTTGATTGTTTAGATCTCCTTCCCACAGTTCTGAAGGAGCCTTGGAAAGGAGGAGTGGAGCAATACTTGACTCGGTCGACGACGCACAGTGTGAGGTTTCGAGCATTTAGGGGAATTTAATTCCGAAATTGAACATTTTTTAAAAATTGAGTATTTACTCTTACCTTGAACGCACCATAAATACTGTTCGAAGGAAACTCACGTGTACTGTTCCTGTGCGACGGAACACATTTGTGAAAAAATATTGTTACGGGTCTACCGACATACCAATGTTACGCGTCTGTCAGTATACCCGTTGTATAGAATTGTTGGAAGATTCAGGTTGGTTACAGCGTCGTTAGGAAAACGACGCTGCAACGAAAGAGAGTCGAAAGACAGACGCGAGAGAAAGCGGACGTCCGAGACGTCAAAGGCGATAAAAGCGATATAGCAAAAGATAAGTTGCCTTCCTCCGAAGAATAACGTATTACAGTTATTGAAAGTGTATTCATTTATTTAGCTAAAGAATAGAGACTTCTTAAAATGAAGAAGTTAAGGTTGAGTATTTTCGTTTTTTTCATCGTAATATCTGTATTAACAACCGAGAAAAAATGATACAGTTAAGGGTCTTCCACCTTCACCAGAAAAAAGTTATGTACACCCCACGTAACGACCCCCTTGAAACTAAACAACTTTTGTGTGAAACATTGCTTCCTACCTCATAAAACATAGAAGTTATTCAGTTGGCTTGTCTTAGGTGACTCATCCTGTATACTCACTGTGAATTTTCACGCGAATTCTACAATCAGCGCTTCACTAATTCACTTGATCCCTAATTGTATAGCAAGCACAGCATTTCTTCGCTATGGATTCTCGTTCGAGGCGATGATGCTTCGAGCGCCGGCCGATGCTCAAATAATTCCATAATTCATGGGGACCCGGCTGCGACCGCTGTAAAGCTCAATTACTTTGACCGTGGGGGTCGCGAAATGAACGTTGTAAAAAGTATGCGCACGCTGCGGCGCGGGGGCGAATTAAAACAAGATGAAATTGTAGCGAGCCGAGTCATAAACCGGCGTCGTTTAAATACAAAGCAAATTTTCAATATTTCGCTGGACACTGTCGTTTGCCCGTCGAAAATATTTTCGGCCGTGGCTCTCATTAGTGTAATGCGATCACGTAGGACAGGCTCGTACGTGCGTTGACTCCGCTAGCAAGATGTGCAAAAGCTGCGTATCGGTAAAGACGAATTATGAACGTCAATTTTCGTTCAACTCGCTAATGAACGCGTTCGACCAAAATCGAATGTTGTCTTTCGATTCGCTTTGAAATTTTTTACACGATTAAATTCTTGATTAAAAACTACATAATTTTTGATAATTCTGTCTGTGCGATATACAGGGTGTATCCGTTAAGTTATGTCACCATTCTTTACGCATTTCCAATAGTGCAATTAAAAAATGTTTCAGACAAAAGTTTCTCAATACTTGATGAGCTACATGTTGGCGTATTCTTAAACCTGAAAAAATGCTTTGTAGGTAAAAAAAATTAAGGTACCTTGACTTTTTTAAATGATACTACATGTTTTGGACACCATAGGATTGTTTTTGACGTCGAGATGTATTTAACAGTGCAACAATGTACAGCAATGTTCAAGAACTTCGAAATCGTATAACAACTGCATGTACTAACATAAATCGGAACACCCTAATTATGGCAACAACGAAAAGTCTAATACAAAAAACGGAGCTCTATATCGTAGAAAATGGATCGCAGTGCGAACATCTGATGTAACTTCATTTATATTGTAAGAAATAATTTTTCATTAGAATTACGTTTTCACAAAATTTTCGAGCTTGAGGTCATTTCAGGGTCATAGTGTAATGCACTGTTAAATTCGTCTCGACGTCAGAAACAATCCTATGGTGTCCAAAACATACAGTATCATTTAAAAAAGTCAAGATGCCTTTATTGTTTTGCCTAAAAAGCATTTTTTCAGATTTAAGAATATGCGATCATGTGGCTCATCAAGTACTGAGAAACTTTTGTCTGAAACATTTTTGAATTGTACTACTGGAAATGCCTAAAAAATGGTTACATAACTTAACGGATACACCCTGTAGAGTCTCAGATATTCAATCCTTATTTCCTTCACCTGCGATTTAAATGAAAGAAATCTTTGTTGTTATTAATTTCCTCCGAAAGCAATAAATTTTGTATTTATAGTTATAACAGCAACACATTGACAATAAATATAGGTATATTGTAGGGTAGAGGGTTAAAAAAGCAGAAATTAGATTAAAATATACGTTTTCTCTTAATAATTGCGATGAAATAATATTGATAAAAATAACGAAATAAAAAAATATCCTCAGACGAAGTGTCGTGTCTCTAACAAAGTGTTCAAATAAAATTTTTCGCGAATCTTGAATATTTCGCGGTACCGCTGAAAATATTTTTACCTGTCATGCTCATTATAGTCCGTGAGACAACAAACGCGTGATTGAAATCGCCTGAATTATTTCTGCTCGTTTTGTGATGGAGCAACAGCGATCGGTTCCAATGAAGGTTTTGGGTAAACGGCGAGGTTGGATTCGTCGTTTGTCGCAGTTTACCGTCGATGACGTGCTCTTAAATTCAGCTGGAAATTCCGGGGCGGTGCGGAGCTTGCAATAAGCGCACGCGAGACGTAATTTACGGGCTTCTTTTCGCGGCCGGGCAATAATCAGCGCCTTAAATCACCGCCGCGCCGCGCGAATTATTAGGCCCGCGGACGTGTACTTTCCAATCCTTCCATCAAGATGCAGCGGCCGGCCCCGGGGTTATTAAATGCCTCTGCGAATTCCTGAACGCTGCTCTCCAACGAACGACTCCTCGAACGCGTCTACTCTCCGCCGCCTTTTCATGGCTTCTGTTTAACAAGCCATGAAATATTTCACACGTTACGCTATTCTAATTGCCGGGGAAGAGAGCTTTCTTCTTGCCGGATTTTACTGGCACGGCTCAATTAGTTTATTTACTGCTGATTCTTATCCGCTTTCTGAACGAGAATGTTGTAGAATGAAGACTGTTTACTAAGCACTAATTAATTCTGCGGAAATCCGTACGAGCACAGACGTTTCTTTTGTGTGCCGTTCAATGGTACCTACTTACAATATGTACCCAGTTTTTTTTAGGTATCCAGGTGTTGATAAAATGGTGATGCAGAAGGAAGTTTAGGGGAAGTTCTTTGGGAAAAATTTGCTTCTCTCTGCTGAGGCGTGAACAAAAATAATAGAAATAGGGTAACTGCACCAGTGAATAAACGGGCTCCAGTAAATGAACGCTTTTGTATATTTCAACAAATTTGAACCCGCACGGCATACTAGCGATAAAATTGTGATTAAAGAGTTAAATAAATAGGAGAATATTGTGTAGTAATTTTGTTCATTCATTGGACTATCGTTGTTCAATTACTAGAATGTAGTGTTCATTGACTGGTATTTTTTATATTTTTTATTTAACGTTTAATGAAGACAAATAATAATAATTTCATTTTATTTGTGTTCATTCATTTTCGACAAATGAAGTATAGGGAGCCATTTGGCATATATGAGATTCCTTTATATTTTACACATTTTTTTTATATAAAATATCTTCTTGAACAATTTCTTAAATGTTCATTCACTGGTGCAGTTACCCTAACTGAATTCTGAGGAAGTCTACCGAGATTTTTGAAGTGAATCTTCTTTGCTGAGGGTAACAATTTTCTGATGTAGCGGAAGTCGATGTGACGGAAGTCGAATGTTGAGTGGCGCGAAAATTTAAACTGAGAATGAACGGAGAAAAATCATTTCTTACCTCGACGAGATTCGAACCCCGGTCTACCGATTAGTAGTCCAACTACTTAACCGCTTGAACAACCAATGATCTTATAACGACAGCGACGATTTTGATAGTAATATCAAACGAAATGGTTAGAAACACATGGTTATGTTACGCCTATAGACTCATAGAGATAAATTGCACCATCTTACGGAAAGAAAGAAAGCCTTAGCCGGGATCTATAGCGCTCTCTCTCACACTTTGTAATCCGCGCCGCCATTGAGGACTTCAGCGCTTCGTACATGCTGCGTAGTCTAATGGTATGACAGCACGTGCAGCCACGTTTTTATTTTTATTTTATTAAAGTGATTATTTTATTATTATACTAATGGTGTTTTTATTATATACAGGGTCATCCGTTTTTAAACGGACAATCGTAATCCAGCTATAAAGAACCCCAAATGGAACAAGTTTACCCCTGCCACTTTTTTTGTTTCGGCCTTGATTTCTAGAAAATTGCAAAAAACCATAATTTTTTTAGTTCACATAAACTTGAATATCTCGGGACTCCAGTGATGAATCTTGATGATTTTTTCTTTGTTGTGTTGAAAATAAACAGGAGCATCTTTTTTTGTTCCCAAAATTTTTTTGTATGACCTTCGAATCTTGGTTTTTTCTGGATCGGACTGTAGCTATCTGAACGGTTCCAGGATGCGTGACTTCAATGGATGATATTTTCTTGGAATAAACGTGCTAAAAAAACAAAAATATTTTGTTAACAAAAAAGATGCCCCTATTTATTTTAAACCAAACAAAGGAAAAATCATCAAGATTCATCACTGGAGTCCCGAGATATTCAAGTTTATGTGAACTAAAAAAATTATGGTTTTTTGCAATTTTCTAAAAATCAAGGCCGAAACAAAAAAAGTGGCAGGGGTAAAACTTGTTCCATTTGGGGTTCTTTATAGCTGGTTTACGTTTGTCCGTTTAAAAACGGATGACCCTGTATATTAGATATATATTTAAAAAACAAGAGGTACGTATATAAATTACAAAATTACATGTAAAATAAAAAATACATGGTTATATTACGACACCACGTGCAACTGCTTTAAAATTAAATAAATATTTTATTTTACAGAGATATATAGCTTATCAGCTATTGCTAATAGCTAAAAAAACCTACCGTGTGTGGAACAGAATAAAAGAAAATCATGTGCGTTGAAACCACGCGCGGCAGAAGTAAAACTTATTGCATATTAAGTATAGATACAGATAAATTATTATACCTAATAAGCAATAAGTTTCAGTTCTGCCGCGGGTGGTTTCCACGTACATGATTTTTTTTTGTGTGCCGTTAAGTTGTAGCTTGTAGTACATACACAATTTGTATTGTGCGCGCAGGTTTTAGAAGACCTGGCTATTCAAGGGTGTACACTTTCGGAACAATTTGCCTCTTTTTGTTTGGGTGTGAATAAAGGATGAAGAACCAAAATGGAATTTGCTTCGAGGATATCGATCACAAGAATCCCAGATTGGTACTGAAGCTGATAAAAAAGACTAGAACGTGATCATAAAAATGGAAGCTGACGGAAGCTATTTTTCAACGATGTTATCGATCGAGGGAGAAAAACACGACACGAGTACCATCGTATTTTTTGTCCTGAATTTACAAATTTCTATAGTCTAGAATCAAGTCTCAGTATTTGAAGGAACGAAATTCGAACTGGCCGTAATTTGATTAAGTCGATCTGAACACCAGTATCATCGTACTGAGGAAAACGATCTGCGAAATTGAAAGACGATTCCTGAAATCGCAATGTGGGGAATTCTAAATTGGATTAAGTTCTATGGAAGATTTCCTGCTGATTTTAGATATTGTCGGAAAGATAGGAACGAGTCTGGTCTTTTTAGGGGAATAAATTACGCCGCAGTGTATGCACGCGTGCACGACGATACTTGAACGGTTCGGGATGCGAGGCGCGTGGGAGCACGTACGCGACGCCCCTGCCTCGTAATTACGGTCTGACTCCATAATAGGATTTTCGGTGGTTGTCGCGTGAATTGCGCCCCGCAAAGGAGAACGATGCTTATCGCGGAGACGCGACAGCAGCCCTCTCGTGATGTTCGACGATTGCTGAGCGAGCCTGATGCCGCCGCTTATGGTTTGCTCTGTCAGTTTGCGAAAGTCCTCTTAGATACCTTGCAGACACCGAATTCTGGAGCTCCGGTTCTTTCCCGGCAAATATTTCGTTAGTATATCTCTCGGTACTTTAACTAGATGCATTCAATACACGGTGGACCGTCATACACAAATGAAAATATAACCATTTGGTCTCTGCGACAACAGTGGAACTCGTCGCACCATTATTCACAATCGTTCTTATGTTGTTCAATTCGGTTGTGTTCGATACAGGTGGGAGAAAATTGAAGGGCCAGATCTATATGATAACCTTAGTAAAAAATAACAAATAAACTATTTTATATTCTACTTTTTAAACAAGCCAATTCTTTATTTCACGGCGCGAGAGGAAGCTCTTTACCAAACGAAATCTCAGCTTCAACTGACTGAGAGGAAAACCATTGGAACCCCAAAATGAAACCAGGGTCCCCTCATATCCCCAGACTATTTAGGTTAGGCTCCGATAGTCCGGCTCTTGAAATAAAGTATCGAATGGAATATCTCGAAATCTCTGTTCAGAAACGATTCTGTGATTGTCTCATACTTCGTAATTTCTGTTTAGTAATACGATTCTGAGATCGTTTCGTCGATATTTCGTAATCTCTGTTTATCAATTCGACTCTGATCGTTGATTCATTTTTCATGACGAACAATAATATCATTGTACTGGTAACTTATAGTCCAGTCGCCAGGTACTTCTACCTAGAAAATATTCCGACTCGATGAAATTTTGACACGTCATTTAGGGGTACTCTGGGGTGTCGAATCTGAGTTTTCAACCTCGAGGACCCCATGCTAACTTGGGAAGGGGAAAAAACCACGATTTTTAATTACTTGTTTTGGGTTTGCGCCTATTACTTAAAAACTATGGTTCCTAAGTACTTTCTGTTTTCATTTTTAGAAAGAGAATTAAATTTTCTTCAAATTTCACTGTTCAAACGTATTTTTTGACCCAATAGGCACCGAGAGACAGGCGTTGAAAATTAGGAAATGTTTCTCAAAATGACATTTTGAGCCACGCATTGTTACATTTAACAGGAAATTGCAAGTTTTTGGCTCATAACTTTAGCTTTTCAACATATTTATGTATAATATTTATGTATTTTAGGAAATTGCAAGTGTAATCTTCATACTACGTATACCGCTTACATTTTCACTTTTAACTGGGGAAGGCAGCACAATTTATTTACTTCAACTGAGTGGATTCAAGCTTTTTTTATATTTTTATTGCTGTCTTGTTTAATAGCAATAAAGATATTAATAATAAAAGGAAAAGACGAATTTGAGAAATACGTTAAAAAATTTTCCCTCCAAACACCCTTCACATGGCTGGGGGCGGTCCGCTGACAAGTACCTAATGTTATAAGTGCAGCTTATTCCCTATTTAGGTGCCTGGTCATCAAAGTTAAAACGTAAGCGGTATACGTAATATGAAGATTATACATAGATATGTTGAAAAGCTAAAGTTATGAGCCAAAAACTTGCAATTTCCTGTTAAATGTGACAATGCGTGGCTCAAAATGTCATTTTGAGAAACATTTCCTAATTTTCAACACCTGTCTCTCGGTGCCCATTGAGTCAAAAAATACGTTTAAACAGTGAAATTTGCAGTGAAATTTAATTATCTTTCCAAAAATGAAAACAGAAAGTACTTAGGACCCATAGTTTTTGAGTAATAGGCGAAAAACCAAAAAAAGATAATAAAAATTGTGGTTTCCCCCCTCCCCAAATTTGCACAGGATCCTCGAGGTTGAAAACTCAGATTCGACCCCTAAATTTCGTGCCAAAGTTTCATTGAGTTCGGAATAATTTCCAGGTAGACGCCTATTTTTCGACCTGCCGACTGGACTATTATGCGAGTTCAGCTTCTTTTCTAGTTATAACAATATAAAATCCGCCTGAAACGCAGCAACTCGACCAACAGAGGCGTACGTTGCAAATAAGTTGTGCACGACTTCGGTATGTATTGTATATTGCATATGTGCATTTTTGTGAACAGTTGCATTTGTAAGGATTCCATTTATCATTTATGGACACAATGATCACGAGTAAATTATTTCCATGAGCCTGATTATAACGTGGAAGGGCATTAACTCCTTCTACTCGATAATTTCATAGGGTGGTTAATAAAAATATTTTCGTGGATTTTAACGAGCACATATGATCAATGTCGTTCAATAATTTGTTTGTAAAGGGTAAATCTCTCTTTGTCAGATTGCCGTCTTTTAGGCGGATTTTCATTGTCAATGACTAAAAAATGAAGCCGAAATTGCAATTTTATATTCTTCAATTTCGTCTTGCTTGGTTATGGAGTGCCATCGCTGCATAAAATTATACGCGTTTCGCGGAAACCATATCTCGAAGAGGAGGCCAAGAGTACTTTTGTTCATTCAACAAGAATGGAACTTCAATTTCCAGGAAACGCGCGGAAAATCTTCGCTCTTCCGAAACAAACGTTGCCGAACGACCGATAGGGGGGGGGGGTCGTTCCTAGGTCTACGACTTTCTCGCAAGTTTCTTTTGTTGCATCTCGGTGGCCGGATTTGATTGGGTTCTGGGGAGAAGAAAAGGGCGAAAAGCTGCCCTTCTCGCGGATGCTAAAACCCGAATGTCGACAAAGTAGCGCCGGGATCCAGCGAACAGATGCCGCTACGAGGGAACTTTCGCCGGAAACGCGCGTGGATACTCTCCGCTCGGGGACCGAGGAACAAGGCTTTCTCTCTCTCTCTCTTTCCGAGAAACTTGTTCATTTCCTTTATGCCCAGGATACAGCAGCTCTCACCCTGGCAACTTTTATTAAAGTATCGTCAATTTTCGATGCGGTGTCCAACTTCGCTATCAACGATTTCCTTCGCGAGCATCGATATGCTGCCCGGTCTCCGTTGGCTCGTTTGTCTACTCTACCTAATCCTGTTTCGTTGCCGACTGAGCATTCGCGAACACCGTTTCAAGAAGACTAAACGAGTCAATCCTTTTTGGTCCGCGTAACTTTTGCCGCTTTGTTGTGCAGAGACTGCATTTCGTTGGCCATGCTCGTACGGAGTTTGCTGTACTCGAGTCATGCGAGGTAGAATACATAGGACATCTTCTAGCGTCACAGGTTCGGAGAAAATTGATTTGTACTCTGTAAGACGTTGATATATCTTTCAGATGTGCAAGTGCTGATAAAATGGCTTCATTGGAATGTCATCAATGCTGTGTCCAACTAGTCTGTTCACATTTATTTGACCATTTTAAGACAGAAATAGGTGTATTTGAATAAATCGATAAACAAAAAAATATGTTCCAGTATGCCACGTCCAGGAGATTAGATCATATTTTTTAAGACGTTGATATGGTACTTTGTAAAATGTGTAAGATTTCTTCCAGGTGTACGAGTACTCATAAAATGGCTTCATTGGAATGTCATCAATGCTGTACCCAACTAGTCTGTTATGTAGTTCGTATTTATTTGAGCATTTTAAGACAGCAATAGGTGTATTTGAATAAGTCGATAAATAAAAAAATATGTTCTAGTGTGCAACGTCCAGGAGATTAGACTTGATTTTTGAAATCTTTGATATCGTACTTTGTAAAGTATTCGCGATTACCTTCAGGTATGGAGGTGTTAACCAAAGTGGCTTCATTAAAATGTTTTCAATTTTCAATGCTGTAACCTATTAATTAATTTGTATTATTATTATATAAGTTATTTATAATATTATTACAATATATTATAAATAAAAAAATATGTTCTCGTGTGCCAAGTCCAGGAGATTAGATTTGATTTTTGAAATCTTTGATATCATACTTTGTAAAGTATTCGCGATTACCTTCAGATATGCGGGTGTTAACCAAAGTGGCTTCATTAAAATATTTTCAATTTTCAATTTTGTAACCTATTAATTAATTCGTATTATTATTATATAATTTATTTATAATATTATTGTAATATTATTTATAATATTATTATAATATTATTTATAATATTATTATAATATTATTTAGAATATTATTATAATATTATTTAGAATATTATTATAATATTATTTAGAATATTATTTAGAATATTATTTAGAATATTATTTAATATTATTATAATATTATTGTAATATTATTTATAATATTATTATAATATTATTTATAATATTGTTATATAGTATTATATAATATTAGTTAATTCGCATTTGCTAGACCACTTTCAGACAGAATTAGATACGTTTGAATAATCAATTGTAATAAAAAATTTAAGAAAATCAATTTTACTTCGGACGACATCTGCTTGATGTGTTCTAGTATATTCATGGCTTCCTCTAATTCCGTGGATGGTAACAAATCGGTACTTAGAATGGATTTTGAGGTCACAGTTTTTACACGACGTGTCCCGATGGTAATGGAGGGAAGAATGAAAAATTTAATGTCAGCTTTGAATTATAGAAAAGACCTCTGCATCGAGACCGGATCATTCAAAAAAAGATTGTAAAAAAGATTGATTAAAATGATAGCAAGAGAAAGCTATTTTTCGAGGTTTTTATTGATCGAGGGAAAAAAGCACGAGAAAAGGAAAGCTAGAAATTCGAGTCGTGGTTCAGTAATTAAGACAGCATTTATTTAACACTAATTAGTTGAACGTCGATGTCTCCTTGAACAATATAAAACAATGTGCACGGTTAAATTGTTGGAAAGTAAAAGACAGTGACGGGTAAGGAGCAGTTAACGATGACTGGATGGAAGAGGACTCGAGCACAACCATCATCAAACTCCAATTAATGACGTGACAAACCGGTCGTCAAAATCACCGCGATCGCTCCGGATGGACTGTAATTAACGAGCACCGGTGACACTTACCGGGAACTCGGACGAACAACGATCGAAGTTTAATCGTCTCCAATCGAGATCACTCGGCTGTCGAAAGTTACGCGGGATTCGAGAAACGTGACACACTGATTTGTAAATACTCGATACTAATTTCGCCTGTCAGGTTATTTAATTATAAACGATAGTGGTGGGTTCATGATCAAGCTGAGGACTGGCATCCTGCCAATGAAACAATCTCGTAAAACATGCGAGGAAAATGTCGATACAAATTGTATTTTTAACTAACTCGGACTGAGACAAAAATCGAGTAAGATGTCAAAGGTATAATGATGACACCACCGAGATTTCAGATTAGCTTATTTCTTTTTCAAGTGATAACTTCTTTAGGCGCACTGCGTATACAATTGCCGCGCACTGAATGAGTTTGTTCCGTCACGTTATTAGGTGAAACGCTATTCGGGAAAACTCGAGGGACCTGAGTTTAGCCCAGGTAACGAGAAACAGACAAATGAGCGATAAATAAAATAGTTTATATCGATCGTATTACTGTTTATAACAATTAATAATTGATTTCGGCGCTACGGTTCGATCATTAGAAAAACAAAGTAAATTAATCAATAAGCAATTTTGCTAATAAACAAAAAAATCGACGTTTCGGTGCTGATTTGCACCATTTTCAAGATAATTTTTGAAATTGCGTCTGTAAGAAAAATGAGAAAAAAGAACTTTTAGAAAATAAAATAAAATACAATTTTCGAAGTAATAACTATTGCATGTTTAAATGTAAGGGAAACAAATTTTAACACAAAGTTTTCTTACTCACTTGCTTAGGTGTGATTAAGTATAATAATGTGAAAGTCGTGAGTCTCGTGAAACACGTGTGTTCACCATGTTTGCCTGCACGACACTGATCGTTTTTGGCAGAGATCTAAGTTATATGTATCGATACAACGATATGAGCGATGTTGGTTTCTATTATTCTTCTTATTGCTAGATGAAGGCTTTATTGAACATTGATGACTCGTTTTTTGATGGGCGTAAATCAGATTTTGTGTGGCTTCAGTTTGTTCAAATAACATGTTCAGTTGTAAAACTGCAGCGATCTCATACTTTTGGTTTGCTTGGAAACATTGTTTGAAGTGAATTGCAAAAAATTGCAATTTTTCACGATTTTCGGCCTTTTTACCAGTTTTAATCGTTTATAACTCGTAAATCAATTAACTAATTTCAATGAAATTTTCAGAACGTACATAGTTTATACGACTTGACCAAACACATCTTTTAAATTTTTGTTATTGGCTCAGCTAAAAGAGTTGTAAAAATCAATTTTTACTTTTGTTTTTTACAGTTCCGACCGAATGCATTTTTTCAACATATCTTTTAGACATCATTTATTAAACTAATTCTTCGAGCCTTACAGACAGTGTTGGGCAAATTTTATTTTAAATAATAAATAACTAAACTTGTTATTTAAATAATTCCGTAAATAATCTATTTATTATTTCTTATTTGCAAATAAAAGTTTATTTATTATTTGGATTGAGGTGGAAATCAATGTGCCAGTGTTCGGGTTCGTCCGGAGGGCGGATTAATGAATGAAAATACAATTTAATTTATTATTTGTTAATACAAATAATAATTGAAAATTGTATTTGTAAATAACAAGTAACTTTATTATTTTAAATAAATTCATTTAGACTTGCTCAAATGAAAAATAATTATTTCTGCGTTTTATTTGAATACCCAAATAACAAATAACTTGTTATTTAAATAATTATTTAAATAACTTGTTATTTAAATAATTATTTAAATAATTATTTATTTAAATAATTTTATTTATTGCCCAACACTGCTTACAGAGAAATGGAAGTAGTTAGGTTCATTCATAAAAAAGTTATTCTGATCTAAAGTGTGTGTGATCAGTTATGCTCCTAACTACATTGGGGTAGAAAGTATTCGTACACTGATAAATTACAAACAGAACTGTGAAATGGTTGTTTATATGTTGTTTACGTGTTGTTACATATTCTGAGAGTCTATAGAATAGATACAATGCAAAAAAAATTAATTTCTTGATTAACTTGCAAATGTAATAAGGAAAAACAAAAAATCGACTGGAATACACCAGCAAAAATAATTCGTACAGTTTCTAACTTTTTATAATTTGAGAAAAAAACGTACTGTAAATTAATGTGACATTAAAAAATTATTAATTAATATTTGATTGGATAGCCTTCGCCCTTTATAACTGCTGCAATTCTTCTCGGCATTGAATTTACTAAACTTGAGGTCACGTGTTGTGAGATCTTGTTCCACTCTTCCTTCAGTGCATTTTTCAAGCTCTCTTTTGCACAAATTTAATGTTTTCTGATCTATCGTTCTAAATTATCCCAGTTAAATATAATAAAAAATAAATTAATTAAATTAAAATAAACTTAAAAATAGTTAATAAACAACAATTTCACCGTATATATTACTTAGAATCAATTACAATCGCTATAGCAGTTTTCCTTTCGGTCGTACGCACAGTGCGGCATGTAAATGGACATTCGAGACAAAAATCATAACTTCTAAACTAATCAATTTTTGACATAAGTACCTTAATAATTTTTTAAAGAGAATACAAAGATGCATCGATTAATGCACCAACAATATAAGGTTCCATTAGTAAAAAAGTTTATTTTAATTTCTTTTTTAATGAAGAGCTTTTTATGATTAGTTGTTATTGCAATTTGTTGTCAACTGTATACTGTACAACTTTTGTTCGAAATATTTTTTTATTAGACGGTTAAATTTAATTATATTTACTATAATGTATAATTATTTGACAATACACAACACCGTATTTTTTTACTAGTATTAAGTAATGGTTAATACAAACTGCTAGATAAATCCAGAACTAAACTAAACGGCATATTACTCAGGAACCATAATACTTTTAATATAAATATAATATGTACATGTAAATAAAAAGTTTAATTATATAAAGATAAACTATTAAAAAATTTAATTATTTGATATAAATCAAAAGTTTAAGTACATAAATGAAAACTATTCAAAAATTAAATTATTCCTTACAGTTTTTGTCTAACTTTTGATCATTTCTGGGAATAAGTGTGTTCGGACATTCAAGCTTCAACCAAGTCGCGATTACATCTAGTCTTGCAATTTATCGCAGAAAAAAATTATGTAGCAATATACTACAACATCTTGTTGATGCAGAACAGTCAAAATTATAGGATGTTTTGAACCGTTTTTTTGTAAATTACATTTTAAGGAAAAAATGCAATTCCTAAATTGCCAGTTAAAATTATGGATACCTCTGGTCAAATTCTCCACACCTAAGTTGTAACAAACAGTATAAAACAAAAACGAACCTAGAAGAGCAATTAGGGCACGAGTAATCTAACTTTTTAGTATTTATACTACAATAAACTCTTGGCTGTTGCTGATCCCTTATTGATTTTCTTGGATACTGCTTTTTACGTACACATTCCTCACTTACCGACTAATGATTTTGTTGGATAATTAGATTAGAATGGAACCATGATTATTTTAATTTTTGTCCATTGCATGCCGCACTGTGGTACGGTCTGAAAGATTGATGCTGTCAAGTCCAAAAGAAGGAAATTCTCTGTATGATTGTTCTCCAATCACAGGCAAAATTCATCGAAGCAGGCGGGTTTTTTCTGTGGTAACACGCGCACAGCATTGATATCAGCACCCATAGGAATCATCGAGGCATGATTTTAAAGAAAATTCTCGTGCAAGCCGGGTAATAGGAAGCTTTCAGAGCGATTCTCCGGGTCCGGCGTATCGGAATAAATTATGTCGCGACTAGGATGAGGAAGCAGCCAAAAGCTGGCGGCAGCTGGATGCGAGGCTGCATTTTGCATGCCGTCTGTCGCTCGCCTCGCCACGCTAAATTACCGTTTCGTTGCTTGCGAGCAAGCCGTTTCTCCTTCTCTCTTTCCTTCCCACCCACACTCCCTCTTCCTGTCACGGCTAACACGCGAATCAGTGCTTCGTTCCTCGAGCAGACAATTTTTTCGCGCGAGTATAAATAAATTAGCATCGGCGACGCGTGTGTACCATTCCGCGAGAGCCACGGGAGAACCACTCGCGATTCCGTATGCAATCCGAACGCGGCCAATTAAGGCGACCGCGAGAAATTACTTTGGTATTCTTGACGCTGCTGCACGAGCATAATCGGGCCAGTGAATCTGCCGTTTAATTAGCCGACGCACAGTGATCCTCGAGCTCGTATCGTTAGCGACATGCTTAGTCTACTGGGAAATTGAATTTTATAAATATTCCTGTACGGTTCGGAGTCAAAAGAAATTAAATGTCCATTACGTTGACTGAATAAATGATTCAGCTTTCGGTACGGAAACTTTATCTGCGAATAAAATCGACGACAATGTATTTAGAAGACGAACGTTATAGACACGGAAAAATAATATACATAATTCTGAAGGTATCACAATCGTTTCACAGAAATATTGTCGCGATATTTTCTACTTATTGAGTTTATTAAAACTGTGGCAAAATCGACAGACTCGGAAATTTCGTAAAATCAGAGCAACTTATTGAACGCAGCAAATTGAAAAGTTGAAATGCATGATATTGAATAATCCTTCAACCCCATTGCATTTTCCAGATCCTTACTAAATGTACAATATTCGTTTCGAAATTCATTTTCATATCGGGAGAAGGACTTCGTTTTACCTACAATCAATGTGTTAAAAAAAGAGATACATTTTTATTTGTCAACTGTTTTTACGATCGATTTGGAAAATTTATATATATTTATAAATTTATATAAATTTATATATTTTATACGAAGATCTGTGTTTTCATTATTTCAGCTGTTGTCCCACAGAAAGAGATATTTTTCACGTTTTTCAGTTTGGATTCACGATGTTGGAAGGCAGCAGCCAGCTTCCGCGTCTCGACTAGATCTTCGACACTCGAGACAGTCGTCTATTAGCATGCCAAGAACAATACGTCCACTCCGAAGTTCTACAGCCCCAGGCATTTTCAACATTGTCGATTTTTAGCTTGTTTCTCTGTGGCAGTTGTATTTTTCTGTGTTCCTCGATTCCTGATTTTCCTTCGACAATAAATTCGATAAAAAACTACATTTATCTAAAACATAAAACCGTGTTTAACAGAATCGGAGCTCGATTTCATCCGAAAATAATATAACACAAAGTGTATCGAACAAATAAAATTATCCAGTATATCTTTTTCTAAAGAAAACATTAGGTCTTCAAAACTGTGATGATTTCAGTCACGAAAATCAATTTCCATCAATTCTCTAGAGTCATTTTAATTTGTCAAATTTTCATGGGAAATCATCCAATTCTACTTTGTACCTCTTCCTCTAAAATCGGTTTCAATGCCTCCGATCGGAAACATCCTGCCACGGGGTGTAGTAGCATTTATGGCGGACATTTGGTTGGTCAACCGTTAGAAATGTTGCCTTTTTATGCGGGCGAGCTTTCTCGTGTCTCGATGGTTAGAATCCAAAGAAATACGAGAAGGTAATCATTCACACATTGTTTTCAGCCCGTTGACGGTCTTACGAGGTTATAAACGATATTCAAACTGAACCCACGGCTCTCCGTGGCTATGAAAAATCTCATAACCTCGTGGAAATAGAAGTTCGCAAGGGTGGTAAGATCATCGACGCTTGGTTTATTCAGACGAACGTGGATCGGCTGCAATTCGTGGTGCAGCAGCCGGGCGTCTCGTATCCCAGTAATCCCGAAACTCGAGCATGCAAGAAACTACAGGCTCGGCCATAAATTAACGGACAGGGCGCGGGTCGCCCGTAACACAATTTCTGCAAAATAGCCACAATAGGAGTCCCAATATAAATAACTTATCACCCGGATGAATGCGCTCCGCATCCGCGCGCGCTTTTCGGCCCGTCCACCGGTAATCCTCGCTGCGGTTGCATCCTCGAAGCGGGCGGCTATTCTATAAATTAGACTGTGTTGCTGATATTTTCGCGTGATTCGCCTCCTATAGCGGCATCGAACCTCTACAGGGTGTCCCAAAATTCCTTCATCATCCAGAAATGGGAGGTTCCTTAGATTACACTGTCCAACAAATTTCAACTTTTTAACTTCCCGATTCATAGGGAAGTTACTGTAATTACCCCGAAAATCGAAAATCGATTTTTTTGCAGATCTTCACGTTTCATGGCCATTGGAGTCATTTTAGACTATTTTTATCAAATTTTCTGAAAAAGTAACAACGCGATCAGAATGATGAATGATGCAATCGACGTGTCCCGTCGTAGCTTAGAGCTGATTAGATTTTAATCCATATTGGTCAAGTAGTTTTTTATATTTTTTAGTTTTTTCGAAAGAAGTTCATTCAAGAATGCAATTTATACGAGAGGATGGAAATTTTCCACCGAATAAACAAACGTAATTATATACATTCCATTTTTATTTAAAAAAAATTTTTTTTTAATTAAAAAAAAAAAATTTTTAATTAATCCTAACGAATCGGGAAGTTCTCTGTGTGGCTCGTGGAGAGTCACACACAAAATAAAAACAAAACAATTAATAGCTGTATGCCCCACTAGTTTTTTTACGTTTCGATTCCCACTATATAATTCTTACAGAGTTTTCCGCGCTGATTCCGAATCTGGTCTTAGTTTCACTCCTAGACGCACAGTTTTTGAGAAATCTGAGTTTGAAGAAAAACACGTTTAAACAATCATAATGTATTACTATTGCACATCTCTGGATTCGGAGAAGTCTAGAGAATCTTTTGCTGTAAAGAACAAGCTACCAATCCGCTGTAGACGCATTGTGATTGGTCCTGGTTTTTCGTTAATAACTCGTAAACAAAGCTGCGTACACTATTTTTACAAAGGAAAATATCGCTTCAAATGATCTCAGGAACCTCCCATTTCCGGATATTGAAGGAATTTTGGGACACCCTGTATACACCGTCTCCGACCCTCAGCATCACGCTTCCTTATCATAACTGACTTATTATATTCAATATACACACATTTCATGCAGAAAATTCCTCAACAGAAATAAGTAAAATCGGTTCAACAAAAATGTTCGATAACATAATCAATAGCTGAATATTTTATTAAATAGGACTGCTAGAGAAACATTTTCTACAAGGTGAAAAAGGTTGCAATCTGATCGCTTTGTGCACAGTAGATTAATCGCTGGACAAATATAGAAGCATCAGCTATACTGATCGAATTGCGTAATTTTCGTAATTTCCAAAAATTTATCATTTTGTATAAGTCAATTAATATAAGTCAATTAATATTTCTTATCAATCACTAGACTCCGCATTTTATGCAATCTTAGTAAAAGTAGAGCAGTGAGAAACAAAACTGTAAGGACAGTAGAAGATTTTAAGAATATTGTTACATTATTTTTGACTAATTTGACGGAGGAAGAAATAGATTTTAACCCATCCTCATTCCCTACAATCTACTTAGAAAATTCCTATTTTGCATGAACTTTTTCTATTGTGATGATTAATCACTATCGCCAAATAAATTATCGACTATCAAAAGCATATTGTAGGGAATCTGCTGAAAATTGAACATGATGTAGCACGAGTAATATCCCGAGGGGGAGTTTAAGTCATAATTTTGCAGGTACCAGCCCCATTAATGAATTACACACTTTTGAAAATGCATAGAACTCGTTCCTTCTTAGACGGCTTTGATCTACGAAGACTCTGAAAGGTCCGAGACGGTAGAAAGGATGACACAAATTTATATAATTTAACGTAGCCGCGTAACTAGATCCGTTCAGGATGTATATTTACAATTTTAACGAGTCACTTTTGAGAGATCGGACCGGAGGATTCAACTGCGCGCGGCTCGCAGTTGAAATTTCAACCGGTTGAATCCCCGCGAACGTCTGCCTGCCTCGAGGCTGCTTTCATTGCATTTTACGCGAACGGTCGGCGAGCAACCGCGGAATGCTGTTAGAAGTAATAACAGAAGTAAAGAAAGCTGTAGCTAGCCTTCTTTATTAAGCTCTCGCGTTGACCAGAGTTCAAAGTTTCAAGTCGTTCTTGCAAGCTTTCCAACGGGGAGCGCAGAATTTATGCACTCAGGGTTGCAGTAAGTGGAATAGGTAAATGGTCAGACCAGTTGAATTCCATGACAGCCGAGGTGTGCGAGTGGATTAATCATTATATAAGTTTGACATTATTATTTTGTTATTTTCTTGGTTGAACATTAATTTAACCTTCTTCAGATAAAAGAATTTCGGGCAAAAGATTTTCTTGGTTGAACATTAATTTAACCTTCTTTAGATAAAAGAATTTCGGGCAAAAGATTTTCTTGGTTGAACATTAATTTAACCTTCTTCAGATAAAAGAATTTCGGGCAAAAGATCGATGAATTAACAAGGAATTTCTAATTCTTAAATAGTTTTCTTTATATAATAATTACTACAATTTTGATTCTGATTTATTTGCGTGTCTTTTTCAAATTATGTTTGAATGTTAATTCCTGTTCACTACCACAACACTGTTGAGGTACAATGCTGTTTGGTCTAGTGATCGAGACGAATTATATTGAGTTTGAATTTACCGCCTGTTATCGACCTAGCGTGAATTGATCACTGGCTTCTGATTGGTTAAATTTCAATTAATTGTTCTGATGTGATGATCAAGGATCAGTCCAGTGTCTACCAGCATGGAAACAGTACATCTTTCATAAAATTTACGTTTAATCTTATATTACAAGTGAGAAAAATAAATTTATTTTCCAGTTAAAAAACATTTTGTTGCAGATGCGAAAATCTCTCTTGAGAATGATCCTCATCAGGATCGAAACGTTGAGGTCTTAATTTGCAAAATTGTTATTAAATAAGTTTTTATTATTGATCGAACCTGTGCGCCGAAATCATCATACATCTATTATAAAATTAACAAGGAAATCAGTTAATTTTCGAAATCTTTTGTTTCAAATTGATGAGTCAATATTTATATCTGACGTTTTTAGGTCGTGTGTTCCGCATTAAAAAATAAAAGTCACGAAGCATCTTAAAAATTTACCTGTAAATAACAGAACAGTATAAACTTATTTCCGGTAAACTGTGTCAAATATTAAATACACGTGGTACGTGAACGGTGTAGTACGAATTTAAGGATCCGTGAATACGAATCCGTGAATGCGGATCCGTGTACACGGATCCACGAACACGTGAATACGGATCCGTGAATAAGAATCCGTGTTACCGAGTCCTACAACTGAGGCGTTATAGTTTTCCGATCGAATTCTTTTCGACTAATAATAAAGTTGCGGTAAATTTACTGTTTGGCGTCAAATCACAGTATATTAAAATGCACATGTCAAATAAATACACGAATATTTATGAGTGATGGAAGTCGCGGATAAACATCTAATCTAATAAAGGTGCCTATTTCACGTGCAATAAAAGAATCCGAATTTTAATCCACGTAATACTAACAATAAGTACGCGGGTACCCCTGTATTTTAATTTCTTAAATATTCGTGTATTTATATTAAATGTGCATTTTAATATACGGTGATTTGACGCCAAACAGTAAATTTACCGCAACATTAATATTATCTCACTTTTAACATCAACAGTCGAAAAGAATTCGATCGGAAAACAATAACGCCTCAGTTGTAAGACTCGAACGTACCGAACGGATCCGTGTTCGCAGTTCGCAGCCCCGTGTAACACGGATCCGTATTCACGTGTTCGTGGATCCGCATTCACGGATTCGTATTCACGGATCCTTAAATTCGTACTACACCGTTCACGTACCACGTGTACACGTGCATTTTAGTACACGTCCAAAACCGCGATCTCTAATCGACTCTCACGATTTGACGACAGAGTAAATGGTTACTATTGCTCGCGTGGAAAACTTCTCTCAACTGGTCAACTACTAGTACCTTTACCTTAGTATGAGACAGACTACACGATATAATCATCGCATCATAGTTTCATTATTTTCTTAGTTCTCTAGATCCTTCACTTGCCTAATTCCTCCGTTCTCTACATTCTTTCCTAGATCGTAGTACTTTCCCTGGATCCTGCCGTAATCCCTTCCCCGGCCTCCTCCCCAAGGAAATCAAGAAAACCGTGGTCGCAACCCTATCGACCGCAAAGAACAAACTCCAACGAACTCGAATCGACAGTGTCGCTCGGCCGTCGTATATTCTCCGGTCGCCGGAGCCAAGGAATCGATGCGAAAGCCCCGTCATTCGAGAAGCAGCTGGGCGTTCAACGCTTCTTAACGCGGCTCATAAATTTTTGCCCGCGAAACTTCGCGGTTCTGATAGCTAGTTTGCAATTCCACGGACGATCGCTGGAAGATAGTTGCCACGGGGGACGGGCACGCGGCCCGGGAAGGGTGGCAGAGCGAATGGAAGACAGAGAGAGAGAGAAGAGGCGAAGAAGATGGCGCGGGAAATGGTGAACGAGAGGGAAAGAGGGCGACAGGCTTGGAAACGGTGAAAAGAGAGAAAGTCGGCGGGAGGATATAGGCACCGTCGACCGCATTGCAGAATTACCCGGCCAGGTTCCTGGCCAGAGAGCATAAAACAAGCCCAGCTGCTGGCCGACGGCGAATTTATGACGCGCTTGTACGCCGAAATAGAAACCCACTGCCACGGCGTCGGCCAATTTTCGAATATCTCGTCGATACGTCCCGTCAATCGGCGACCCAACGAGACACCGATCAGAAGAGACGACCCTTCGATCCGCACAGCTGAAGTCCTGAGAACTGGAACTTTCGTTTCCAGGAATAAATCGATTATCGACCCCGTCGACGACTTTGGACCACTTTCAACGGCACGACGCGGCGGCGCGTCCCCGGCAAGTTCCATTCCCAACAACGACGGAAATTATTCGCAGAGTTATAATGAAACTCGTATACCCAAATGGAGCATCAATAATTCATACGACCACTGTCTCCGAGAGTTTTATCCCGTTATAAAGTGGTACCATCTCCTTTCGTTAACCAGGAATCTCAGAACCCCGCGCGTCGTTGACCGCCGCTCGGTTTTATAGCCTAATTCGAAAAAATGCGGTTTGTACGTGATTGTATCTCCTTTATTAAACATTTGACTAGATCCAAAATCTGCTTCATTAAAATCCCGAATACATCCCGCTCGATTGATGGTCGCTTTATTCGATGGCACGTAACTAGCGTGGAAGCTGTTTAATGTCGACCAAACGCATTTTATGACTAACTGTATATACCCAATCAACATGTACAGTGACTCCCATTAATACTCGGACGCTCTAAAAAAACCGATAACTGGTTTAACATTGAACTATACGAGGTGAATTTTTGTTGGGAAGCTAGAGCAAATAGTTTGCTACAGAACGTGGAAAAACATTTTTTCAAAAATTGCAATTGATCGGAGTTGTAGAAAAAATACTAAAAGTTGCATTTTACAACTTTTTTATGTAGGCCTATATTGAAAATTTAAAAAATACGTTTTGTAGACCTGTGTCAATTAAATATATTCTGAAAATTTCTTCAAAATCGGTCGACGTTGTAATGAGCTATAGACGTTTAAAGATAGTAAAAATTGCAGATTTTCGGCCTTCAACTGCAGTAAATCTAAGGATTCTTGCATCTTTCGATGCCTGTCGTTTTTTCCGCTTCAACCGATTTCGATGAAACTTTACCAGTGCATATAACCGACACAGATCTACAAAATGTAGTTTCTAAATTTTCAATATAGGCCCACATAAAATAGTTAAAAAATCAACTTATAAGTATTTTTTCTACAACTCCGATCAATTGCAATTTTTGAAAAAATGTTTTTCCACATTCTGTAGCAAACTATTTGCTCTATCTTCCCCAAAAAATTCAAGTCGTATAGTTCAAAATTTAACAAGTTATGGTGTTTTTAGAGTCCGAATATTAATGGGAGTCACTGTAATTAGGTTTGTAGTCCGTCCTAGTATATCTAACTACGTTCCGAAAGCTTCATGATTGCTTATCACTGGAACAATATTTGCACAGAAATTAATCGTATGAATCTTCGCTTTCATAGCTTTACATAGGCTTGAGAAGTAGCTATTCAGTTACTTTTGCTGAAAACGACTTGTGACATTGTTTTTCGCAAATCAATCTAGGCTACAACAACTAAATGTTGTCGTGGGAATTGTGCTATCCTAACCCTATCCAATTGATAGCACGTCTTTGTCGTAAATATAGCGAAAGCTACACATTTCTATGAAGAAAACAAGCATCAAACAATATCAAACAATATAAATCAATTATATGTTCTCGGCGCACAGTTTCGATAAAAAATAAAGCAAAAACAAAGCAAATTAGCAATATTTAAATGTAACTCAACGATTCGATCCACACCTGGATCCAGGTAACTTGCTTTGTTTTTGCTTTATTTTTGATCGAAACTGTGGGCCGAGAACATATAATTGATTTATATTAAAATTTACGATCGAGAAACACGTAACTAATATCAAACAATGTCAAACGACAAAGATAGCGACTTATACATAGATTCTTTATTATTAGACTGCGGATTTTATGAATTTATGACAAAAGTGGGTACGTACAATTTAAAACCGTGGAGGTATTAAAAAGATTTAAGGCCACCATTGTATTAGTTTCACATTAATAAGATAATTAAAAGAGGAACGAAATTGTCATGTGGCTCATGTACCTTGCAGTCAATGCAAACATATTGTATTTTGCAAAAAGATCCGCAGTCTACTTATTATAATTCAAGCCCGAGGTAGGAGCAACTGTAATTTTCATAGCAATTACAGCACGTTCTACGTGCAAGCAAACTTCGCTTATTGCACGTGTCGATCACGAAGACAGCGAGAATTTTTTATGCAGAAAGGGGTCGCAAGACAGCCGAACATTAAGTTTTGTCCGTTCGATATGGAAATTAACTTAGCAAGCAGATATTCAAATATCTGCGGGGTAACACGGTTCGGAACACAGGTTACTGAGCCTTCTGCGCCAGAATTCGCGGAAGCTTAAGGAAACCGCGCTTACACGGATCTCGTGGCGTTTACAAGCGGCCCGGAACATCATAGCGGCTCGTGTAATCCTGCCATTTAGAAAATCTCGAAAATCAGGATCACGGGCGCCGCGGGTTGCGGTGCAATTTGCCAGAATTTCGTGCTGGTGCCCCACGGTGATACGGCTATGTATATTAATTACCGCATTTACAAGTTCACTGCCGCGGCACTAGCTCTGAATTGTTCATGCCGGTGTAATTTCGTCGGGCACGCGCAAGTACTTCGACGCTATTGCACTGGATTCTACGTTTGCGGGGATTTTATTGCGCGTTACGCTTCAACTATTACTGCTTCAGCCAATAACGTGTAATTGGAAGATGCGTCGTTTCTTCGGGTTCTGTTAAAAAGTTGTCCCCGTGCAACAGCTCAGCGGAATTCTCTTTTTGATTGCTGGCATTACCGTTGAACGGGTGCAAGCGTTTCTGGTGTAATTGTTTAGTAGAATTTCCATTTTTGCGTGGATATTCCAATGACAACGGCATTTAGTTAAACAGTTCTTCAAGTCATTGTTTGCACATACGGTGCTGTAATACTGCTAATAGAATAGATGGCTATAATAGATAGCTGAAGTAAGATAAGAAAGCAAATGTAAATGTGAAATGTGAATATGTAATATATGTAATATATGTAAGAATTAAGGTAAGGACAAAGGAGAACAGAATTGTAACCCCTAGGGGATCAATAAATCTATACAGTATAATAGATAGCTAATATTGTACAGTAGAACAGCTCCAAAATTTCAATGACAAAGGAACTTACAATTTACGATTTTGTATACTTATAGATCTCGATCTCCCATTTACGAATATATACCATTATAAAGGTTAAAATCTTCTCGATCGAAAATTAGTAATATAATAAATTGAATGACATCGGCGCTAGGTTCGATCATTTTTAGAAAATCAACAAATATGCAATTATTTAAGCATGTTTCTAACATTTCGATCCCGATGTGGATCTTTTTGAAAGAGACACTTTTGCGTCTGAAAAATATGAGAATAATTAGAAAAGAAAACAAAAAGAAAATTTTTTTCACATAGAAAAATCCAAAAATTAAATTTCATATACGTACTTGTTGTATGCAAAATGGACATAAAAATTTTAAAAGAAAAATTAGTGAGTTACGTTTGAATAGTAATTTAGCCCATGATGGTAGATATGTAACTGAAACATGTGCTGCTTCAAAGGTATAATATAAAATTTAAAGATATAAAATATACCATTATAGGTGCAAACACTCAATAATTGTTGAGATATTTAATAAACAAAGTTCTATAGAGATACTATATAATGAATAATGTCCTGGTAGTGGCAATGTACTATGCTTACATCCGGTGGGTTAGTGTTCGATCCCAGCCCGGGTAAAAATTTTTTTTTTCTTATTTATTTATATCATTTATTCACTATGTAATGTCTTATTTACAAGATATTATACAATTATTATAAATTAAAGTACAAAAGTCTTAATAAATTATAAATAAATTAACCGAAATGAATAATATAGTAAATTATCCTCTCGTGTCTGAAAACAGATGAAATAAAATAAATATAGGAAACCAAAATATGGTATACGATAAATTTAATGATATTGTACTTACATATTTTCAATATAATATATTGTACTTACATATTTGTAATATATTATGTGTATGTATATGTGTATGAATGCATATGTATGTATGGGTGTGTATATGTATGTATGTGAGTGTGTGCATATATATAATGTAAATACTGTAATTAAGATAGAAATCAAGGCTTTTGTAAATATCGTTTCTCTCTCTCCCTCTCTCCCTCTCTCTCTCTCTCTCTCTCTCTCTCTCTCTCTCTCTCTCTCTCTATATATATATATATATATATATATATATATATATATATATATATATATATATATATATATATATAGTAATATAAGATAGTTGTAAGCTAGAGATAAGATAGAATTAATTAATGAATTAAGTATATTAAGCATAGATAAGGAGAAAAGCTGCGTATTGGGTATTGGGCAAGAATTGTAACCCTAAGGGGAATCAATAAAGAGATATATATTTGTAATATATTGTTTATTAAATATCTCAACAATTATTGAGTGTTTGCACCTATAATTGTATATATTCGTAAATGAGAGATCGAGATCTATAAGTATACAAAATCTCAATCAAATCGGTGACCCGAAGGCCTTGCACTCTCCTTGTTAGTTAGTCAGTTCGTAAAGTTATTGTGTACGACGATGTAATTTTCTATTTACAGAACAAAATATTTTCTGGAAATTGTTGTTAACGGTATAAATCGGCTTGCGATATATTTCGGGCCAAATGGTTCTCGTAGTTTTCGCACGAGGAAGGCTAGAAAATTTCGCGAGCAACGATAGGAACCGTAGGGGGTGGACGTTCGCTCTCCGGGGGATGCAAACCGAGTGAAACTGGCAGGAACGTGATCGCGACTCCGACTTCGAAACGACATCGAAGCCAGCCAAAAGGAATGAGAATGAAAACTGGGGCGAAAATTTGATAAATCGACGGAGTATTAAAAATTGACAACAGCGGAGCGAAATTCTCGGTGATTGAAGCGGAACGAAAACGATAAACATTGAAAACGAACAGCCTATAAAACTTGATCAGAACTATCGCCAGAGGGGCAGTTTGATTAGCCGAGATTAGCCTGGAAACGTCCGATCGGAAATTCGAGAATTAATCTCCTTGTTCGAAATCTAATTCGTTTCACATTCGTTCAACCATGGCGTAGAATTTGGTGTCGTTATAATCTATGTCGATGTGAATTTTTTATGTCGACCTTAATCGCGATTTTCTATAGCCAATACATTTGAAAGAATTCTTGTTTAGATAATCGTAAAGAACCACACGCATGTATAATTATCTACAATACAATTGTATTTACTTAAAAACATTTAGCAAAGATGAAGGGATTCATTTTAATGCATTTTAAGTGTACATTTGCAATGTTGCTATTAATTCTTCAAAATAATGATTACCGAAATTCAATTAATGTTAAACGTCAATGGATTGTTCGTTTTATTTTGAAGTTTAATGTATTCCTTAATAAAATGTATGTCATAGTTTGCGTATCATTCTGACGAAATAGATTGATTTTAAATGTCAATGAGTTTTCCATTTAATTTTCAAGTGTAATGGATTCTGTAACAAGAAGTGCAATTCTATTTTGCTTACAGACCCTCCAAAAAATTTCATATATGATACTGCAAATCGTAATGAGTCGATAACATTGATGAATGTTAAATGTCATTGAGTTGTTGATTTTCTTCTCTGAAGCTTAATAAATTCTTTAATAGAATATGCAAATTTTACTTTGGGAACATCCTACAAAAACGTAACAGCACAAGTCACGTTTGAGCTCGATCTCGGGAGGAAGTATCTGGAAAATCAGCGATCAAGTTATGCAAATTGTGGAACGAAGGGGACTTGGTGTGGTAGGGAGCCTGTTTACAATAGGGGTTGTAGGTGAAACAAGGAGCAATCTGAGAATTGCTCGCGACAGGCCATCAGAGCCAGAGTCGGATCGCGTACCGGCTCGGTCGTTAAAGACCAAAGTTTCGTTCGGGGACAATTCCTTGTCGGTGAGTGGCTGCTCGTGGGTAACTGAGACGTGACCATGCGAGAGAGGAACCGCGGACCGATTCTATTGTGGATATCTATTTTGGTGTTTGGCCGAACTAGGAACTCTCGCGCGCCGGCCCGAGGTCGATGGACCTGGATTGAATCAATAGCGAAACAACTGTTTTCGAACGGTGAACTGCGTCCCGCGACTTCGATGCGTCCGGCATTCGGCCGGAAGGAGTTTCAACCGAACTGTGCTGGCCTCTTCGTCTTTTGGATGAATCCCCTCGTCAACTACCTTTTTTTTGGCTGTGGGGAAATGCTGTTTACGCACACCTCTCCTCAGCTGACGTCTGGAGAGGGTAGTGAGGGACTCGGTCCCCCTGAGATGGAATGTGGGGGAAACGGGGCTACAAGAATGAATTATCTCGTACCCCTGCCCATACCCTCTAAAACCCCACAGCCTAAGGCCCTTGGATCCTTCGCCTCATATATGTTTGCGGCTAGCGAGTATTGCGCGACCTACTGTTCGCATTACAGCGCAACCTCTAAGTTAAGGGGGTAGAGGCCCCACGTGACAATGGTATTTTTCATTGTGACCAACCCCCGCGCGAAAAACCAATTTGGCAACAGTGATGAACATACATTTGCATCAATCTAACGCTTCAATTTCGCTATAATTACAGGTTTTTTTCTTTTAATCATTATCTTCATTGCTATTAATGGATCCGAGTGGCTTCATGCCCTTTACACTTTTGTTGTTACGAATCTACGCTGATAATTCTCCTGACTAAACGCCATCTCGTCCAAGTAGCTGAACTAAAATTGCTTCTACTCACCCTTCATGAAGGGAATCTGGGAAACCATTGAATGCGATCACGGGAACACACCTCACATCCTCATACGATTATATATTGAGCTGAGTGAGGGCTCATTTGAAAGAGAAAGGTTAAATGAAGCGCGCGTGGGTCCCTAAATTAGCAGGAAAAATCTTTTTGTGATCGAAAAATACATTAGAATATCCGGAATTTTTCTTCATTTGTTTTCCCTACTTTGGACAGTCACATTACTGGATATAAACATAATGTAACTGAAGTTGGACCCACGCGCGCTTCATTTAACCTTCCTCTTTAGAATGAGCCCTCACTCAGCTGAAAATATAATCATATGACGACGTGAGGTGTGTTCCCGTAAACCCCTGTTTTCACTTGTTTTCTAGTAATATTCTGGTTAGATTCTAGTAATGTCACGTGGGTACTCTACCCCCTTAAGATTCTAAGATACTCAGACTACGACTATCACTGTGGCACTCTTCGGTTTCTTTATTGGGTCTCCCACGATCGCTCAATCCTGAACTCAAAATCACACACACCTACTGCATCGCGCTCGGTTGTCTTACGTCATTCTTCGGAAATATTCTCGATATTCATCGAGTCTAAACACTCAGTTAAACCCTTGTTAGTTTTATTAATTTACTAATTTTTTCTACCCTTAATAATATGATTACAATTGTGAAAAAAATATATGATATGAAGGACGTAAGTACGAGTATTTTCGTATTTTTTTTATCTGAATATCTTAATTGACAACCGAGAAAAAAATGATATAGTTAAGGGTATTTACCCTCATATAATCCTTATATGAAGGGTTAGCGACTTGAAATTTTGGGGGGGGGGGTATCTTTCAACCTAAAACCAATGTTTTCCACACAATTTCAATAAAAATCCAGGGGGTGGGGGCCGATTCACTATTCTTAGTCTGCTAGACCCTTTCTTTTACCTTTTTTTTTTGTTTTTTGGCTGTGGGGAAATGCTGTTTACGCACACCCTCTCCTCAGATGACGTCTGGAGAGGGTAGTGAGGGACTCGGTCCCCCTGAGATGGAATGTGGGGGAAACGGGGCTACAAGAATGAATTATCTCGTACCCCTGCCCATACCCTCTAAAACCCCACAGCCTAAGGCCCTTGGACCCTTCGCCTCATATATGTTTGCGGCTAGCGAGTATTGCGCGACCTACTGTTCGCATTACAGCGCAACCTCTACCGCAAATCGACACCACTCCTGTTCTTGGCTAAGAATCCCCTCGTCAACTACCTGACAATAGGATTTTTATAATGATCAGAATATCCACTCTTCTACTCATGCATCAACCCTGTTCTTAAGACATGCTTAGTGTGTGGTCGACTCGAGTGTTAATTGGGGTCTACGCTGTGTTCGATTTTAATTAATGCCATTCTTGAGAGAGCATTCCGTATCCATTTGATAAGTTTATTGGTTCGTAGCTTGGATATGGCTGGATAGTGTCAGTTGACACCCTTGGGAAAGTCGTCCTGATAGTATCGCTCTCACAAGGAAAGGGCGCGGTCGATGGGTCACCGATTTCCCTAACACTTGCAGTATTTGAAGATGTCTTCTCCATATGTAATTAGGCAAAGCTATAGCGCGCACTACTCAAGATTTTCCGAGAAAATTGCATTTGAAAATCGCGTTATTTGGGTATAAAGAGTTTGCGTTAAGGGAGTAGGGTAACCTGGGGCAACCAAATACAGTGTATTAATCAGTGTTACCAATCTATGTGTAGAAAAATGGTTTTGGTGTGGTAACACTGATAAACATACATATGTATCAGTCTAACGCTTCAGTTTTGCTATGATTATACGCTTTTTTCCTTTCTATTAATATCTTTATTGCTATTAATGGAACCGAGTGGATTCAAGCTCTTTGTATTTTTTTTGTTATGACTCCACGTTGACAGTTCCCCTGACTAGGCGCCATCTCGTCTAACTAGCTGAACTAAAATTGGCCCTAGACTTGTTCTAGACTCTGGCTGCATGAACGGAACATGGTGAAATTGAGTGCAATCACGGGCATCTGGTATTTGACCTTATGCGAGCATATTTTGAGGTGCACAAAGGTTCATTAGATAGAGGAAGGTTAAGCGCAGTGCGCTGTGTCCCATCATATCAGTCAAGAAAATCGTTTTGTGACAGAATAATACATTGGAATCTGCGGTTTTTTGCTCTACATTTTTGCTCTATATGTATGTTTATCAGTATTACCACACAAAAAAACTTTTTTCTGCACAGAGATTGGTAGCACTGATCAATACCCTAGATATGGTTACCCCAGGTTGCCCTACCACCTTAAAGAGGTACGGTATCCATGGATTTTACTAGAATATTACTAGAAAAAAAGTGAAAATAGTGTTTGCGGGAAACCATTGTTTGTCCTTATACGAGCACGTTGCGAGCTGTGTGAGGGCTCATTGTAAAGAGGAAGGTTGATGGCGCTTCGCTCAGCTCATGATTTAAGTCAGAAAAATCGTTTTGTATTATAAAAATACATGGGAACCTCAGTGTAATCGTCTCGATTTTTCCCCTACGTTGGACTCTCATATTATTAAATATAAACATAATCTCGTTAAATCATGAGCTGAGCGAAGCGCGATCAACTTTCTTCTTTACAATGAACCCTCACACATCTCGCAACATGCTCGTATAAGGACAAACAATAGTTTCCCGTGATTGCATTCAATTTCCCCATATTTCGTTCATACAGACAGAGTTTAGGCAAGTCCAGAGCCAATTTCAGTTCAGCTAGTTAGACCAGATGGCGCCTAGTCAGGAGAACTATCATTGAAGCCACTCGGATCCATTAATAGTAATAAAGATATTGACAAAAAGAAAAAAACCTGTAATGATAGCGAAAATTAGTTTAATTAGCGTTAGATTGATACAAATATATGTTCATCACTGTTGCCAAAATGTTTTTCTGCGTGGAGGTTGGTTACACTGATAAATATCCTAGAATCTATGGGTACCGTACCATCTTAACGCAAACTCTTCATACCCAAGTAACGCGATTTTCAAATGCAATTTTCTCAGAAAACCTTGAGTAGTGCGCACTATATCTTTGCCAAATTACATATGGAGAAGACATCTTCAAATACTGCAAGTTTCAGGAAAATCGGTGACACATCGACCGCGCTCACTCCTTGTCAGTGGTACTTGACGCAGTGTAGGGCCAAAGATAGCACCAACAACCTGTGTCCCTAAAACCAATTTTGTGGGGCCCAAAAAGTGCGAGGAACTAAAATGTACATGTCTGGGATTTCTGTAATTTCGTCTATGGCTGTTGCCCTCATTACAGAAATCTTCTACTCTGCTATTGGCTAAGGCCCTACTTTTCAATATTTGGTGGAGGGATTTTTCTTATTTACACAAGGTCTTCTTATTTATGGACCTTCGGAGAAAGGTCAGTGGCAACTTGCAGTGTTAGTCAATCAAGTTAATATTTAATAAAAAAAGAATAGCTCTCTATCTATGTATATACCGTTCACTCCTTTTAATAAACTTATTATCATCCGAAACATTCGTTACTTCTCATTGAGGTATGTTTCCAGCGGCTCACTAATCGTAATTGAGCGCTGACAAGACACAACACCTGTGTTCGGGAGAAGAATTTTCAGCATTCGCAGAAAATAGAATCCTCTTGATTATTCCCTCAACTCCTCTTAAATTTCAGTAGAAAACGAGTATTAGCATGCAGATAAATATAGTTATAACTTTGTGATAGATTGAGTGAATTAATAGATGAATAGGTGACTAAATGAGTAGGTGATTAACTGAGTAAATGAATACATGAATTGGTGGCTAGATCATCAGATACATAGATCAATAAATGAGTAAATAATTACATGCGTCGAAAAATAAATATGTAGATGAGTCGAAGAGTAAATGAGTAGGAAAACAGAGAAGTAGGAAATTGGAACAGTACAAAAGTAGAGTAATTAAAGAGCTACATAAGAAGTCGAATGGCTCGAGATCCGAAGAAGTACTGAAGCGTTGAAGAGCTGAGTTGCTGAAGAGCTGAAGAGGTGAACAGAAAAGTGGGGGAATAGAATTGTAAAGGGAAAATTCTTATCGATCGGAAATTGAAATATAAAGTATAATTATGATATCGGCGCCAGGTTCACTAAAAGTGATCGAACCTGACGCCGATATCATAATTATACTTTATACAGGGTGTTCGACTACAGGTGGGAGAAATTTTAGGGGGTGGTTCTTGACAATAATATAAGACGAAAATGAAGAATAAAAAAATTGCGATTCCGGCTTCGTTAATTGGCTATTAATAATTAAAAATCCGCCTAAAATGCGGCTATGCGACCAACAGAGGTGTACGTTGTGTACGTCATAGAAGCGCGCGATAGTCACGCGTCAAGTGATAGATGCATGCATACCTGGTTCTCATTTGGGGCCCCAGCGAGTTGAAAAGTCGAAAGCGTTGCCGCATTTTAGGATTTTTAATTGTGGATAGCTATCTAACGAAGCCGGAATCGCAATATTTTTATTCTTCATTTTCGTCTTATATTATCGTCAAGAACCACCCCCTAAAATTTCTCCCACCTGTAGTCGAACACCCTGTATACAATTGTAATCAAATAGAACAATAAATGACTAGCAAAACAGACGAACGGGAAAGTACAGAGGTACCAAAATAAGGAAAGGATTCTCGGTAGCATACACAAGAACTTTTTCCGTCGAACGTCTATTATTCTTTACCGCAACTTTTCCGGCAAGGCCAGACTACCAATTCTCCCAAATCGAAGGTTAAGCTCCACGTAATCCTCATCGATTTCCCTTGAAACAGTATAATCAATCCCCCGACGCTTTTTCGAAGGCAGCTCGCCAACAGCGAACTCCGATTCAAAAATTACAAGACGCTGCCCGATAAACACAGGCTCGCGTCGCCTGCGTTCGGAACAGGGGAAGGGCTCGGAGCTAAAACTTCGGCGAATGTGCCGACTTTAATTAAGGTCGATCGATGTCAAGTAGTTAGCGGTGGTTAGAGCCGTTCTGGAACGGGAAGGTCGCACGCCTGGCCAGACGTTGCTAGAGAGAGAGAGGGAGAGGAGAGAGAAGGAGAGTCTAAATGAGAGATTGCATGAGCGAGAGAGAGAGCGTCGCTGTTTCGGCGAAGTTTGTTTTCGATGACGTTGATTGAATCGGACCGGAGGTTAGAGCCACTTGGCCTGTTTCTGTTTGTTGTGCAGCCACGTGATAACAATAATTTAATAAGACCGGCCAATGACGGCCGCGTGCGCCAGACAGATGCATCGCTGACGATGAGGCTTCTTGCCAGTAGTTTCGAATCCCTACCCGTTCCATCTGCTAAAATGATTCATCAGGCCTCTGCGCACATTCTGGAATAATTTAGAGCAATTCGGATTTTGGAGATGTCCATCCTCCACAGTATGAGCGCAAGGGGATTTCAAGATGACAACACTTAATTACTCAGTTTTTAGTACATGTTAATCCTATTATCGATCGTATGATTGTTAAAACAAATGATGTACCAATGATCTCGGTGCAACGCTTCGATCAAGTAAATACGCAAAAGCAATTTTACAAGTTAATTTAAACTCTCAACGTTTCTATCCATGTGTGGATCATTTTCAAGAAAGAAGAAATCTGCGTCTGAACATTTAACAGAAAATTTTTAGTAATGTTGTAATCAAATCGAATTGAAATTCAGTGTCAAGATTCTGTATTATATTACTCACTTGCTTTATGCAAACTCTTAAAAACGAAATTGAAATCTGTAACCACGTGTTGTTTCCACGCCGTTACACAAGTTACTGAGGCAAAGACACGAGGCCAAAAGAAACAGAACCAATCAGAATCGATAGATGAAACATAAACCAATCGATATTTGGCGGTTATTTCAAACCGTGGAATAGTCAAGAATCAACATTTTTAACCGCATGTATACCAAAGTGTGCTGATAAAATTGAATAACAATCAATAATTACCACATCTTGACAAAACTATGTACTTGAGATGTTATACAATTTTTTTACAGTTATACAGTGTTTAGTGATTCCATTAAATGTACAGCTGTTCTATTAGGATTAACAGAACGACTGCAACAGGCATCATCAAAAATTTGTTTTAAAAACTTGATAAATAAAACGGAGTATTGTTAATAGCACATCGTCAATTATAAAATTGTGAAAACAATCCGCTGTCCGAGTGTTAATTGTCTGAGGGTCCTGCGTGATTATCAACCTTTTAAGAAATTATTATCGTTATTATTCTGAAAGAAAGTTATCAAAAATTGTAAAACAAATTTGTTCTTATACTCTATGGGTAAAACACTTTTAATGAAATGGGTTAAACGAAACAAGTTATTAAAAGTGTAGTATGGTAAAACGTGTTTGTATTCTACGGGTCGGAGATGATTCTGCTGCACCTTTTAAGTGACTGATAATTACATTAATTGTAAAGTTAAAGCACGAATGATGTGTGCGTTGCTCAGCAAGTTTTTTGAAAATTTTCTTTGCGAACTAAAAATTTAATTTCACTACGATCATATAACCCTAAATGTGGTAATTCTGCAAACATGCCGATAAAAATGTAGGGGGAAGCAGCTCCAGGTAACTTTTAATTAACCCCAATGATAAGTCACCCAGGTGTAAACCTAAAAAAAAAAGCACGAATGATGTGTGTGTATTGTATGTACGTACGTGTGTGTATTAACAGACAACCCTATGTATAGTTAAATTTATAAAATAGAGAATCGGAACAGAAGAATTCTAAAATTGTAATTGCCAACGAATTGTAAAAAAGAGGATCAGATCGATACGAGCAACCGCGACAAACACGTCTGTCAACGATTGGGCTGTCCGTGTGTCTTGTTTTACGAATAAATACGGCTCATTCCTTACATAATTGAACGTTTTCAATAGGAGACTTTTAATAAAAGAGTGAATCGAAACATAATTTTTATCGAACGAGTTATACCGAACGATGGAGGGCAAGAGAGGAGGAAGGGAGAGGTCGTAGGAAAGCGAGAGGGCTCGAATTCAATCTCCGAAATCTAGGCAACGTGATCGAACGGCTGTTCCTTTCCGATTCTGACAGCGTAATGGTATTGGTCTTGTGGACGGTATCTGGCAGGGCTAGGCGGGTCGGGCTATGGTTTTGGGAAGGGAGCGATTGCCATTGCCGGTAAAGGCCATCAGTTGCTATTGGGCCACCTTCGGCCATAACCATACAGGCATGAGCCTCGCATTACCAGTCGCTTCGAGTTATCTGCGCTCGCCAACGTTAACCGGGCCGCGCAACGTCGCACGCCGTGGCCCACATTTCCCCGGCACCTGCACTGCAGAATCCCGATAGTGCACGTATATGCACGTCGAACCCCGCCGCTTATGCGCTTTCTCGTGCGCCGCATTTCTACCCCCCTCTCGCCCCGTTTCTCTCACAGTTCCTCTCCCTCACTCTGGGTTTCGCTCCCATCTAGCTCTGTCTTCCGCGTGGTCGCGAGCAACAATTTCCGCTCCCGCGTTATCGATCTACCGTAGGGACTAATTGAATGACAGTCGACTGCTGCCATCGTTCCGGGACCTTGACTCTTCCTGCTTGGCAACTTTATGTCTGACAGCACCAGCGTTTCACCCCACTGGCCCAAGAGATATGAGTGGAGGCTTGGCTCGATTCTCTTTCGAAAGTTTACTCCACAATTTCATTTGTACACTGCCAGTCCAATTAGAACATGCTTTCAAACAACATCCTGCAAATACAGGGTGTCCCAGGAACACTTCCCTGAAAGGGACGACTCCTCAGGTGAGCTTGAAGTTGTTCCGTCGCGTCGGAACAGGACACGTGGGTTTCTTTCGTACAATATTTATGGTGCATTCGTGACTAAAG
This sequence comes from Lasioglossum villosulum, assembly GCA_963971365.1. Classification (NCBI taxonomy): domain Eukaryota; kingdom Metazoa; phylum Arthropoda; class Insecta; order Hymenoptera; family Halictidae; genus Lasioglossum; species Lasioglossum villosulum. The sequence continues at coordinate 14,685,275 of OZ020498.1, forward strand.
TCCTCCTCGAAGATTAAGTAAACTAGGGTCGTTCAGCGACCAGTCGAGCATTGCCAGATGCCTAATTCTTTGTACGCTTTAAGGACAAGGGGCCATAAATTTGTCTCTCAGAACGATAACCCTAGGTAGTGTCAAATTACCGAGCTCCGTCGTTGACCGAGTCAAGTATCGTTTCTGTTCATTCGCGATATTCTATCTGCCAAACTAATATTGGATAGCCTATTACTGTCTATATTCCGATTATGATTACGAATTGCGATGCGTTTCGTCCGGATCTGCTAGTGGACTCATCGGTAAGGCTGATCTAGCATACCCTGCCTTAGACGCGTCAGATCTCGACTGCGGTGATCTGTCTTTCGTACGAAAACGTGTTTAGAGTGAAAAATGGATTTTCGAAGAGAGGTTCAACTCGACTGACCGAAAATCGTCTCTTAATGTTCGAACTCCTCTCCTTGGTAAAGAGGGCGTTCTTCGAAGGACCCCTCTATGTATGAGAGGGGATATTTTGTATATCCTTCTATGTAACGAGAAGGTGTATGTGGAAAGCCTTCTATGTATGCGAGAAGGGTTTTCCTCGTGGGTTTGGGCATCGATGAAATCTCATTGATTGCCTTATGAATAGAGGACACGGATTGGTCGTGCCGACTGCGACATTTACCAATCAACGTTCTTAACGAATAATAGATAGATGGTTTCGGCGCACAGGTTCGATCAATTATAAACTAAAATTCCATGTTTTATAACAAATTTGCAAGTTGAAATCTCGACGTTTCGATCTTGACGAGGATCATTTTCAAGAGATTTTTGCGTCTGAAACAAAGTGTAACATTGCAAAAATAACTGTATTTTAAAAGAAAAGGAAAAAACAAAGTTTTGAACTCGAAAAATGAACTTATTTTTCTTACATGTTATATAGGAAAGAAATTTATCCTTTATGAGTAATGTGTTATTTCCATGCTGGTAGATAATGTACTAAATCCTTGTTAAAGGTTACACAGTAAACAGTGCATACTAACGGATAGAGAATTGAAATTTGACCAATTAGAAGCAAGTGATCTATGTTTGCTGAATCCATATTAGGCGGTAAATTCAAACCTCAATATAGTTCGTCTCAATCACATGACTACACAGTATAATACCTCAACATTGTTGTGGTAGCAGAAGGAAATTAACATTCAACAACATTTGAATTTTAAATGTAAATAAATCAGAATCAAAAATTATAATATATGATATATATAGAAAACTATTAAAGATTACAAACTTCATCATAAAACATTACTGATTCAGTAATGCAGCGTAATGGTCATGAATCTTAGGTGATTCATACCTAAGATTAACGCTTTTTTGTTTAATCATATGAAAAGTTTCTACTAGTAATCTACGATGTAAATTTGATTCCTTGTCTAATATGTTCTTAACGAATATTTGGACCTCCTTCCCATGGCTCTGCTTGAGGCCCATCTCGGGCAAGGAGTGGGGCGATACTCGACTTGCGGAAAGAGACGCTCTGTCACTTAAAACCGTACACATCTGGCGAAACAGGGCCCTTTGATAGGATCTGATTTATGGGACATTGTAAACTCAACAGCGGAAAGAAACTCTTCTGGAGAGTCTCGACTGATTACAAACAAGGCAATTGGTTAGTTAATCCTCTAAAAGGTTCTTTAGGCACGTACGTGCTATAAATATTGTCCCAACGAATGAACCACGTGTACAGTTCCGGTGCGACGGAACAGTTTCACTCCTCCTTCCCAAGGTTCCATCATAGTATTACGGTGAAATAGGAGACTTCGTGAAGATCGACGTATTTCACTTTCGCGAATGACTACTTAGACCTTTCAGGAACACAAATGACTTTATTTAAAGGTTGAATCGGCGAAACGTGCCGTAGCAGGGGTAACAGTCGACTGCCTGATATCGAATTTTTGGGGCCTTGTATGCTAATCTTCTTTTGGGGTACAAAGGTTTTGGGACTATTTGATGGTTCAGAGTATCAATCGTTGAGTCAGTCATGGACTTGGGCCTGGTGATATCGCGAGGTTCTGCATCTTGTCTTATCGGGTCGTGACATTAGCTATGGGAAGGAGATCTAAACAGTCAAAGTGTGCTGATCGGTGCATGCAACTTTCGGCAGGAACCAATCAGTGCATTTTCGGTCTCATCGCGTACGAACAAGAAGTCGAATTCCAACAGTTGCTTTTTAGCTCTCGGACAATCATCTTTTGAATCTTCAGTTAGACAAGTACAACGCACCGGCCGTTGTCTTTTCATTCATTCAGTACAAGTTTGCATCGCGGTATATCGCTGCTCAGCGATGAGGGCAATCGTCAAACGGGATCGCATCAGTCGAGATCCCTCGCGTACGGAATCGCGTCTCTCATTAGATCCGCGAGCGTCATATCTTGTCTCGATTAAATGCGAATTAGGATTATTCAAATCTGCGCGCGTATAAGGCAGGACCTGCTAGATCAGCCTTACTGATGAGTCCACTAGCAGGTCCGGGATGAAACGCTTCTTTTAACGTATGTAATAAATTATATCCGATCGAATCATTGTCTCGCAATCACGTAATCCATTGAACTGGCTACCCAATATTAATTTGGCGGGTAGTAACACACGTCGTGCGAGGACATTCGCGAGTCTACGCGTCCGCGTTTACCGGGCTCAAGCCTTACAACCTTGAGTGGAAACCATCCGCGCAACGTTCACGAGTGTCCTCCTAAATTCACGAAACGACGACGCAACAGAAGTAATTTTTTCCTTCGCGAAACTGTTCTCCGCGATACTATCTGGATTTTATAATATCATCAAGCCACGTGCTTCTTCTCTCTAGACACTCTCGTCGCAAAAATAAAATTTCGTAGACGAACGTCTGGAAAGTCAGCGCGATTAGGATCACGTCACGATGTCGCCTAACTCGGGATCGCAGACGGGAAACTTGGAGCAGCGCTCCAGTTCTGAAACTGATAAAGGCGAATTTTCGAGGAAGAAAAAAGAGCTCGTCAGCCAGGGGGGCAGATAGAGGGGCCACGAGGGTTGTTCGTTGTCTTAATTGCTCGGTGAGTCACGCTCCATAGCCGCGGTGCATGATAATTACTCGGTAAACACTGATTACGCCGCACCGCGGCTGATTATACTCAGGAATCCGGAACCCGTTCCAACTCGTGGATTTTACGGACACCTCCGCAAACCCCCTAACCCCTTTTGCACCCGCTCCCACCCCTTCGCATACCCCCTTGCCATTTATTGGTGCCCCCTGTGCCCCTGGAAATCCCGACGAACCGTCCAACCGGAAGTGACGAGGCCGAATGGCCACGTGGAGGGCGGAGAGCATCCTCGCAGGATTCCTGGACGCGACGTTGCATTACCTGGCCGTCGAATAATTACGCGCCACCTGCCCGGCTCATTCTATCGCATACCGCTTGATCCGCAACGCGATTACGTGCGTACGCGCGTTCGCGGCACGCCAAAAATTTATTGCCGTTTTTTCGGATTTTTTTAGAGTCTTGAGAACGTATCGAGGATTTTAGAACCTTGAGAACCTAGATCCTATGCATTTATGATAAAAATGAATAGAGCACATACAGAACTGAGGAGACAGAAGAATTGGTAATTATATAGAAAAGGTCTGCCTAGTCCGATTTTTATGAAATTTTAATATGTTTTAGATTTCGACATTTTGAACAACTTTTTCCTGTTCCAATATAGAGGGGTCGCTGTTAGTTTTCGAGTTATTTGCAAAAAATGAATTTCCGGTATTCTTGCACGGCGCGTCGTCTGTTTGCTTTTTTTGTAAACACGTTGTGGGGATGAGAGAGAAAACAGGGTCTCACTCTATATAGGGTGACACATACTAATATTCGGACACCCTTAAGAAGTCGATAATATTTTGAATATTGTACTATATTGTACTATACGATTTGAATTTTTTTGGGAAGCTAGAGCAATTAGTTTGCTACAGGATACGAAAAAAAATTTTGTAAAAAATCGCAATTGATTGGAATTGTAGAAAAAATATTAAAAGTTGTATTTTACAACTTTTTTATGTGGGCCTATATTGAAAATTTAGAAACTACATTTTGTAGCACCGAAGATGTAAGAATTCTTAGATTTACTGCAGTTGAAGGCCGAAAATCGTGAAAATCTGCAATTTTTACTATCTTTAAACGTCTATAGCTCATTGAATATAGAAAATTTTCAATATAGACCCACTAAAAAAAGTTGTAAAATGCAACTCTTACTATTTTTTGTACAATTCCGATCAATTGCAACTTTGACAAAATTTTTTTTCACATCCTGTGGCAAACTAATTGCTCTAGCTTCCTAAGAAAATTGAAATCGTATAGTACAATATTAAAAATATTATCGTCTTTTTAAGAGTGTCTGAATATTAGTTAGAGTCACTGTATATAGGGTAAGCTTTCAATTTGGAAAGACTACTCCTGGATTTTTTGTATACGTGGGCGGGCCACCCTAACAGCTGGTCTTCTCCGCCCTCTCTACGACCTAATCACAACTCATTCTGATCGCACGATTTCTCCATTACTAGTTGAAATTCTAGATAACAGCTATAATGCTAAGATTATGCGAATAGAATGAGTTGTGGTCATGTCATGAAGGGGGCGAAGAGGATCACGCATACGAAAATCCAAGAGTAGTCTCAAAATTGAAAGATTACTCTATATATGACCCTGCTTTCTTTCTGATCAAGCAATATCAATATTTTCTGCGAATATCTCGAAAACTAAAAGCGACCCCCCTATATTGGAAAAGGAAAAAGTTGTTCAGAATGTGTTACTGCATAACACATTAAAATTTCATCGAAATAGGAGTAGGCAGACCTTTTCTATATAATTACCAAAGAATTTTAAGAAATTATTGTATTATTTTTGCAATATAATTGAATTTAATTATTTCTAAACTTGAAAACGAATTTTTACTACGATTTACGAAATAAACCACATTTTATCGAGATCTACAAAATGTGAGAATGCAAGAAAAATTATAGTTATGAGAAAGTTTGTCTCTTTTATTCTTGTGTTATTAAATATTGATTTTTTTAATGGAACGTTACATACTTTCAAAACGCAATTGTTCAATGCATTTTGTAAATAGTATCATTATTTGTTTAGTTTCGCACGGTCCATACGTAGTTTAAGTTTATGTTAAGACTTTTTTGTCTTTGTTTTTTAACTTCCCGATTCATAGTTTTGTTTTATGTTTTCTTCTGTTTGTATCGGTAATACTGTGAAAACTGTTTACACTTGTATAAAGGACCTCGGTCCGTATACAGGGTGTTCGACTACAAGTGGGAGAAAATTTAAGGGGTGGTTCTTAACGATGATATAAGACGAAAATGAAGAATAAAAAAATTGGTATTTCGACTTCATTATTTAGCTATTAACAATTAAAAATCAACAACGTGTCTAACAAAAGTGTACTTTGTCTACGTCGAAGAGCTCAATGTTGTCCAACGATTTATTAAACATTGTCACCTCGCTGGGGCCCCAAATGAGAACCAAGTTATGCATGCATCTGTCACTTGATACTTGATTGTCGCGTTGTTAATAGCTAAATAACGAAGCCGAAATCGCAATATTTTTATTCTTCATTTTCGTCTTATATCATCGTTAAGAACCAACCCTTAAATTTTCTCCCACCTGTAGTCGAACACCCTGTATAAAAAATATTAATAATAATAATAATAATAATAATAATAATAATAATAATAATAATAATAATAATAAATATGTTAAAAAATTGTGAAGACGCCAGAAGAAATAATGACCACTATTGCGCTGTCCGCGCAGATTACACGGTCCAACAGCCAAAAATGGTTCCGATTCTCACTATGCACATTTATACAGTTTTCCGCGCTGATTCCGAATTTGGTCTAGTTTTTCTCCTAGACGCACAGTTTTTGAGAAATTTGAGTTTGAAAAAAAACATATTTTTCGACTTTGAACAAAGATTGTGATGTTATTATAAAAGATATTGTATTGTTCTTTACAGCAAAAGATTCTCTAGACTTTCCCGAATCCAGAGATGTGCAATAGTAATACATTATGATTGTTTAAACATGTTTAAACAAGCATTAAAGACGGAGATGCACCGCTTTTGTACCATTTTTTGATGATATTTTTTAATTTATCTAAAAAAATAAGGGTCCAGCGGAAAATCGAACTACACCACGCGATCGAGCAGACTTTTATCTTGAGAAACCACCCTGTCAGATTTTGAGCATCGCCATTTTTACCTTACCAGAAAGCAAAATATAAAAAGAATTGCACAGTGAGAATCGAAACATAAAAAAAAAGTTGAAATTTGTTGAACAGTGTTATTAAAATTGTTCAGAGGAAGAGTACAGTTTGAATTACTTTATGTTTTTTAAATTGACTTTGGAATTGGAAAACTTGACTAGTTATGACGTCAGCTTGTCAGAAAGGTAATATTTGTACAGCGAAACATAGGCTGATCGAACTCGGAAAACGTTAGAGCATATTAGAAGGGATAGAGACCTCTGTTGCAGCGAATTCGCAAGGGGAAAGCTACCCAGTTGCTTGGAAAATGTAATTGTATCGAAAACTCCGTTGCCTTGTTGCGGGACCCGCGGAGATGCCCGATACTCCCGCCCGAGTTGCGAACTTGCGAGCCAATTTTCCGAAATGATTATTCGTTGTTGTATTTCGGCTAAGTGGTTTGTTGCCCCGCCGCGCAAATCGATCAGTTGATTATGACAATGCCTCTGGTACAAGCGAGAACTTGATTACCCGGAGTGTGTGAAAAATTGCAATGTTTCAGCTGCCGTACATAAAAGTGTACATGTTTCATTCATGAATAGTACCAGTGAATATTTTATAGAATACTTGTGCGCCAATTTCAGAACCTCTTCTTATAACGTTCTCGTGACGTCGATCTGCTATTTCTGTCAAGGTCTACATTGTAAAGCATTCGAGATCGTAAACTTTTTTCGATTGACACTGAAAAACATTCCATTTTATATGCACTATACATGTTCAACAAAAATTTAATAATAGAGATATTGGAAAAATAAAACTCTATATTACAGACTACTTTATCCGCAATATTTCTCTAAATTTTATTTAAATCGAGTGCATGTTTCTGGAGGAAGATGCATGTTCCTGTAGTAGTCGTCAAATTCGCATTTCGTCCCACGCCATTTCAATTTTGAAAATCGACGTACCAAAATTGAACAAAGAAAACAATTGCAACGAATCGTCAGCAATAAAAATCGCTGAGCAGTGGTCCAGAAGCCCGGTTTTTGTGGCCAAAATTCAAAATGTTGCCATAATTTTTTGAAAGTTGGTAATTAGAAGTTTTTGGAGTCGTTGATAACGAATCTGACATTAAAAATTAAAAATATTTTACGGCAGGGTTATTATGGCGATCTAGAGGGCGGTATTTCGTGGCCCGATTAAAAAATGTTGTAAATCGATGTTTTTTTATTTTCATAGAACAATATCATTGAGATACTTAATGCCATTTTTTAAAAATTGGTATAACCTACAGAAAAAAAGAAAAAATACCTCGGAAGCCTTTCTTAAAATTAATATAGAGTTAAAAGTTGCAAGAGGGAGCAGGTAAATTTTGCATATTCTTTTTAACAAATGTTTAAACTTTCGTACAAAATAAGTCCAAAGTTTAGCACTTTTAAACATTTTTTTAAAACCCTTCTTAAAGCTTAAATTGTTACAAACTTGGAATATTTGTTTATGGATTAAAAAATGTTTATGATAGCATTTAGAACTTAAAGTACTAATATATAAAAAATCATAATTATAACTTGTTTTCTGATATCCTATAAGTGGTATTTAAAACGTTTAATGGAATGTTCAATTTTATGATTTTGTTTTTGGAACTCTGTATCTTATTATACAATTACCTAACATCAATAATATTTTGGATTTAGAAGCTTTGATGAGTTATCAGTTAAAAAAAAATTTTTTAATCTATTAACCTTGAAAAATTGAATTTTGGCCACAAAAACCGGGCTTCTGGACCACTGTGCTGAAAATGGGGACTCGAATCTTAGCAAAGATTCTCGCTTGACAGGAGCGATCAGGATTACGTACAGCAGCGTGCGGTAACTCGATCGGAATGGAAATCCCCGGCGCCCGGGTCTGCCGGGAAATCAGCGAAGGTTAAGGCAGATTTCTACTGTCAGCGACGACTATACTATAGACCGGCCTCACCTTGAGGCTAACGTAAATCGAACGATCGCTGTGAATCGACTCTCATTCTCTCGCGACCGGTCTCTATCTGAGAAATAAATCAGCCCGGGGCGGGGGCACACAGGGAAAAACTACCGCGTAAATTTCCTGCAAATTTTGGCACGGTTCGGGGCTGGTTGTAATGCCAAGCAGAACAAAGTCACGCCGCAACGAAATTTACGCTCGTTATCGCAGAGCACAGTCCACAACGTCGTTCTATGAGCTCCAGAGTTTAATTGAACGTTCTTCGTACCGAGGGACGAATTGAACGGAAAAAATTTGAGGTGAAATCACTCTTAATATGCAGATTGTTCCGTCTTTACGGAAACAATACAATGAAGTCTCTGTCGAACCTTTTTTTATGGCGAGTTCGTGACTGAAAGTTTATTTTAAGGATTAGGCCAGAGGGTATAGCAGGATAAGCATGGGCCAGCGGCCCCCGCTCCGATTTTCCTGATTTCTGTCTTAAAACATAGTTTTATGTCTAAGAAAACATTGTGTAAAATTTCAAATGTCTACCCCCATCGATAAGGGTGATATTGGGGTAAATTCCCCCGCACTTAAATGCAATTTGCTACAAAACGAGAAAAGATATCGACATGGGATAAACGGCAAACAAAAGATATAGATATGCTCTACATTCCAGATTTTTTCCAAAATTTTTTGTTAATTATTTATAGTTGAAGGTAATGAATTAATTTTTTGGGAATTTTATTGTCTATCTTCCCCTGGGTTGACACCTACCAAAAAATTATAAAATATTGCTATGATGCTAACCTACTTTGTAAAAAAATCTCAAAAGTGTCCATTTGGTGAATCAGTGTCAAGAAAAATAAAGTATGTCGGCGAACGCTTGGTCTGATCAGTATCGGCGCAGCAGGCGAATCCCCTTGCGGTGACTAGTAATGGGAACGAACGGGAAGTCGACGATGTGTACGGAGAGCTGATACATGCAAAAATGCGACTAAATCGTCTAATATATAATAATATTTTAATAATATTTTCAATATTTTATAATAATATTGAAGTGCAAACAATAAAATTCGTTTAGTTTATAAATGCATATAAAAAAAAGAGAAAAACAAGAAAAGTAAGTTGAGTTGAGAAATATTCGAACTCGAGCCCTTCGTAGCATCGAAGAACCTCTAACACCGTGACCATACAGCATATTTGTGAGAAGTTTCTTCTTTCTGTTACTTAACAGCAACGAACTAGCTTTACACGCATTTTTCTTCTTCAATGTAAGCTATTTCCTAAAATATAATTGTTTAGATTACCCACTGTAATCATATATTAGAACATTTAGTCGCATTTTTACATGTATCAGCTTTTCCGTACACACGCCGACTTCCCGTTAGCTCCCAGAACTAGCCGCCGCAAGGGGATTCGGTCGCTGCGCCGATACTGATCAGACCAAGCGTTCGCCGGCATACTTTATTTTTCTTGACACTGTTCCACCAAATGGACACTTCTGAGATTTTTTTACAAAGTAGGTAAGTATCATAGCAATATTTTATAATTTTTTGGTAGGTGTCAACCCAGGGGAAGATACTTTAAAAAATTCCCAAAAAATTAATTCATTATTTTCAACTATAAATAATTAGCAAAAAATTTTGGAAAAAATCTTGAATGTAGAGTTTATCTATATCTTTTGTTTGCCGTTTATCCCATGTCGATATCTTTTCTCGTTTTGTAGCAAATTGCATTTAAGTGCGGGGGAATTTACCCCAATATCACCCTTATCGATGGGGGTAGACATTTGAAATTTTACACAATGTTTTTTTAGACATATAACTACGTTTTAAGACAGAAATCAGGAAATTCGGAGCGGGGGCCGATGGCCCATGCTTATCCTGCTATACCCTTTGTCATCTGGAGACCACTCCAGACGTCGCCCAAGGGGCCTAGTTTGTTGCAGGCAGTCTTTCACAGTTTATTGTAGCTTGACCCTCGCGAGCGGTTACCATAAGTAGGGTCGCCAGGTTGCAGTCTCCAGACCTGCCATAAATCAGGTTGGACAGTTCCCCACTTCTCCTCCCTAAGGTCTCAAACAGAGCTAAAGGGAGAAAATCTAAACAAGCACAAGCTTTCTGATTCGAAAATAGTCTCTAGGACAGAACCAATCAGGAACTAACAATATTCTACGATTCTCACAATTGGTTACTCCCCCCTTGTCACCTAAGGCCAACCTCTCATCCACGAGGGCCTGAACTACCTCGCGTGGAGGGTGGAAGTCAAGTTCACGGCAAGTTCAGTTCGTTTTTGAAAACGGGAACGAGTGATACTCATCACACCTCCACCGAGTGCGTTGTTGACAATACGGATCACGGCAGTCTGATCCGCGCGCGTCTAAGGCAGGATCTGTTACAACAGCCTTACTGACAAGTTCTCTAACAGATCTGGAACGAAACGCGATTCTTCCTCTCCATGCTTCAGTTATTCCAAAAAACTAGTTGCCCAAAATTAATTTCGCGAGTAATAAATACCATTCGCAATACACATACGCGAGTAAACACAGATAACGTTTACGTACGTGTTTCGTTGTTTAGGAAAAGATAGAAAACTACTTTTCATTGTCTAAGATATTTAATCATTCATAGACTGAATTTTATTTATTTGCGACAGAAATTGGCGAGGTGCCAAATTATGAGGGTTAACAAACAATTAAACCGTGATGGTACTACTCCTTAGAGTGCGGATTTTATGCATTTATTACTTAAAAGCGTAGATGCAATTTGAACCAGTAAAAGGATTCAATGATTATAAGAAATGATTATGTATTATTTTTACCTTGCTGAAATTATTAAATGTAGAATGATCATTTTATTTGACTTCATTTTATTCATACGAACAATTTTTATTTTACCCATAGATCCGTAGCCTACTGTTTTTAAATTGTTGAAGTGACTGCTTATTTTGATTTTGGAGATGTAAATCCTGATTTGGGACCACAGTAGCATCGTCTCGATCGAAATCGAACGAGTTTTCCGGCGAGCAGAAAGACAAAAGCTCGTGGGGAGGAAGACAGTGGTTGATTAAAAGGATTGCCGGGGGCAATCTCTGGCTCGCGGCTTTTTTTTACGCTTTGAAATTTTATTGTGTCTTAACGACGCCGAGCAATCCACCCCCGTGGCGTCCAACCCTCGGGCGAATCTATAGGGCGCCGTCGTGGTACCTTGCCAGCCAATTTCGTTCGGTCACATCTTCCTCTAATTCCGCCTTCAGGCGTGGCCTTGACTCCCAGAATTACCCCTGTTCCCTCGTTCTCCTGTCGTCTTTGCCATCCCATTCTTTCGATACCGCCGTTTAAGCCGGCTAATTATGGTAATGAGTTCCTTTACCTTTCTACACGTGTTGTTTCTCCTCCTCTTAATTGTTCGAGCACCCTGAGACGCTCGCGAACGAGTTGAGTCACTCGTTAGACCACCCTTGTGGACAGAATAAATTTTTATACCATTTCTGGTTGTAGAAGGGTTTGTGAAACTTTTTTCGACAAATCGCCTTTGCATTTTCGTTTGTCTAGTGCAAGAACACAGTTAAGAAGAAATTAATTTATCGGGTGTGAGAATAGAGGACTTAGCCTTTAAAATGAGCCAAGGAGATTGTTCTACGTTTGTTTTCCACCAAGTTACAATAATTTAAACATTTTCACCTATGATTCAGTGGGACTTTCATTTTGATCTACATACACTCTAGCCAATTTCCCTTTCGTACGAGACGAATCAAACATTAATAAAACAAACAATAGAGGGGGGTTAAAAATAAAGACTTCACCCTTCAAACTGGGCCCATGTACATTGCTATTCGATTTTTCCCAGCAAAATTACAACCTGTAAAGAAACAACAATTTTTCTTCGTTGATCAGAGTAGTCAAACTATATCTATTAATGAGTCCAAGGTCATTTGAAGGTCACAGTGTAGTACATCATTGAACTCGTCTTGACATCAGCTACAACACCGTGAAGTTAAAAACATGTGGTGCTATTTAAAATTCATTGATGACCTTCAGAAGACATTGAAAACGACTATAATTGAACATTTTTTTATGTCACCATATTTGCACTCCCCTTTTTTTAAATGAGGATGAGAAAATTTTCAACAACCTACCCTCAAGGGACTTTAACCCTTTCTCCTCCTATAGTCCTAGCAATAGGCACTTGGTTAGGGGCCCGCTATGCGCATTTCTCGCTACAAACCGCTTCACTCGTCCTACTAGGTCTGTTATCGGCGCTACGGCCATATTCAATTCCAAGCCATATTTGCCCCCCCCCCTTTTTTAAGAAAGGTAGATAAATTTAAAACAATCCACCTCCCGGGACAACCAATGGGTTGCCCCTCTACTAACCTGGTGTGCCCAAACTAGGCCCCCCGGGGACCAACTTTCCGTATTACACCTGGGGTGTCTATTTTCGGGCCTACGCCACACCTGTTCTTTTCAAATAATGCCATATTTGCCCCCTGTAATAGTGCAACTGCCTCTAATCCTAACGGAGCTATTTGGATAGCCTTTCGTCGTGAATCACCCTGTATAGTCACCTAAAAATCTATACAGTTTCATAGGAACGACTATGTAACCTTGTGTATAGGTCATCGACCCTGTAGCCTTGAAGTAGCGTCCGAGGGAATCAGGGTTTACGAGCGTTGCCGCCGTTGTAAATAATTAAAGCGATTAACCGAGCGCTGAGGGTCGTTCGTCATCTGATTCGCATTAATTGACGAACACAGCTCGACGATATTATGTCGATCGGTGGGAGGGTGTGTGAGAGAGGGGTGTCTACACTGTGGCTGGTAGCTGGTGAATACTGCCGCCCTCAGAAATAGCTGTGCACAACAGCGGAGAAATGTCGTTTCTGGAATAAAGTCACGCGACTCCTGCGTCGCGACAAGCGTCCCCGTGAGCGATAACTACCACCACTTCCGGAGACTTTAGTTTATGGCTGTGTCGCGGGATCGGCCGGCTGCCTTGCGCTTTATTGACTCCACTTTTAATTCTCTTTATCGATTCACCGGCTGTTTGTGGTCTCGTACTCGTGCACCACGAACACCGGGCCCTTACGGCGTTCACGCCCTGCATTTTTTATCCTGATGTCCTACAAAAAAGTCTCAAAGCATTTGACAAAATTTTCTTTCTATCAGATTGCTTGTATACGATGATCGCGAAACATCTTCTTAATTTTAATAGGCTTTACAGACCAGAAATTCCTAGTAATTTCTTCGAAGAGTGATCAAATGGCAATGTGGCTGGGCACAGTGATCCGGATGGAGAAATTCAGTGACATTTTGTTATAACTTCCGAACCATTAGAAATATAACAATAAAATTTTCACTAAAAATATTTACAAAATAGTAATTTTTAACTACAGGTAATTAAATATTTTTTGCATTTGTTAAACAATATTTTTTAATTAAGTTTCATAGATATTTTTTTACAAAAACTAGGGGGCTATGCCCCCTACTCGCTTCGCTAGCCAACCCCCGCGGCGCCAGGCTCTCTCTCTCTCTCTGTAACGCTCTCTCCCTCCGTTTCTCACCGTTTCTCAATTTTCAGTTCCCCTACAGTAGGCAACTCCATTCTCAATTTTCAGTTCCCCTTCCGAAGGCAAACCGCTGGAGGTTTTAGCGTAACAGAAACTACAGAACTATTTTATATAATAGCAAAAGAAAAGAAAATATAATATATTATATTATTGTATATCGTATCGCATACGTATCGTATATACAGGGTGTCCCAAAATTCCTCCGACACCCGAAAATGGGAGGTTCCTTGGGTCATTTGAAACGACATTTTCCTTTACATAAATGGCGTCCGCGGCTTTGTTTAGGAGTTATTAACGAAAAACACGGACCAATCAGAGCGCAACCTAGACGCGAGTTAGCACAGTCGGCCCGACGCGCCAACTGTCAATTGGCCGAACGTGTAATCGCATATCTAGATGGCGCACTGATTGGTCCGTGTTTTTCGTTGATAACTTCTAAACAAAGCCGCGGACGTCACTTTTGTAAAGGAAAATGTCGCTTCTAATGACCCAAGGAACCTCCCATTTTCGGGTGTCGGAGGAATTTTTGGACACCCTGTATATATGGTATCGTATCCTTCGGAAGGCAACCCGCCCATCAGTCTTCTGTGCCCCTTCGGAAGGCAACCCGCACGACAATTTTCTGTGCCCCTTCGGAAGGCAACCCGCTCGGCGTTTTAGTGTGACAAAATTATTTTATATAATAGAAAGATAAGATGGTTTAAATATAAGTTTACGAAAGTGAAATGGAAGGAAAGGTAAAGGAGGAGTGGATGTAAAGCATTGTAACCCTTAGGGGATCAATCAAGTTTATATATATATATAAGTTTACGAACTATATTTTCTAATAATTTATAATAATAAAAATTTTTTTAGCGGTCCGAATCAATAAATATAGTAACATTTTTGCATAACTTTTGTAAAAGTTATAGGGGATAAATGTTTACTGAAAAATATGAAAAAATAATCACTTGTTAATGATAAATAATTTAATATGTTTAGTGTTTGTTTAATTATTTTTATTAACATTTTACTTACTTTATTGGGTGATTTAGTTAAACCTATGATACGCTTTAAACACTAATAAGTTGCGTGGAGGAACGATGTGGGAAGTAAATCGTGCATAACTATATAGAGGAAAGTGTACTGAAAATAGTACAATTTGTAATAATGCGGTACTATTTGGAACTCAAAAGATATTCCTTACCAAAGATGAGAAATTTTTACAACTTCTGTCCCTACACTGTGCATTATTTTTTAAATATAGTCTTTAAATTAATTTTTCTCAGTGTAAATTCTCAGTGTAAATTCTTATGGTAAAGGAATGCTGTTCATTTTAAAAGAAGAACAGAGAAAAAATATTAAACAGCTTAGCCAGGGCATCCAGATGAAGATAACCATCTTTCTTCTGCGAAACATACTATTTTCAAAATGTCCAAGTTTAAGTGTTCGTTATGATTACAATTTTTAACTTCCCGATTCATAGGGAAGTTACTGTAATTACCCCGAAAATCGAAAATCGATTTTTTAGCAGATCTTCACGTTTCATGGTCATTGGAGTCATTTTAAACTATTTTTATCAAATTGTCAGCATGTGTGTGTGTGTGCGTGTGTGCGCGTATGGCCGTTTGTATGTTATCAAATTTTTCGTTAACGTTTTCTGGAAAAGTAACAACGCGATCAGAATGATGAATGATGTGCCCCGTCGTAACTTAGAGCTGATTAGATTTTGGTCCATATTGGTCAAGCAGTTTTTTAGATTTTTTAGTTTTTTTAGTTTTTTTTCGAAAGACGTTCATTTAAGAATGCAATTTATACGAGGGGATGGAAATTTTCCGCCGAATAAACAAACGTAATTATATATATTTCATTTTTATTTAAAAAAAATTTTTTTTTAATTATGCAACCAATACTAATGTTACCGCTTGCAACTAACAAATCGGGCAGTTTTTTGTGTGGCTCGTGGAGAGTCACACACAAAATAAAAAAAGAGCATTTAGAAACAATGTAATCTGTATTGGATCGATCTATACCTGATCAACGTTGAGCGGTAAATTCAAACATAATTCTTATATTCATATATTTTCACATATAGTTTTCTGCCACTATACCATATTATTTGAGTATATGGTATTTATAAATTAACTTTCCAGTTTAATTGAACACAATATATACCTTTTTAAAGGTATATGTTTGGATGTAAGGAATTATTTAGAAAATACTTGTGTGCCGGTATAATTTATGCTACAGCCTACAGGCAGTGTATTGACGAATATAATAATTTCAGACAGGAGAATATTTATCTCGAGCACCGACGCCAATGGATTCAGCAAATCGGTAACAACTTGTCTCACGAATCTTCAGGCACCGAGTGGATCGATCGCTCTTCTCCGAGACACACGAGAGCTGCCTCAGAACGCTTCGTTCGGTTAGCAAAGGGTTAGCTCGTCGCCACCTTTGACTCATCCCCGATTGGACGGAGAAAAAGAGGATCATTCGAGGAACACGCCTCTCGAATACTTGGCTCGGAGCCTGTGTCGACCAAATTACCTCCCCGCATTCAGCAAATGTTTACCCACTCGGCGGAACGCGAGGGGAACGAGGCGTTACTATGACCACTGTCGCGATCGAACGTTAACGAATGCTACCGTTCAACCACAAAACCAAAATTCCGAGCTTTTGAAAATAGCAACAGCGCTTTTTCCTCTACCTCGCGACATACGAACGGTAAGAGACTTACACATATTACATTAATGTGCTATTGGGGTGAATTAATAAGAAAAAAGTAATAATGTAAGAATGTAACTAATAAAAACATCTTCTTTAAGAAGTCGCTCATGCTCAAGAAAAATAATAATGTAAGAATGTAACTAATAAAAACATCTTCTTTAAGAAGTCGCTCATGCTCATGAAAAATAATAATGTAAGAATGTAATTAATAAAAACATCTTCTTTAAGAAGTCGCTCATGCTCAAGGAAAACGTCACAACTCAACATTCTTCAGCTTTCATTCTAAATAAATTTTCAAATAAATTTTCACGTTAACACATACTGATAAATGAACTGCGCTTCAAGAACACTCGGTGCCAAAAAGCTTTAATCATGCTCGAGAGATTGCAGCGCAAGATTTCTCAGATTTTATTCATATAAGCTAAATAATCGAATGTCAACTTTGATCATGATTACTCCACAATATTAAACGCAGTGAATCTGGAAACGTTATGTGCTCAAAGAAGAGTATCCGACCACAGCTTTATTTTTAATTTAATTAATAATCATATTGATTGTCCCTCTCTCCTTATGCAAATTCATTTCGTACCTGAACGTGTATTGAGATTTAGAGCAGGATTTCAATCACTTAAATCCAGATGTACATGAATTAATTAATCCAATAAATCGCCTTGTTGCAGACTCTATCACTCTCTACAATCGTATTGATGTTTTTAGTTGGTCTTTCCACACTTTTTGTACCATGAGTTTTTGTGCATGTCCCCTTTTTGTTATTTTAAGCAAAGTCTTTTTTCTATTGTGTAAACATTTATGTAAGAGCGCTTTGGTCCGTTTATAAATAAATAAATAAAACCAACCCCATCGACAGCCCTATTAGGTTTTACTTATTTTAATTTGAAGCCACAGTTAGTTAAACTGTCAATGGACTTTGAAACGCATTCCTGTAAAATCTGTATTGTTATATTTGCGACGTTTTTTTGTAGATGAGCGATATCTGTTTACATACTAAAAAAGTAAGTAAAAAAGCTTTTAAAAATCACTTGTGTTCACTATCTTTACACCCCAGATAGCACCGGGACGTCCGATGGACGTTCAATGTACGTCCGAAGGATGTCTCACAGTGGCGTATTTAACCCAAAAACGGGAATAAAATATTGTATCGTTATTTATGTGCTCAGAGTCATAAAAAAGTAGGTCGTTGGATTCGGCTTGACACCAGCGATAACATTATTAGATAATAAATGTATTCTAACATTTAAAAAATCAAAATTATTTTTGCTTTCCGTAACACCATAAGCTGTGAAAATTACACGTACCTGGGACATCCGAAATTTAGGTCCCACGGACGTCCTTAGGACGTAAAAAACGGATGTCCATAGAATGTCCGAAATTTAAATCGGACGTTTGGACGTAAATTGAACATAAAACGGACGTCCATTAGGCGTCCGGTGCTATCTGGGACTAGCTGTCCTCTTAATACGCTTTCGTACGGGTGCATCAATTTTATTACACCAGCCGACTCGATATTGATCAACAATATTGTTTGGATATCATACACGCTCACGGATATGCACGTGCGTTTGCAAAACGATAGTTTTCGAGCCAACGTTGATTAAATTGTCTGTGCGTCATACTGCCAGGTACAGTTGGGGTTTTTATTGTTTGTTCCGTGCATAAGTTTACCGCTTGCCGTATAACATTCTCTTTACAGTTACAGCGATTAAAACGTCTTTATCTCCAAAAATGTTGCAGAAGAGAAAGTTACATTTATTTTAATGATTAAATATTGATTACAAACGAATCAAAATTTATTTCATTTAAAAAGAAAGGCGTATCATTCATACTTGTCAGACTTTGTTAAAATCTTCATCACGAATCTGACTCGTTAAAATACGGCACGGGATTAAGGCGACCATTGGCTTTTTAATTGCTCATGTGAGCTCGTACAATTGAGAAAATATGGTGAAAGGTTAATTAATTTAGAATAGAGACATTTATCGAATTATAGGGTTGATTACAGAATTAATTCAGCATCAGAATTTCAACCTTGTGAATCGGACTCATTGAAAAATGTTGCGAATTACCGGCAGACAGTTGGAAAGGCGTTGCCAGAGCGTTCGAAGCTGATTGGTAACGAGGGTGTCAACCTTTCCCGTATGCAGTGCATTCGAATGGGAAAACGACGTGAAGGCGATTCCCGATTCCGCGTCCGTGCCGACGATAAAAGATTAGAATAAGGAAGGAACGCGATTCCAATGCAGCCGACATACCTGCAATTTTTTACGGGACCGTGCACACGTGCGTGAACGCACAACGTATACCCCGTCGCAACAAGGGTGGACAGATTCGCAGAGAACGAGACTGCATTTTGAAAATTGATCGTCCAACGAATTAACAAGTTTTTCGGCTGAGACTCGAGTAATTAGACCGGGGGAATGATTCGACTCACGTATGAGCATGACGAGAAACGAACTACGACCACCAGAGGACTTCCCTAACGAAGGACACTTGTTTTTGTACACGTCGACGCCCCCGCAGGGTCGCGTTATGGTGTTTGAGAACCTTGAAGTACGATTTCCGTATTCTGTCCATGATAAACTATATTAGAAAAAATATTGTTCGAACTTCCGTGATTGAGGTAAGAAAAGATATTGGCTTGATTGGATAAATGGTTGCCAGGATATGCAATTATAAGTATAATTGTGTGATGGTATGGCGCACAGGTTTGATCAGTGATATAAACGCTAGCAATTTTGCAA
Organism: Lasioglossum villosulum; assembly: GCA_963971365.1. Taxonomy (NCBI): domain Eukaryota; kingdom Metazoa; phylum Arthropoda; class Insecta; order Hymenoptera; family Halictidae; genus Lasioglossum; species Lasioglossum villosulum. The sequence continues at coordinate 14,704,514 of OZ020498.1, forward strand.
ATTGATTCAAAAACTCAACGTTTCGATCCTGATGTGGATCATTTTTAAGAGTGAACTTTACGTCTGAAACATAATATAACTGTAATACATGTTAACTATATAAGTGATATGATAATATCAAATAAATCACTTCTCCATACTTGCTATAAAAGAAGAAATACAATTGGAGATTATTAAAAGCAAACTAATTCCATGCTGGTAGACACTAAACTAAGCCATGTGAAGGTTACAAAGTAATCAGAACATTCATAAGAACGACGTATTCAAACTTGGCCAATCAGAACCAAGTGAGCTACGGACGCCAAGTCAATATTAGGCGGTAAATTTAAATACTAATAGAATCTGTTTTCCTCACTGAACACACTTACGATACACTGAAATGTACCATCAAACTTTGTGATACTGAAAAGTTGACATTCATATAATTTGCAACGAAATTGTATATACAGGGTGAGTCCGCAGAAACGGAACACCTGGATATCGCGGCTGCTATTGGTGTTAGGAAGAGATGCATCAAATGGAACTTGTATGGTTTCGAAGGGACATTAATCTGATGTTAGTAGCTTTTTTGTAGGTGGACGCGTAACGAAAGAGGTGTCATTAAAATTCAGTAGTACAACTCAACAACAAGTCAGACGGTCTAAACTATCGAAAATTAAGTGGTGCAACTGAACGACAAGCCAGGCGAACTAAAATTTCAAAAATCTCGAAAACTGAGTTTTGTATAAGGAGAATACGATAGCCAAAGAGGTGGCACGAAAATTCAGTAGGACAACTCAACAAAAAGTCAGACGGCCGAAAATTTTTGTTTCTAATGTTTCGCTATGAATGCAATTCTAAGTCAGTAGAGTAGCTCAATGACAAGTAACATGGAAGTATATGTTTGCGGAAATCAGTAGTATAACTCTACAACAAGTCAGACAGACGAAAATTTTTGTTTCTAATGTTTCGCTATGAATGAATTCTAGATCAGTAGAGAAGCTCAATGACAAAGGACATGGGAGTAAATGTTTGCGAAAATCAGTAGTATAACTTTACAACAAGTCAGACAGCCGAAAATTTTTGTTTCTAATGTTTCGCTATGAATGAATTCTAGATCAGTAGAGAAGCTCAATGACAAAGGACATGGGAGTAAATGTTTGCGAAAATCAGTAGTATAACTTTACAACAAGTCAGACAGCCGAAAATTTTTGTTTCTAATGTTTCGCTATGAATGCAAATCTAAGTCAGTAGAGTAACTCAATGACAAGTAACACGGGAGTATATGTTTGCGGAAATCAGTAGTATAACTCTTCAACAAGTCAGACATTCGAGAAAAATTGGTTGTTCAATAAATATACGGGGTGTGTCCGCAGAAACAGAACACCTGGGTAACACGGCTGCAATTGTTGTTAGGAAGAGATGCATCAGATGGAACTTGCATGGTTTCGAAGGGGCATTAATCGGATGTTAGTAGCTTTTTTGTAGGCTGAATCTAAATTGAGAAAATATAGCATAAAATATAAGAGATATCATCATAAGAAACATTACTGGTTCGGTAATGCAGTGTAGTAATCAGGAATCTTAGGTGTTTCGTACCTAAGATTTACGCTTTGTTGTTTAATCACATGAATAGTTTTTAATAATAATCTTTGTTGTAAATTAGACTCTTTGTCAACTACCGTAACGTTTTCGAAGTCAAATGCATGGTCGAAAAAATTAAATCTATTATTATATGTAGAATTTGAAATCGTTATATTATTTTTAAATTCTACACATAATAATATATTTAATTTTTTAAATAAATAGATATTATTCCACAATTTCAATATCGTAAATTGAAATTCATGTATAAATTTAAATGTTTTCAGTTAAAACTATTTTAATTATGTACCAATCGTAGCAACTCACATAGATATAGGTCTTAGCCTTCTTGCCTTTGAAACAGCACATGTTTCAGTTACATATCTACCATCATAGTATAAACACCATCCACGTGTAACTCGCTAATTTTTGTGTTTAAAATGTTATTGTCCACTTTTCACACAACAAGTATGTATATGAAATTATTTTTTTTTCCTTTATAATTATTGTCATATCAAAAATAATTTTTCTTTTTTGTTTTCTCTTCATATTTTTCAGACGCAAAAGTGTCTTTTCGAAAAAGATCCACATCGGGATCGAAACGTTAGATACATGTTTAAATAATTGCACGTTTGTTGTTTTTCTAATAATGATCAAACCTAGCGCCGATATCATTAAATTTATTATTATACTCATAAATACAGTTGAAACAAAATGTTCGAATAAAACATGTACGTATGAAACATTTGATGAAACAATTGACAAAACTTCTCCAGAAGATGGTTCTCCAACGTCCAAGAGTAATGGCTAGCCAAATAATTGAAAACACCGCGTTCATTAAACTTCTACAGATACTCATAACCACGAATCGTCATTTCCGGTTGTCAACGAACGAACACCCCTTAACGAGTGCAATCAGAAAATCGCGAAGTGCCGGGAAGTCATTAGAGCCTCCCGGAACCGGGTTGACCCATCATCTGGGGTCTCGCGCGAACGAAAGACCGCCCGGTTGGCATTGTTTTTTTATTAAACAACCAACCGGAAGACCCGGATACATCCGGAGCGATCTGTGTGTCCCGCGGTGTCATTAAATTGGCGACGAGAGACCGGGCTCGTTGCAAAGACGCTTCAGCAAACAGATTATGATTCCGGTGCGCGCGGCTCGCCGAGAAAGTAGAGCGAGCGGAGTTGGTACGGCTGGTGGTGTTGCTGTTGCTGTATATGCTGGATGGTGTTGCTGCCTTTCGTCCGGTGCCCGTGTCCCGGTTTCGTTTAATAACTCCCGCGTCCGCTCGAATTCAGCTGGCCGGCGGCCATGTGCACACGGCGGAAACGCGTAATCGCGATACGCGTATCGGCGCGTCCTCTAATTCGCAGCTGGCTCCGCTCGTAATCGCGCGTGGAACTCGCAGCGGGTCCGTTTTCCCTGCGCCGCGAAAATCGCCGAGGAAAATCCGCCATACCTTCGTAATCCTACTACAGCTGGTTTCAGATGTGGACCGACCATGATACCGCGCGGAATAGTCGGATTCACGCGTCGGTGGACACTTTCGGGGAACTTAAGAGGGTTTGCCGGGTTTGACCATTGAAAACGTTCAACTATTTAGGCGACCGCTTCATTGTCAGCCTTGTGGAAGTTAGTCTAGCACAGAGGTATCGTAGGTCTCTTGAGAAGATACGTTTTCGAGAGCTTTAGTGGATTTGCCTGAATATTATGCACTTAAGCTTAAAGTAAAATTGAGTTAGGTCATCTTTATATTGAAATTTAGAGGAGATTTAAGTCATTATATTGCCGTTTTTAAATTTATTTATTAAATACAGACTTCCGAAGTCTGTACAATCTTTGACAATTACCAAAAAAGACGCTGTACTTACATATAGACATAATGAACGGTAAATTTTTCTCGATTGAAAATTAGTAATATAATATATTGAATGATATCGGCGCTAGGTTCGATCATTTTTAGAAAACAACAAATGTGCAATTATTCAAACATGTTTCTAACGTTTCGATCCCTATGTGGATCTTTTTCAAAGAGACACTTTTGCGTCTGCAAAGTATGAAAGAAAACAAGAAAAAAGAAAAGAATTATTTTTGGTATGAAAACAATTATCACATAGAAAAATCAAAAATTAAATTTTATATACATACTTGTGTGAAAAGTGGACAAAAACATTTTGGAACAAAAATTAGTGAGTTACACGTGGATGACATTTATTCCATGATGGTAGATATGTAACTGAAGCATGTGCTGCTTCAAAGGCATAAAGGCTATGACATATATCTGTGTGACTTGCTACGATTGGTAGATTGATATCGATTGATGGTGGTGTATACAAGTTAGAGCGGCTTTGAAAACATATTTAACCGAAACACATTCAAGTTGATAGGTGAACTTCAGTCACTGTATCAAAATTGTGAAATTATATCAATTAATTTAGAATATTAAACATATTGTTATGTTTAAAGTTTGAAAATAATATAACGATTTCAAAAATAAGTAAAAAGAAAAGAATTATATGCTTTGTGAAGTAACGTGAAATGAAAAACTTTAATGGTTAGAATCTTGAGTGCAACAGAAAATTACTGATTATTGGAGATATGGATTGATTATTGGAGATGTATTTATGAGTATCTGTAGAAGTTCAATGACCGTGGTGTTTTCAATTATTTGGTTAGCCATTTCTCTTGGACGTTGGAGAACCGTCTTCTGGAGAAGTTTTGTCAATTGTTTCATCAAATGTTTTATACGTACTTGTTTTATTCAAACATTTTGTTTCAACTGTATTTCATTGGAGAATTTTATGTCTTCTGCGTAGACACGTATTATAGGGTTAAAGTACGGATGATGTATGTGTGCGTGTTAATAGGCTGCCCTATATATGACCAAATCTGTAAGAACAAAGAATGGTAATTAACAGAAGAGTTGTAGAAACACGATCGCCAACGAATCGCAAAAGAAGATCAGATTAGAACGAGCAACGAACACGTCTGTCAACGATTGGTTATCCTTGTGTCCTTTTTTGCAATTAAATACACCTTTTCTTTACGACAGCTTGGCTTTTCCTTACAATATTTGCTGAAGCAGAATAGCAAGAAACAGGAATGAGATCCAGAAAATGAAGCCACTACAGCTACACTGAAGAACAACTACAGTTCATCAACCTAAAATAAAAAATACATATACAGAATATAAAACGAGGGAAAGGTATAACAAAGGAATAAAAGAACGGAGAATATAATATATCTGTGTACAAATGGTATCCAGCAATAATATAAGAGCGAAAAGCGAAGAGTAGATTAGAATCAGCGAAGACCCAAAAGCATTTCCAGAGTTAATCCGATCTCGTTTAAACTTGTTTCCCAATTAACATCGCGCCTCGAACAATCGTCGAAAGAGAACAATAGACTCGTCTACGTGCCGAGCTCGTCGAAGTGGGCAATTATTCGAGGATCGAGCAAACCAGCCAACGATCAAACGCCCCAGAACCTTATTAGAGCATTAATCTTCATCTATCGCGCGGGGGCGACCGCGATCATTTGTCATGTTTGCTACGTGTCTGCGCGTCACCGTTGCGGCAGAACAGGAACGGAAAGATGAATCGTAACTGCCAATTATGCGACAGAAGAAAGATCGCGAAGTAAAACGATCATTCCCGCCCACCTCGCTGCCATTTGTTTCGCGATCACGCGTGCCTCGCATCCGAAAACCTCGTAGCCCTCTTCTCTGGAGGTTGCGTTCTCCTCCCCCCTTCTGACTTTCACCCTTCCACTGACGGTTATCTTTAAATTGCAGGAAAAGTGTCCAACTAGATATGATTCTTCATCGAAACAATTTGATCGTAATTTTAGTGTTTACTGTACTGTTTTGTTGGTTTTTGGGAAGCAGGTATACTCGCGCAATAAAATGCAAAAGACTTTATTTTAACCGTGTTCTCTCGTATGCTTCCGGATTCGGATTGGGAGTGGATCATTATGTAAAATAAACGTGTCGCACACGTCGAGATGCTTCTGTTAAAAAAAAATATCTATAGGCATTTGACACAGAAACAAATGAACGACGTGCTCGTCATGTCGGTTAACATTCAATATTGATTTTTGTATGCATATATATCTATACGTTTGTAGAGACGAAATTGCAGTCTGCAATCTATTAGTACATACAAATAAACATGGTAATTATATAGAAAAGGGTTGCGTACTCCGATTTTGATGAAATTTTAATATGTTATGCAGCAACACATTCTGAACAACTTTTTCCTTTTCCAATATAGGGGGGTCGCTTTTAGTTTTCGAGATATTTGCAAAAAACTATTGCTACTACTGTATTGAATTTTCGGTATTCTTGCACGGTACGTCGTCTGTTTACTTTTTTTTGTAAACACGCTGTGAAGATGAGAGAGGAAGCAGGGTCTCACTCTATATAGGGTAATCTTTCAATTTTGAAAGACTACTCCTGGATTTTCGTATGCGTGGTCCTCTTCGACCCCTTCACGACATAACCACAACTCATTATATTATGGTGGAACAGACAAGATGTTGATACTCTTCATATATACAGAAACTTCATCATAAATACATTACTGATTAAGTAATGTTGCGTAATATTCATGAATCTTAGGCGTTTCATATCTAAGATTTACGATTTGCTGTTTAATCGTGTGAATGGTTTCCAAGAGCATTATATGTTCTAAATTTGGTTCTCTGTCCAGAATTTTTACATTTTCGAAATCAAATGCATGGTCAAACTCGAATGAATGCTTGGTCAAAGCCGTGTGTTGTATTGGTGGTAAAAAAATATTTCTTTGATGTTCTTCAATTCTTGTGTCAAGATGTCTTGACGTCTGTCCAACGTATGTGCTACTGCATCCCTTACTCGGTATTGTATAAACTATGTTGCAATTTTTGGAAAGAGGAAGTTTGTCTTTCACCGGTGGGAATCAATTTTTTACATAGAGTGGAGTTTTAAATATCGTGTGAATACTAGCTTTTTTCAAAATTCTTCTTATATTGTTAGAAATATTATCCACGAATAGAATAACCACCGTATTTTTCTAATTTACTGGGCCTCTATTTTTGAATTTCTTCCTCTTTTCGTTTTTTGAGTAGCGTAAGTTTAGTCAGAGCATTGAGTAGCGTACAAAAATGAGATTGGTGGAAGCGTTTGTTTCGTTCAGGTGACCCGGATCGTTCAGCGGTAAAATTAATTTGTACCGTGACCGGATTCAAGAACCCGGTCGAGTCCCGCACGGTTTCCTCCTTAATTCTCGCCTCGGTTAGAGCACGATGCGGTTTTCCCGTGGGGTCATGGGACTGTCAGAGATTCGCGATCTTCGGTTCGGACGGGACTCGGAGAGAGAAAGATAACCGAGAATAAAATATGTGGCCGGAGCAGACTCGCTTAAATCCCTGAGTATTTTTATCGCAGATCCGAGAGACACGCGCCTGCCACGAGGAATTTCACGTCCCGACCTAAATTGCCGGCGCATTAATTTTTTCGCTGCGCGAATTCGTCGGCTATCGAGGCTGTCTACTTTTCAGAGTGTGTCCCCGTAATGCCCCCGAGAGAAACAGAGAAAGAGAGCGGGGGTAGGGGGAAGGGATTACTATCGAGCTCCATCGTTCTTTAATGGAGTCTCAAGATTGAACCTATCGAAAGTGCATTACGCTGATCGAATTAAGGCTATGTTCGATCAAGCAATAGGAAATCTGCGTTGTCGACACACGTTCGACAAACGTCACAGACTTAAGATTGGTACAGACATTGCATCTTATTGGCTTTTTTGTGTAGGCCTCGGGGGACTCTATTCAGCCCTCTTATCATTTTAGTGTCGCGCCCATGTTACTGATATGCAGTGGGTAAAAAAAGTATTGGCACACTCTTAAAAAGGCGATAACTTTTTAAATATCGTATTATACGATTTGAATTTTTTGAGAAGCTAGAGCAATTAGTTTGCCACCGGATGCGAAAAAAAATTTTGTCAAAAATTGCTATTCATCGGAATTGTAGCAAAAATACTAAAAGTTGCATTTTACAACTTTTTTATGTGGTCCAATATTGAAAATATTAAAAATGCGTTTTGTAGATCTGTAGATCTTCGGCCTAAAATATCGAAAATTAAGTGGTGCAACTGAACGACAAGCCAGGCGGTCGAAAATTTCAAAAACCTCGAAAGCTGAGTTTTGTGTAAGGAGAATACGATAGCCAAAGAGATGGCACGAAAATTCAGTAGGACAACTCAACAAAAAGTCAGACGGCCGAAAATTTTTGTTTCTAATGTTTCGCTATGAATGCAATTCTAAATCAGTAGAGTAACTCAATGACAAGTAACATGGGAGTATATGTTTGCGGAAATCAGTAGTATAACTCTACAACAAGTCAGACAGCCGAAAATTTTTGTTTCTAATATTTCGCTATGAATGCAATTCTAAGTCAGTAGAGTAGCTCAATGACAAGTAACATGGAAGTATATGTTTGCGGAAATCAGTAGTATAACTCTACAACAAGTCAGACAGACGAAAATTTTTGTTTCTAATGTTTCGCTATGAATGAATTCTAGATCAGTAGAGAAGCTCAATGACAAAGGACATGGGAGTAAATGTTTGCGAAAATCAGTAGTATAACTCTACAACAAGTCAGACAGCCGAAAATTTTTGTTTCTAATGTTTCGCTATGAATGCAAATCTAAGTCAGTAGAGTAACTCAATGACAAGTAACACGGGAGTATATGTTTGCGGAAATCAGTAGTATAACTCTTCAACAAGTCAGACATTCGAGAAAAATTGGTTGTTCAATAAATATACGGGGTGTGTCCGCAGAAACAGAACACCTGGGTAACGCGGCTGCAATTGTTGTTAGGAAGAGATGCATCAGATGGAACTTGCATGGTTTCGAAGGGGCATTAATCGGATGTTAGTAGCTTTTTTGTAGGCTGAATCTAAATTGAGAAAATATAGCATAAAATATAAGAGATATCATCATAAGAAACATTACTGGTTCGGTAATGCAGTGTAGTAATCAGGAATCTTAGGTGTTTCGTACCTAAGATTTACGCTTTGTTGTTTAATCACATGAATAGTTTTTAATAATAATCTTTGTTGTAAATTAGACTCTTTGTCAACTACCGTAACGTTTTCGAAGTCAAATGCATGGTCGAAAAAATTAAATCTATTATTATATGTAGAATTTGAAATCGTTATATTATTTTTAAATTCTACACATAATAATATATTTAATTTTTTAAATAAATAGATATTATTCCACAATTTCAATATCGTAAATTGAAATTCATGTATAAATTTAAATGTTTTCAGTTAAAACTATTTTAATTATGTACCAATCGTAGCAACTCACATAGATATAGGTCTTAGCCTTCTTGCCTTTGAAACAGCACATGTTTCAGTTACATATCTACCATCATAGTATAAACACCATCCACGTGTAACTCGCTAATTTTTGTGTTTAAAATGTTATTGTCCACTTTTCACACAACAAGTATGTATATGAAATTATTTTTTTTTCCTTTATAATTATTGTCATATCAAAAATAATTTTTCTTTTTTGTTTTCTCTTCATATTTTTCAGACGCAAAAGTGTCTCTTCGAAAAAGATCCACATCGGGATCGAAACGTTAGATACATGTTTAAATAATTGCACGTTTGTTGTTTTTCTAATAATGATCAAACCTAGCGCCGATATCATTAAATTTATTATTATACTCATAAATACAGTTGAAACAAAATGTTCGAATAAAACATGTACGTATGACTCTACAACAAGTCAGACAGCCGAAAATTTTTGTTTCTAATATTTCGCTATGAATGCAATTCTAAATCAGTAGAGTAACTCAATGACAAGTAACATGGCAGTATATGTTTGCGGAAATCAGTAGTATAACTCTACAACAAGTCAGACAGCCGAAAATTTCTGTTTCTAATGTTTCGCTATGAATGCAATTCTAAATCAGTAGAGTAGCTCAATGACAAAGAACATGGGAATATATTTTTGCGAAAATCAGTAGTATCACTCTACAACAAGTCAGACATTCGAGAAAAATTGGTTGTTCAATAAATATACAGGGTGCGTCCGCAGAAACGGAACACCTGGATAACGCGGCTGCTATTGTTGTTAGGAAGAGATGCATCAGATGGAACTTGCTTGGTTTCGAGGGGGCATTAATATGATGTTAGTAGCTTTTTTGTAGGTGGACGAGTAACGAAAGAGGTGCCATGAAAATTCAGTAGTACAACTCAACAACAAGTCAGACGGTCTAAACTATCGAAAATTAAGTGGTGCAACTGAACGACAAGTCAGGCGGTCGAAAATTTCAAAAACCTCGAAAACTGAGTTTTGTATAAGGAGAATACGATAGCCAAAGTGGTGGCACGAAAATTCAGTAGGACAACTCAACAAACAGTCAGACGGCCGAAAATTTTTGTTTCTAATGTTTCGCTATGAATGCAATTCTAAATCAGTAGAGTAGCTCAATGACAAGGAACATGGGAGTATATGTTTGCGGAAATCAGTAGTATAACTCTACAACAAGTCAGACATTCGGGAAAAATTGGTTGTTCAACAAATATATACGCACATATGCTTTTTTTATTACATTATGTTTATGTATTCATTGAAGATTCCCTAACCCTAAAATGGTTCTATTGTACACGTGCGTAATTTATAATTTAAACATTTATAAGCAGAATGTTAACTGAAAATCTAGCTCCCTTAGACATACACCTTTTGTGTTCTAACCTCCTGTAATTCACTAGCTGATCGGTTCATTTCGAAAGAGTCTGCTGTCGTACTAGGGCTTTTTCTACAGAGTCGGTAATTGAGAACTGTAGGTAGAAAAATGCATTGCATGCAATGTACCTATCTTAAGTCTGTGCATCCGTCGGGCACATGTGAGAGAATCAATGTGTATGTTGGCCTAATTTATCGACGGATTTGTTCATATTATTAACTGATACCAAGTACGTTCCTTGAAGAAACAAATTTTTTATATATAATATATTTTGTAAAAATAAAATATAAAAAATATATTTTGTACAATTTTTAATTAAAACTCATACTCTAAAATCATTTTAAATACCTGACTTCGATTTCTACTTTCCAGAATCCACAATTAAATTCATTGAAATATAAGAATATAAAATATATTTTGTGTAATTTTTATTTAAAAATCATACTCTAAAATCATTTTAAATACCTGACTTCGATTTCTACGTTCCAAAATCTACAATTAGTCATTGAAATATAAGTAAATCCTCAATTATCCGAAAGGAAGCCGGTGAATGTAGTTAGGTTTTGTTCAAAATGTTGTTCAAAACTACGTTGTATCTCTTATAAAAATCTTTAAATGTTCTATTTCACTTCTAAACGTCCAAATTAGGACGCAACAAGATTATAAATAATAAATATAGATGCTTTTAATGCCTGATTTAGTGTTAACAAACGTAACTCGAGAGACATCGATATCCAGAATCGACGACGCATGCCGTAAACACGACCCCGTAATTTACGGTTATGGCGTCGTTGTCTGACCGTGGTTCGCGATTGATAGGATCGCGGAGGGCCTGCGGGGGAGTTTCTGTCGCGAGCCCTGTATCGACGGATGAAGAATAAATCGAATTGCAAATGCGACGGACAGCGGGCCGCGTACACGGCAGATTGCAAAGTTCCCGTTTCGAAATTGACCGAGAGAGCCGGGGCTCTGCGATCGATCAACGGATATATCCGGGACGAGTATATACGTTCGTGAGAAATGTAAACTCTTCGCGACCATTCGTCGTCGCCCGGTTCGCTGCAACGATTCGCGTATACACGGTCCGAGCTTCGGCGAGGATTCGCCGAGAATTTACTGGACAGTTCGAGCGACGTTCTTCGACGGGTAAAACGAGTCGCGTTTTGTGTACCGCGAAGTCGTTCCGAACGTTTTATGTCCGAGGACAGCCAGTTTATGCACCGCGAAGAAGACTGTGTTTCCACTTTTCTTCGGTTGCACATCTTCCGCTGCTTCGGTTCTTCGTTCGAGAGCAAAGGAGAATGATGGATGACGATCAGTTTTCGGGGTGCAAGAATGCTTAGGAGACATGGCGCTAAACTTGAGAATTGTGTCTGTAATGATGAAAGTGGTCTAATTCAAAATTTAAAAAAAAAGTTTATCAAATTATTCCAATGTATTGTTTAATGGTGGACCAGACAGGATGTTGATACTCTTTATATGTGTAGAAACTTCATCATAAATACATTACTGATTAAATAATGTTGCGTAATATTCATGAATCTTAGGCGTTTCGTACCTGAGATTTACACTTTGCTGTTTAATCATGTGAATAGTTTCTAAGAGTATTCTATGTTCTAGATTTGGTTCCCTGTCTAAAATTTTTACATTTTCAAAATCAAATGGATGGTCAAACTCGAATGAATGCTTGGTCAAAGCCGTGTGTTGTATTGGAGAAAAAAAAATATTTCTTTTGTGTTCATTAATTCTTGTGTCAAGATGTCTTGACGTCCGTCCAACGTATGTGCCATTACACCCTTCACACGGTATTGAATAAACTATGTTGCAACTTTTAGAAAGAGGAAGTTTGTCTTTCACCGGTGGAAACCAATTTTTTATATATAGTGGAATATTAAAAATTGTGTGAATACCAGCTTTTTTGAAAATTCTTCTTATATCGTTAGAAATGTTTTCAACAAAAGGAATAACAACCGTATTTTTCCAATTTATTGGGCCTCTATTTTTGAATTTTTTTCTTTTCGTTTTTTGACAGAAAGCGGATTGGCCTAATAGAAGTTAGCCCCCCACTTGTTGAATTAAACAATTTCAACAATTGTGCTGAATTGTGCTATGTTTGTGCTATATTGTGCTCGAATTTTATAATTATAATATGAAAAATAAGATGAAAATTTGAGAAAAACGATTTTTTGACTAGCCCCCCACTTTGCACTTTTTTCAATTTTCTCAATTGTGCTAAGTTGTGCTAAGATTGTGCTAAAGTATTACTTTAAAAAAGTTATAAATAAAGAAGTTACAGCCAAAAAACGTTTTTGACATCTAATTAACATTTAAGTAAGAAACAGTTATCCAAACAGCATATAATCATATATCTGAGTTGTGCTAGCCTAGCACAACTCAGCACAACTTTCGATTTCACCAGCACAACGATATAAAGGGCACCTTACTCTTGCGCGGGCCCTTCGCGCTAAGTTACTATACGAATTTTCGACTTTCTACTCATCCGGCAACGATAAAATTGCATATCTGAGTTGTGATATCGCGTTATGATATTATACATAGTTGTGCAGGGCTAGCACAACTCAGATATGCAATTTTATCGTTGGCGGATGACTAGAAAATCGAAAAATGGAATACTATCATAACGCGAAGGGCCCGCGCAAGAGTAAAGTGCCCTTTATATCGTTGTGCTGAGTTGTGCTAGGCTAGCACAACTCAGATATGCAATTTTATCGTTGCCGGATGAGTAGAAAGTCGAAAATTCGTATAGTATCTTAGCGCGAAGGGCCCGCGCAAGAGTAAGGTGCCCTTTATATCGTTGTGCTGGTGAAATCGAAAGTTGTGCTGAGTTGTGCTAGGCTAGCACAACTCAGATATATGATTATATGCTGTTTGGATAACTGTTTCTTACTTAAATGTTAATTAGATGTCAAAAACGTTTTTTGGCTGTAACTTCTTTATTTATAACTTTTTTAAAGTAATACTTTAGCACAATCTTAGCACAACTTAGCACAATTGAGAAAATTGAAAAAAGTGCAAAGTGGGGGGCTAGTCAAAAAATCCTTTTTCTCAAATTTTCATATTATAATTATAATATTCGAGCACAATATATCACAAACATAGCACAATTCAGCACAATTGTTGAAATTGTTTAATTCAACAAGTGGGGGGCTAACTTCTATTAGGCAGCGGATTGTATCATTCAAAAACTCTCTCTTTGATGATATTAATAAATTAATAAATTCTGTTGAATATTAAAATCTGTGAGTTTATTAGCAAAATCCAGTGAGAATGCGCAATCAATAAGACCATACCGTAATGACTTCTAGGCTCCCATGTTGCCGAAGCATCGATGACGGTCAATGTTTGCACCAGCGGCCCGCAGGATCATAGTGATTGCGTCCCGAGGGTGCAGTCGTCCTTGCGGGGACACATTATCGCGAAACTCTCGGGACACAGAGCAGTATATCACGCGAGCTTTCAATCATTTTTTACCACGTCATCGGCTGTCCGGTTCTGTTAAGAATGGTATATCGGCGCCGATATCGCTGAGTAAACTGCATTGTTGTCGGGCCGGGGATGGGCTCTCCGGGCCCGTGGCGCTAATCGAATGATTGATTAATCGATCGATCAATCACCCCGTCATTTTTGGCCGACGTAATGTCGTCTCGTTGTTTTTAAATTCGAAACTTGTGTCGGCCGCACGCTCCAGGCCTCTGTTGCTGAATTTTTCGCGAGACGAAAAAAGAATAAGGAAACAATACTGCGCCGAAACTATACCGGATGAATCATGATACCGGTCGAATTAGGTACCGACAATTTTTCCGTGCGACTTTCAGGATGCACTGCGATCTGCCGGTTAGGAAAAACTTTTCTTCGTTACGCTCGCTATTATCGAATTTAAATGACTCTTACCGCGAATGTTTGACCTGTTCACATGATTAAACATCAAAGCGTAAATCTAAGGTATGAAACATCTTCGATACATAAATACTACGCAACACTACTGAATCAGTAGCGTTTTATGATGAATCACTTTCCAAACAATATAGTATTTGTGGATTATTAGTTTGTTACCAAACTTATTTTCGTATTTAAACAATGCAGTTATGGTAAAAAGAGGTTAAGATATGTTGTGGAAATACTCGTTGATGATAAATGATTCTTCTTGTGGCCGTTCCACTTCAGCCAGAACTCGTAGTAGTCGAAGGAAAGAATTGAATTTAAACAATAACTCAAAATTGAAAGAATATTAGAAATGTTTATTTAGAATAATTTCAAGAACTTTAGAATTGAGATTTAAAGTGTGATTCGCTTAAATGATTAATTTTATATAATCATGTGCAAATGTACGATAAATATAAACGTGTTGTTACGTCGCGAGGTCGAGTTAAAAGAATGAATAACAACAGTTGCCGCTTGGCACCAGGAAGAATTCTCCTGTTCCTTTGCCATGACAACTGTTGTTGATTAACAACGACAGTTGTGAATAGCGATACAAAGAATATTTGATTTCGCGCCGCTAAAGATATTTCGCACCGCTATGAATATAGCGTTACAAGGAATATTCGATTTCGCGCCGCTAGGGATATTTCGCACCGCAATGGATATTCCCCACAATGTTTCACGGTTAAGAGGGTACGGTACCCATGGATCTTACTAGAATATTACTAGAAAAACAAGTAAAAACAGTGTTTGCGGGAAACCATTGTTTGTAGTTATACAAGCATGTTACGAGCTGTGTGAGGGCTTATTGTAAAGAGCAAGGTTCAACGCAGGTCGCTCTGGTCATGATTTTGCTAGATTATGTTTATATTTAATAATATGAGCGTCCAAAGTAGGGGAAAAAATCGAGACGACCACCCTCACGTTCCTATGTATTTTTCTAATACAAAACAATTTTTCTGACTTAAATCATGACCAGAGCGACCTGCGATGAACCTTCCTCTTTACAATGAGTCCTCACTCAGCTCATAACATGCTTGTATAACTACAAACAATGGTTTCCCGTGATTGCATTCAACTCCCCATATTTCGTTCATACAGACAGGGTCTAGAGCAAGTCCAGAGCAAATTTTACTTCAGCTAGTTAGACCAGATGGCGCCTAGTCAGGAGAACTGTCAGCGGAGATTCGTAACTACAAAAATATAAAGGGCTTGAAGCCACTCGGATCCATTAATAGCAATAAAGATACTGATGAAAAGAAAAAAACCTGTAATGATAGCGAAACTGAAGCGTTAGATTGATACAGTTGTATGTTCATCACTGTTGCCAAATTGGTTTTCCGCGCGGAGGTTGGTTACACTGATATATACACTAGATCCATGGGTCTGGTACCCTATTAAAATAAGCCCACACACAGCTCATATTAGCATGTTACGAGCTGTGTGAGGGCTCATTCTAAAGAGGAAGGTTGATCCCGCTTCGCTCTGGTCATGATTTAACAAGATTATGTTTATATTTAATAATATGAGCGTCCAAAGTAGGGCAAACAAGTCGAGACAACCACCCTCAGGTTCCCATGTATTTTTCTAATACAAAATGATTTTTTCGACTTAAATCATGAGCAGAGCGGGCTATGATGAACCTTCCTCTTTACAATGAGCCCTCACACAGCTCATAACATGCTAATATCAGGACAAAAAATGTTTTCCCGTGATCGCATTCAATTGTTCCCAGATTCCGTTCATGAAGGGCAATGAAGGGCAAGTAGAACTAATTTTAGTTCAGTTACTCAAACGAGATGGCGCTTAGACAGGAGAATTATCGGCGTATATTCGTAACAACAAAAATATAAAGGGCTTGAAGCCACTCGGATCCATTAATAGCAATCAAGATATTGATAAAACGAAAAAAACCTGTATTGATAGCGAAATTGAAGCGTTATATTGATACAAATGTATGTTCGTCACTGTTTCCAAACTGTTTTTCAGCGTGGAGGTTGCTTACACTGATAAATACCCAGATCAGGGGTTACGGTACCCCCTTAACGCCATCTATTGATTGATCAATACAAAGATCGATTTTCACTGATCCGTTGTCGTTTCAAATCTATAATACTTCTTCAGTCCACATGTCACCGGCATGGAACCAACACGTTGTTCAATATTCATTAAGAATGTAAATTAATACTTTTATAAGCATGTAAATTTTTACATACTTTGTCTTTGAATTTGGTTTTCTTCACTCCTTTGCTAATATAAATCACGTTTTAAAAATTATTTTCGATAATCCTTACAGACGCAATAATGAGATATATTATTCTTGAAGATGGTCTAAACTATAGACCGAAACGTTGAATTAAATTTCATTCAAGTTTGCAAACTTGCTTATTGTTCCAATTGATCGAACCAGGGCGCCGATAACATTAATATATTGTTATGAACAAGTGACGATCGAGATACAGAGAACTGTTTGACCTGTTAACTATGCAAAATGAACGATGGATCGTAGGGTGTAGTAAAATGATTTCTAGAAATAATGGTCTCTTATGGATTGATAATGAAAATTTGAAACCAATGATTTCCTGGTAATTGGACTGAGGATAATTATACGTGGCTGCATTTTCACAGGTGATTCCAGTGGAAATGGAATTAAGCGGAGTTTCACAGAGGAGAGTGAAGGTAAAATAATATGGAATTAAATTTTATTATAATTTTTTATCTGCTAAGTTGCAGAGATTTTTATTAAAAATTCGTGAAAATCCACAGTTTAGCAATAAACGCTTAAACGAAATTCGAGGATCCGCCAGGTCGATATATGAAAAACTAAACATGAGTCAAGGACACCAGCGAATGCAATTAACGAATTACCTCATGGTTCCAGATTAACACGTTAAGAGGGGATGGTGGGAAATGCTCATTTTCCGTATCACTTGCAAAAAGTACCTGCCTGATCAAATGGGAATTGGAAAAAGTCACCCCTAGGATTCCAGGTCTATGGATCACGATGTTCAACGGTGTACAAAATTGGACTACAAATTGAAAATTGATTGGAAATAATATATTTTCTTCATCTTATCTAATGTTGCTCAATTTAAAATTCTTTGGAATATAAGAATACGATAATGTCTGATAGGAAAATTGACAGAAATTGCCTCGATTCAATAGTTAGAAATTAAAGGAACTGTTTGTCAGCGTATTTGTTAGTGTATTAATAACAACGTAGTTAGAAGAGAGTTTTGGAAGGAACCTCCGAACGAATGTTTAATTCTTTGACATATTTATGGCAGGGATTTATGGAGTGTGTGGCCATGAAGCTATTAGTAAACATTTCTAATGCCATAAACTGCAATAAACTGAGGGACGCAAAGGATCCCTCAGGTATCGATGTCGAACTATTGACTGTCTATCAAAAGCGAGACCTCTAGAAGGCAAGCGACCCGACGTTGTATTGCTAAACAATAAAAACATATGTTTATGAAGGATCTGGCCACGTGGTGGGGAAGACAATGCCTTTTGGTAAGAGGACTGTGAGGAACTGCACGGCACTTACCCCAGAACTTTTGGGAATAGAGGATCGCGTCTCTAACATCGTGTTTCTAACATGTTCATAGCATACCGAGATGAAAGAAAGCACATAGGCCTGGGTATACGTCATTTCACAAAATCGTTACAAGGTCGGCAGCACTAACAACCAGTGCAAAGACGCTCGAACCACGGCTATATCAAAGGTAAGAACAGTGCTGCAACGAACTCCAAAGCCCTGGCCAAGTTTGGAACACGCAAACCCAATGAACAAAGCATCGTCTAACCGGACCCAGGCCGAAGTATCCAATGCATGCATCGATAGAGAACACCGTGCTGCACCACCCGCGCCGTGCAACCGCATCGACTGGCTTTCGTTCGACTCGGAAGAACACGGTTGACATTTCGAGGAATCGGTCCCGATCGATAAACGACCGTCATTCAACGCGAGGCAAGGCTTTCTTCGAAACTATTCGTGGCTCGAAATAATCCTCCGAGTCCTCTACGTACCCTCCACCGTGCTTCATTGTTATCGATTCCGCCGAAATGCCTCGTGTGTTTTCGAAGATACCTCGTTCGTTTCGTGCTGAAACCGATACCACTGCCGAAATGACCTATTTATGGCTGCACAATGGGGGTTTCTGACCTGATTTGATCCGAAAAGTCGATTTGAAAATTTCGCGTAAGTCGTACTTATTGTTAGTACGTAATTTTTGTTGTCCGACGTAGTTAAAGGTCTGAAGAATAAGGTATTCAATATTGCTTTTCCTGCATTGAACAATTGTCTGACCCAACTGCGATAAATACGAGTTAGAATGTATTTTTTAAAAAGAGTTCTTGGCTGAAGCTTTGTTTCACGCAATTTGATCGTAAACCCGTAAATTTTGCCGGCAAACGCTTCCGAGGAGAATTAAAACAGCTTCCACAGGGAACGATGAAGTAAATTCATTTGTTTCAATAAAAAAAATCCCTGAAGATATTCTGCAGTAAAAGCAGTTGCTGCAGTTACGTGCAAAATGGTTGTGCTCATTCAATTCTTAGAAGAACGATTTATTTTCTGTGGAAAATCTTCTTTGATCTATGCAAAGGAAAATAAACTCGAGGCTCAACGAGGTCGTCGGAGGTTTAATTGGAAAGAGGCTCGCGAATTAAGAAGTCGAATAAACAATTTTATTTCGACGTGCTCAAAGAAACAGCAGAAAAATGGCGTCGTTCTGGGTTGAGGAGAATTCATGCGTCCCTTTGGACTCGAAGCGAGAATTTCACTGTACCGATCCGTTGTCTTATACGGCAGATGATTAAACGACAACTTGCCCGTTGCGTCGCGAAATCATTGGCGCGTTGCGAACACCGAAGTTCCCACTTGAAACTTTACCCGGCAAGTTTGGCAACTTCGCGAACTTCCGGTTCGGCCATTCTTTCCCGCTGACAGGAAATTAAAACTTGGTCGCGGCGCAAGACTCCCAGAAAAATGGGATTGCTTCCTTCTAGTTAGAAATTTAGGAACCCTTCCTACGAGACCTACTTCGAGAGCATGCTGGGAAATAGTTTTCTCTATCGGCCCAGTCATCTCGCCGCGAAACGAACATTTGCAATGTCCATTGCAAAATGTCTATACGAAAATTTCGAAACTGCAATCTTGTGCCAATGTTTTGTAGTAATGGGTTTGACCACTTGATCAAACATGTTTGTCTTTAGAGAGAGAAGCACGGAAATTCTGATTCTGTCATTCTATGACATTGCTTATTATTAATGGGTTCGATAAAAATGTTTGTAGAGGAGGAGGAATCGAATTTATGATAATGCGATTCTATGCCATTGATTAGTAGTAACGGGTTTGATAAAAGTGTGTATACGAAATTCTGTTACTGTACTCCGATGTTTGTGAACTTATTCTTTGTCCATTTCTTTAGCAATTCCGTTACTACTAATCAATGGCATAGGATCGCATTATCATAAGTTCCATTCCCCCTCCTCTACAAACATTTTTATCGAACCCATTAATAATAAGCAATGTCATAGAATGACAGAATCAGAATTTCCGTGCTTCCCTCTCTAAAGACAAACATGTTTGATCAAGCGGTCAAACCCATTACTGAGTACAGGGTCCTTCATTTTGTTTGATAAAAGTGTGTATACGAAATTCTGTTACTGTACTCCGATGTTTGTGAACTTATTTTTTAGCCATTTCTTTAGCAATTAAAATGAAGGACCCTGTACTCAGGTACGTATTTAACAATATCTTCACCGTGCTGGTAACGCGTTGATCAAAATACAGTGAATCCAAGCTGCCATAAGTACTAAAACGAAGAGGAGCAGTAGAAACCGTTGTTTGCAGATAACCGTGGCTCTAATCCGCGAGAATCGCAGGAGATCCTGCGCGCCATTGGCGTGGCACGTAACGCTTCAATCGAATATTGCCACAAGTAAAACTGGAAGGAGACGAATAAAAAGAGGACGAAGAAGAAGAAGAGGAAGATGGAGACGATGAAGAAGGAAGTAAGATGCTCGATAAAGGACGAAGATGGCAAGTTGCGCGTGTAAACCGCGCGACTAACGATATTTACCGCGGGCCCGTCGGGGGGACCTGGCGGAGGCGTCGCCTAATTTTATCAAGCTTACCGGTATAATTAAAAGCAAACTGTGCTGGGGCGAAAAGTGGGGCAGGTCGGCATTTCGGAGCCAGTTACGTAAGGACCCTTCGACGTCGAATGGCGTTGGTGGTTCTCAAGGACGCGTAAATCTCTTCGACGAAGACAAGCCTCCTCTCTAGAGTGGTGTCTACTTGTGCGAGCTGGATATATATATATATATATAGAGGGAGAGTGTGTGTGTGTGAGAGAGAGAGTGAGGGAGTGAGAGGGAGAGAGAGAAGGAGATAGAGGAGCCATGTCGGCCGTGTTACACGTGTTACCGGCGAAGGAATCAATAAGGGGACACGTACACGTACCGTGTTCACCAATACCAGTCTCAATGGCGATGTGAGCCACACCGGCTTCCTTAAGCGTCTATTTATGTCGCAAGTAGTCGCGTGCATCCTGTGGCCGCTTTTCTATTTTCGACCTTTGCCCTAAGCGGCGACCTAAAGAGGGCAAAGCACGGTCGAATGTCAAGGTCGGATCGTCGATAATTGCACGGCACCGTGACTGACTGACCGTGAGCAGAGGATACGATGACGCCGAGCGTAATTGCACCGCGGAACGGGTCTACCCGCCACTTGCGACTACTAGAGCAAATGCCTGATCGTCCTTCCCACCCTCTTTCGCTAGTGTCTTCTAGCGTCGTATTCTGTTTCACACTGTGTATGAAGGATGGGAAAGTTCATCGCTTCACCCTTGTACTATCGAGGTATTTTTACCTTCATGTTTTATCTGACTTGATGCCTTCTTGGTCTCAGTTCTTTCAATATACTTACAAGGAGAGTGCAAGGACCACGTCACACCGATTTAGTTGAGACTTTGTATACTTATAGATCTCGATCTCCCATTTACGAATATATACCATTATAGGCGCAAACGCTCAATAGTTTTTTAGATATTCATAAACAAAGTTCTTATATTACTGCTTACATTTGCTATTGTAGAGGAGGTATACAACGAACGAGGCTTGGTGTACCTTGGTGTATTTATATTATTTATTCGCTGTGTAACATTGACTTGTCTACAAATATATGAGATGCACATTCATTACAAGTTAAAGAACGAAAGAATTAATAAATTATAAATAAATTCGCTGTATAACATTGACTTGTTTGTAACAGATTGCACATTTATTACAAGTTAAAGAACAAATCGAAGAAGCACACATGAAGATTCTGTAGAGGATGAATAGAAAGCTCACGCAAGAAACTGATGCACCAATCACTTAAAAAATCAGTGCCCAACCGTATGTGAACAAAATATTTGTTTATTAACTCTTACTCTATTACACAAATAATTATGTGCACCAATTTTCAAACTTCTGCTGGAATATGCATGGTATGCAGCCGGATTAACAGCAGAGAGCTATTTTATTAATTTCGGTTACTTTATATGTAATTTATTAATACTTTTGTTCTTTAATTTGTAATAAATCTGCAATCAGTTACAAACAAGTCAATGTTACACAGCGAATTTGTTTATAATTTATTAATTCTTTCGTTCTTTAACTTGTAATGAATGTGCATCTCATATATATGTAGACAAGTCAATGTTGCACAGCGAATAAATAATATAAATGAATATGGAAACAAAATTTTCATCAGACGAGAATCGAACCCTAGCTCAACGGGTGGAAGTCTCGTACGTCATTGCTACACCAAGCCTTATTCGTTGTATACCTCCTCTACAATAGCAAATGTAAGCAGTAATGTAAGAACTTTGTTTATGAATATCTCAAAAACTATTGAGCGTTTGCGCCTATAATGGTATATATTCGTAAATGGGAGATCGAGATCTATAAGTATACAAAGTCTCAACTAAATCGGTGTGACGTGGTCCTTGCACTCTCCTTATTAGTTGTATTGAATGTAATGGTTCGTGCATTGATATTGGTAAAATGGTAAATATACTGGTCTTGATAAAATGGTACACGGAATGGCGAATAAAATAAAAATGGATTTAATCAAATGGTAAATAAAATGACAAACGAAATGGGTGTTAATCAAGTGGTAAATAAACTGATCTTGATAAAATTGTAAATATAATGACAAATAAACTGGTGTTGATAAAACGGTACACAGAATGGTCGAAGAAATAAACTGGTTTTAATAAAATAGTAAATAAAATGGAAAATAAATAGGTGTTGATAAAGTGGTAGGCAGAGTGGTCGATGAAATAAATAAGGTTTAATAAAATGGTAGATAAACTGGTTCCAATAAAATGGTAAACACAGTTGGTTAATTCAACGACATGTTTCGGTGACACGAATGTTAAATGTTTCTAATGCATCGCAGCGTAAACAGAGGAATGCACGATTTATTAAGTTCACGCCACGTTCCTTAGCCAACCACGAAAGATCTTAGTCGCTCCAGGTTAAGAGCACCGGTTAGAGCGCCGTTATTCGCTTTCAGCCTTTAGTTAATATCTCAGATGATAAGCTGCATAGTTTCGCATGCGTGTCACGCGTTCCCTACGCCTGTGGTAATACAGTCGAAAGTGTATTGAATCCTTTATACTAGACTATTAACTTTGCTCGCATATTCCCATTTTGGGAATAGTATTATATTCCCTCTCTAATGCATTCTCCTTGCAATGCATTCTTCGGGTTGCGATTAAAGTGCAAGCATTAATTTCAGAGTATGACTTACCTCGACTCGTGGTAAAAATAACTGAAACCACCTTTCAACTCGAGGGTTGATACGCGGGCTAAGAAACACCGCAGAGATAAAGTTAATTAAACCTGGAGCAGGAGGGAGTGTACTTGGAATTCTACCTGGAAATAGGTGTCGCTTGTATTACACAATTCGAGGAGTCAGTTTGTGAATTGTTTTGTGTCTGATACTGTGTGTGAAGTTTTCTCTTCGATTATTCGACTATTATTAATTGAAAATAAGAATTTCTTTTTATCCTCCTTTGGAAAATCTAATAATATGCTTTTTATGACTGTGCTACACTTAAAAGGAGACCAATAAAATTATGATTTTTAAATGCTTGTACAATTTTTAATGAATCTTATTAATTTAATTGTTATTGTAATGGACACTTAGAATACATTCGATAAACAACAATATCAACAGAAGTATCTGTGACACTTTAAACAATAATAATTCCTAAAGAAGGTCGAAGGTGGAAATGATTCTTGCGGCATCATACAAGGAAAAGTATATTGAAGACATACCAATTTGGAAAAAAGTGATACTATTTCGAACTCGCAAGATATTCCGTGACAACTTTCATTAGTCCATTAAGAATTACTTATTTAATAAATAACGAACTGTAACTCTATATTTAAGGTATGCATTTCGAAGGTAAAAAATGTTATCCATTAAAAGAAAAATTGTTTAGAAACATAAAAATAAAAGAATGTGTAAAAAAGCTTTTTAAACACCACGCTTATATTAGAATGCACTAAAAGGGAGAAAATAATTTTTTTAGACATTAGTGACTATAAATAAAAGCGTGGAGCGCCCACGAAGATTGCATCGATAGGGTAACTGCACCAGTAAATGAACGCTTTTGTATATTTCAACAAATTTTAACCCGGACGGCATACTAGCGATAAAATTGTGATTAAAGAGTTAAATAAATAGGAGAATATTGTTTAGTAATTTTGTTCATTGATTGGACTAGCATTATTCAATTACTAGAATGTAGTGTTCATTCACTGGTATTTTTCATATTTTTGATTTAACGTTTAATAAAGAAGAATAATAATAATTTCATTGTATTTGTGTTCATTTATTTTTGACAAATGAAGTATAGGGAGCTATTTGGCATATATGAGATTCCTTTAATTCACATAGTTTTTTTTTTAAATAAAATATTTTCCTGAACAATTTCTTAAATGTTCATTCACTGGTGCAGTTACCCTATATATTAGCGCTTCACGCTTTTATTTATAGTCACTAATGTCTCAAACAATTATTTTCTCCTTTTTAGTGCATTTTAATATAAGCGTGGTTTTTAAAAAGTTTTTTTTTATATTCTTTCATTTTCTACTTTTTAGACTTTTTAAAAGAACCCAAGATATAGTGATACTGGTATGAAATAGTAAGATATGGAAATATGCGAGATAGAATGAGGGGATGATTCCGATAAACGACGTCTCTTGATAGAGTCCGAAATTGTCCGAAATGGAACTGAATGAACGGAACACTACACTGAACTCCTTCGGTGCGACGTAGGTCTGTGGAGTGGGAATGCGTAATGGAGTGGGGAGCGCTATCACGTGGAGTGGGGATTGCTGGACGCGATGACGTACACCGACATTTAAATATTTTTTTTTTTTTTTTTTCCTTATTTAACGTCGCTCTGAACTCTTAGCTAAGGTTATTTCGCGACGGGACCTACAGTTTATAAGGTGGGCTCCGAACCACCTAGGAAGGCAGTGCAGCCGGCAGCGGGACTCGAACCCGGGACCGCCGATTAGCAGTCGCGCGCTCCACCCACCGAGCCACTGCCTCCCCCACATTTAAATATTTTTTATCTCCTAAACGCACAGTTTTTTCTTTAAAAGTTTGTTTTAATATTGTATTGTCGCAGTCGAACGTCGCAGCTTTTAATCAATATTTCAATAGGAATTTACATTATCCACGTCTGTTTGCTATAGTGATCACTGCGAAATACGTTTTTTTCTCATTTTTACTTCGTTTATATATATATTCTATAGCTTTTCACAAATTCACAAAATGATCACAATCAAATTTATTGAATATTGAGATACTTTTGCACAGGTTCGGTCAAGTATAACATTATGTGTACGACATTTTAAAAGAAATAATTTCTTGTTACTAATCTTTGCGATTGCAATATTTGTGCTAGACCAGTTCTTGAGAATTTCCACCGCTTCAGTGCCACATCTTGAAATTGACGCAATCATATACTTGATTGAACCTGTCCGCCGAAACCATCTATCTATTATTGAAATTTGGACAGGACAACGTCAGGTCAACTAGTACATGTTATTTAGAACCACGCTACAATTTTCTCATTTTTTAGCATTGCTGAATATTTATAAAGTAATGTAGATGCATTAAATACCGATATGAGACAAGTCATATTTTACCAAACGAACTGCTGGTTCGGCCGCCGGGACCACTGTGCGATGTTTAGATTGAAAATTACCAGATAAACGCACACAATCGGCAGCACATGAAAGAGTTACAAGCTCATTAATTCTACCCAAACTTCGTTCGCCGATGGCACGGTAAAAATCGAAAGATGCGGGGCTCGAAATTCGCTCGTTCCTGAGCGAAAGTTTGGAAAAGTGTTCCCGCGCGTCCTCGAACTTGTCAAAGCCGATCGTTGATAGTTTTTCCGAGTTTCTCCTAGACAGCTCGCTCGCGTATTCCCAGGGAATGGAGCTCCCGCACGAGGAGCGGGAGAGAGGAAGAGATAGAGAGAGACAGAGGTCGTTCGAGGTTAACCTCGAAGAGGAAAGTGCCCCACGCGGCGCTAAACATTCATCTCCGTTGAAGGCGGGCCACGATTGATGCTCGCCATAATGCAAACTAAATTGCAAGGGCCACTCGTTCCGCGGGAAACGCCGCGCGCACATCGCAATTTTTCACGATTCTCGCGTGCAAAGGCGTCTCTCGTCGCGCGATCCTGGAATCGGTAAGTGGCCGCGCAGACCCTTCTGGGGATATAAATTAATTTTTTTCCAACGGAAAATACGCGATAGCTCGTCGCGCAATTTTTCGAGAAACGGTGGATACGATGCGATAACCGGGACGTAGAGATATCTCGCATATTCCCCCGTGGTATTTTTCATTTTTCGAATCAACGCCGGGGAATTTGTTAGGGAAACACACGATTCGGATGAATCCGAGCGCGTTAAAGATTCAAGCAATCTTTCGCGAGAAGTTGCCCCTCGTGCTAGCTACGAGATTCATTCGGGAGTGAATCAAGTCTCTGTTGTGCTCAATTCTAATTATTGATTCCTTATAATAATTTTCGTTCGGACTTGTGTAGCTGCTAAAGAAGATCAAATTAAATTCAGTTATGCGTCCAGGTAACTTCTTTCGCGACTACATTCTTTTTCAGTCGGATTTACATTTTAGGTCATGAACGACTCAACACATTTACATCTCCATTTCTGGCTCCGTTCTAACCGCTTAATTTTATACGATTTTCCAAAGCGTTTCATTCCATGTTGCACGAGTTTTTAAGAACATTTGTTACAGACTTTATAGTTAGTTAAATTAACCGTATGTTTCTACCCTAATTTCACGCACCAATTGAATTAAGAAGGGCCTCCAGAAAATTGGCTATGATTTTAAAAGGCATGAGCATTTCCAAATTAAAATATTACTCGAACCCAAAAGAACATTCTGCAGAAATTAAAATTTTTAAACGTTATCGGCGCCAGGTTCGATCATTTTTAGAACAAAAAAACAAATATGCAATTAATACATGTTTCTATCGTTTCGATCCCGATGTGGATCTTTTTCAAAGAATCATTATTGCGTCTGAAAAATGTTTTAAATGATACATTGAAACAAGAATTTGCAAAAAATTAACATAAAGAAAACCATGAAGAAGAATAAATTTCTAATAGAACTTACATGTTTTGTAAAAAATAGACAATACATTATAACGAATATTGAATGTTATGTGAAAACTATTTAAACCTCATGGTGGCAGATATGTAACTGAACACATGGTGTTCAAAAGGCGGCAAATTCAAATACCAACACATCTCAATAACCAATTTTTGATACTATTTTGAACACTGTATTAACTTATATAAACAAAATAAAGGGAAATTCAATTATTGTTAATTGTAAATCATTTAGAAACAAACAAAAAATCTTTCTGCAGAAAGATTGCAAACGATCGCAATAAAAATTCGCGAAATTCAATTATCATTTAGAGGAACGGACATCTATGGAAATTTCTATTTCTGAGAAGAGATCCGCGAATTACGAGGTGACGGGAACACTGGAAATGAAACGGGACACTGTATGTTGGTATTGGTCTGCTCGCGAGTATCGTCAGGTGCAAAGTCACGACAGGATGATACCTGGTATAAAGTAAGCGCCACAGCCTCCGGCTACTTTCAGGCGGAATTAACGCCGCGGTGAGTTTGCAGGCTAGTCGGTAAAGGTAACTCGGCGTATCTGCGACGATAAGTTACCGCGAGGGAGAGAAAAGAGGGTTAAGGGTTGTACACAGTCGCTGGCAAGAGAGAGCGAGAAAGAGAGAACGAGGGACAGAAAGGGGATTGCGGTAACAAGTTAACGGGCGGTATTTACTTTCTATTTTACCCGGTGAATTTATACCGCGGTGTTTTGCAAGTTTATAGCATTCGTTATCCGCTGATGCAGCCCGATAAGGGTGCAGTTTTAAATAATTAAGTGTACGGCCCGGGGGCGGTTTTCGAGCTGTATCGGGACCGAGCCGTGCGCAAATTGCAAGCATCTCTGCGGCCCCTGGAACACATAGCGAAACTTTCCGTCGTTCGTTGATAAATATTTAACCCACTTAAATGTTGTACGTGCCCTCTCCTACCCTCTCTCTCTCATACTGCCTCTCCGTTTCTCTCGGAAGACAACTATTCTGACGGAATATCGCTCTCGAGGAACCCCTCATGGTTTTTCCCGTTTGTAACGCGCACGGCTTTCGACGGGACGGCAGCCATTATGGAAAGGTTCCTGGGAACAACTCCTCGTCGACGGACGAACGATTCTCCGTTACTCTGTTCTTTTATTGTGTACTATGTACCGCTTATTGTTAGTCAAGCACGGAGATTTTCAACTTTATTCAAGCCCCCGCCGGCGAGCCAAGGGTTGCGAAACGGTGAAACAATAGTGTCTTCGGGGTTTCGACTTGGGTGATGAATAGTGCTAGCAGAAACTGCTTAATAGGAATTTTGGTAGATTTTTGGCTTTTTTGTTTAATTTAGTGTGGAGTTATACATTTCAAAATGAAGGTGATTTTGATATCCCTAAAAAAATGACATAAAGATAAAAATTGTTTTGATTTACTTTACCATTCAATTTTGTTTTTTTTATTATAGAAAATCTCATACGAGATTTATTTCAACATGATGAAGAATACAATGCGAAAATTACAAACTGATGAAAAAAAAATGTTAACACTGTAGAAAATTGAAAGTACAAAAAACATTATGATGAAAATATGATAACACAACACAGTACATATTTTACACATTTACACTTATCCAGTACATACTACACCAAATCAAATTTGTAGTTTACATTTTCTCAAAAACTTAAAAATAAGAAGACAAGCCCCAATATATGGTCGGGCAATCAACATTTCCAAACTTAGGGGCAATTGAAGCTTAATTTTATGCAACTGCTGAATTAGTTCATATCGCTGTAAATCAAAGAGGCTACATTGCCAACCATTCAATTTTGTCCTCAAGACATTGAATGTATTGGCTGTTGTTCCGTTTATGGCAAAAATCAGAATTCAATGAAATTTTGAAAATAGGTTCTTTTTTTACTAAAATAACGATTGCCAGAAGGATTTTTGGCGCGTCGAAAAAAAACTTGTATCATTTCGAATTACCGAATTTGTACTTTATGTTCGTGCTGTGCGCATGCGTCATATATATATTCTGGAAATTAATGTAAAATGTATAAAAAATTTCAATTGTTAAACCAAGTAAACCAGTATCTACAATTGGAAGATTATGCGATGAGAATTAATTTGGATTAGGTAACCCGAAAAGTTTCTTTATTATTTAGTTATATTATTATTTATGTGATTAGAATGAGTTGTGGTTAGGTCGGGGTGCGCATGCGTCATGTATATATTCTGGAAATTAATGTAAAATGTATAGAAAATTACAATTGTTAAACCAAGTGAACCAATATCTATAATGGGAAGATTATGCGATGAGAATTAACTTGGATTAGCTTAACCCGAAAAGTTTATTTATTATTTAGTTATATTATTATTTATGTGATTAGAATGAGTTGTGGTTAGGTCGGGGTGGGGCGGAGACCACGCACACGACAATCCAAGTGTAGTCTTTAAAAATTTCAAGTTTACCTTATATATGTATTATTTTAAACTAAAGAGGATTCGTTTATAGATGATATGTGTGAATTTTTATGGCGCTTTGAGGTGAACTAGGCTGGTGATGATCCCTTTTTACAACTAATTGAAGATATTCTATATAAAATAGAAAGTCGGTAAGGTAGAACGCGACATTGAAATGATAAAAAAAATTGTTTTCGACGCGCCAAAAATCCTTCTGGCAATCTTCATTTTAGTAAAAAGAGAACCTATTTTCAAAATTTCACCGAATTCTGATTTTTGCTACAAACGGAAATTTCGCCAATGTATTCCTGAAAACAACAAAGATAATTGAGGTACAAATTACTCTCCCTGTTTATGCTGAATTGAGATAGGTGATTGTCGAATTCTGACTATAACTACTAATCAAAGTACAATATGAAATAAAATACAAATGCTACCAGATCTTAACGTATCAATCTCTAACACAAGACTCGAATTCTTCGTGATAGTGTAGGAAGTGTGGGATTTGTATGTTTCTTGTTATATGAATGTGAGGATCGTGTATGTGTGCGTGAGTGCCGCGATGCTGCGATTGTAAGAGAAAAGATGTTGAATAACTATTTTATTTCGAAAAGGAAGTACACAACTGATACATGAATTCAAACGTGACGTTTTCGTATCTCGAAAAAAGTCGAATCGCTACGTGAATACGTCCTTCTATATCCTTCTTTCCCAAATGTTTATGAATTTCCTAGAACAAATATTGATCCAACAAGACGCGTCGCAATCGCAGCATCACGGCACTCACGCACACATACACGATCCTCACATTCATATAACAGAAACATACAAATCCCACACTTCCTACAATAGTGTCTTTCCCGTGCATCCTATGTCTCATATTTTATCCGAGCACTGCAGTAGTGGATTCTTCACGACCGACCATCCAAATCACATTGATTCGACGGTAACTCTCGGAATATCAACTCGACGTCGAACGTATTAATGCGATCAGCAGGATAACGGGTCGGTCCCGGGTCGCGGCCGGTCGTGCCTTCAGTCTATCTGCGAATCGGATCGCGGGTAAAATCGAAACGTCCAGATAGTACCGTCCCGAAATCTCGTTTCCGTTTTCACGGTCGTTCGTGCTCGCCTCTTTTCCCCTGCTCGACGAAAGAAGGAGAGACCCCAGACCGAGAGATCACTGCGAGGAAACTCAATTTGTCGAGATGGGGTAGCTCTCTTCTTGGACCTTTTTCATTCCTCTCTCTCTCTCTCCTTCTTGCTCTCCTCTCCACTCCTCTCTCCTCAGACCGCACGATTGCCTCTCCTAGCCGTTTCCCAGCTCGCCCCTCTACTTCCGCCGCGATGACAGAGGCGCACAAAGTCTATCACGATGCATAATGCGCATCGGTGGAGCTACTTCGAGAGAGTGCATTCCTGCCGCGTCTTTTCGATCGTTCTTTATCATCCAACAGGGAAAACTCGACGCACGAACTCGGAACGCTCCTTTATCCTGTCCGCAAAACTACCGAATACTCGACGCGATGAATGGCTGCATGGTTTGACAAACAACGGAATGCCGAATACGGTTAACATTACTTCCGGCACGTTTCTCGGCTTTGGACGCTCCACGTTATACCGAAAATTCGAGAGGTTTCCTATTGTGTTGTACGCGAGAGAAAGCTCTCCATGTTCTCTGTTCATACATTACATTGGTCAAGTTTTGAATTATTTCTCTTTTAATATGACACCCCTTTTTATTGATGAAAGTAACGACAATTGTACTTTTACTTTTATACAACCCTGAGAGAAATAAATACACAATAATTACGATAATAATTTAGACATTCTTGTTCGATTTTTTAAATTAATAAATCGTGTTCCATTGGTGACCTTCAAATGACCTCCAACATGTTTTCTATATGTTTCGGTATACAATAGCATATGTATAGACTGAGGATCTTTATGCAAAATAAAAATTGTATGCATTAATTGTGAGACGTAGGAACCAAATAGCTATTTATTATGATTATTAACTTGTAAGAAATACGTAGCTATTTATAAATTCATTTAATCTTCCTATTGTTTGAAATTACACTCACCCATTTTTGCTATAAATGTATAAAGTCCGCAGTCTAATGATATATGTTTTATTAATTTTTGTTTGCCGAACCGTTCGCCAAACCGTTTGACGAACCGCGCATTTCGCCAAACATTTCGATCCATCAGCTCTGGGAACGACGACGAACACGAATGTACGCATTTCGACGAATATTTCGGCAAACATTTCGGCAAACGGTTTGTCAAACGTATAGGCAAACAAACATTCAAGTCATGTAGTCTCGAATCTACTGTCTTTAATGCTTCGTCCTGACCTGAACATTTCATTTCTAAACTTTAATTCACTGAATAAACTACCGACATTTTCTGTATTTCTTTGTGTAGTATATGCCGCTGCAGTTTCCATAGTTGTTCGCAAGAAATTCTGAAAATAGCACAAATCCGTTCCGCGGCGAAATGTTTGGCGAACGGTTCGGCAAATGGTTCGGCAAACCGTTTAGGTCTGTACGAAACCTATTAATTTGATATTTCGATTAAAATTTCAGTGAAAATACATGCTGGTTGTATTCAGACATCGTAGACAATTTTGAGATAAAACCATAACGAAGAAGACGAGTTGAAAAGACAAAGAGTAGCCAGGGTGATTGATAAAATGTTTAAGATGGATTGTTGAGAGCATAATCCGGGAAGAACGATGCTCGCAGCATTTGCATCGGTGTAAGGGATAGATTGTCACGGGCGAGCAATGCGTAGCACGTTCGGGTCAGCTCTGATTAGCCCTTTGTGAATGGAGTGGGGCCAATATTGGCTGGACTGGTCCGTTGATCAGGCATAGTTCATCGCAATAATGCGAAGACTCGTTAACTGACCGGGCTATTTGCAACAACATTCGGGCCAATTCCCTGGGAATCGGTACATGGCGCGTAGAGAGCGTTCACCCTCTCTCTCTCTCTCTTTCTCTTTCGCTCTCGATTAACCAGAAGGGCTATCCAAGTCTGTTTTAAAGCGAGAATCGAAAATAGAAAAGTGAGAACGAGCAAACAAGCAAGGGATAGGGCGTGTTAATGCGGATTCGATTTAACCCTTAACAACCCTTTGTACTGCTCGACGTATCCTTTTCCAAATCGGTTCACGTCCCGAACCACAACAGTTTTATCACTCTGTGGAATCTATCCTCTCTATCTCGTCTCTCAAAAGATTACGACACTGAAGTTCATTAAAAGAAAGTTGCATTTTCTATGCACTTACGTAACAATCGAACAGTTTTACGATCTTCCAAATAACCATATCCTAATTAGCATTTTTTCACGGCGCTTTGGTTCGATCATTATTACTTTTTGTACTTGCTCTACTTGTAGCAACGTTCTTCAAACTTTGTACTGCTCGACGTATCCTTTTCCAAATTGGTTCACAACAGTCCCGAACCACAACAGTTTTATCATTCTGTAGAATCTATCCTCTCTATCTCGTCTCTCAAAAGATTACCACACTGAAGTTCATGAAAAGAAAGTTGCATTTTCTATGCACTTACGTAACAATCCAGCAGTTTTACGATCTTCCAAATAACCATATCCTAATTAGAATTTTTTCGCGGCGATTTGGTTCGATCATTATTACTTTTTGTACTTGCTCTACTTGTAGCAACGTTCCTCAAACGCCTTCCAACATCCCGGTGTCTAAGGCAGGGCCCGCTAGATAGCCTTACTGATGAGTCCTCTAGCGGGTCTAGAACGAAACAACTACCACCTTTCCGTTTTCCTCTACTGTTTGAACAGCACACGTATGATAATTCTTACATATTTGCTACAAGTAAAGCAAGTACAAAAAGTAATAATGATCGAACCAAAGCGCCGCGAAAAAATTCTAATTATCAAATAGTACGATCGAGAAAAATTATAAACTGTTATAAACAATTATTAACCATATTCTAACTTTATTTTTTGTTAAGGGAGGTGATTAACGTTAAAAACAATCCACCTCCCGGGACAACCAATGGGTTGCCCCTCTACTATCTTATGAGTGCCTTTTTTTTTTCTTTTTGTAGAGGATGACAAAATTATTATAAAAACTGACCCTCAGGGACTTCAACCCTTTCTCCACCTGTGTCCTAGCAATAGGAGTCTGTAGGGGCCCGCTTTGCGCATTTCGCACTACAAACACTTGACGCGTCCTGCTAGGCCATCCTGACACTAAGGCCATACTCAATTCCGAAATCTTAGGAGTGCCTAAACTAGTATTAAACCCAGGGTGTCTTTTTTCAGGCCAATATCACTCCTGTCCTTTTCTAATAAACCCTATCGTAACCCTATTCACGAGGATCTTGTTAAAAAATCATTTTCGAAAAATCAATTGTTTCATTCTTTTTTTGAAACCCTTAATTTAATTTTTCAATCCGGTCATTCGACTTGAGAATCGACATCGAGCCGAGGAGAACCGAGTATCGGTAAATTGTGGAACGGAAACGTGCCTAGACCGTGTGAAACTGACGAGTGCACCGTAGTCTACGGTTCAAACGAACCGTGAAGACGTATCGAGATTCCGTGAATCGACGTTGCATCGTTTAATTGCTGTCCCCGGACTTGAACCGGTTTCCGAATGCGCCGAGCGACAATTAAAATGCGATGATTGAGGAGTCGTTTTTATCGGTGTGCCACTTGTCCCGATAACCACCGGGACACTGTTCCCAAAGAGAAAGAAAGAGAGAGAAAGAGAATGAAAAGAGAACGAGATTGTTCTCGGTGGAACGAAGAGCAAGAGTAAATAATCGTTAAGTGCGCTCCACGATGCAAATGCCTTCTTATTATTCTCGCGCCTCGAGAGTTATAGTAACGACAGGTTTTTTATCGAATGAAGGACACGGAAAGCTTTTCGTTAAAAGTTCTCCATTTGCATTTAAGAGAAGGCCCGGGATAAAGGGCGACGGGATTCCCGGCGGGCTATAGCCGGAAGAAACTCGCGTCCAGAAAGACGCATGGATTTGCGCCGGCAAAGGATCAAAGGATTCCTCGTTCTGTACTTCGACGTGCCCGCGAAACGATTGGCAATCTTCACAAGAACGAAACACTGCCAGACGGAACCTTTTTTCCGGATGGAATCGATCCTGCGTACTACTTTGCGATTTCCTAGCGATTTTCAAATTGAAATGTTCGTACGAGGTAGTAATTAATCGTTTCGGTCGTGTATGCTATTATTCAGTTAGAAAATGAAAAATAGCCGTCACGTAACAGTACCGTTCAAAGCGAGCCTTCAGAACGTCTTCGAAGAACCCTTGCGGTCCACTCGTTGCAGTTAAGGTCGAATCTCCTTTACGCGTCTCGACGCAGCGTTTTGTTATTCTAGTGCCATTTATACTCCATTCGGCATACTTCACATCAGAAAAGAAAAGAGCTACGACGAATGGAGTATGGATCGCAAAACGTTGCGTCTAGACGCGCAAAGGAGATCCGACCTTTAGAACGCACTTCATACAGATTCCAGTAATTCAAGTACTTCAAGTCGCCTCATAGAAGTTATGTATACAGGGTGTCCCAAAATTCCTTCAACATCCGGAAATGGGAGGTTCCTGAGATCATTTGAAGCGATATTTTCCTTTGCAAAAATAGTGTACGCAGCTTTGTTCGGGAGTTATTAACGAAAAACAAGGACCAATCACAGCGCGTCTACAGCGGACTGATTCTGGCTCGACCAACGGCAACACCGCGCTAAGTGGGACCTGTCCTTAAGTCGGACTCTGTTCGCTATAGTCGCGCTCTGATTGGTTCGTATTTTTCGTTTGTTTGGGATTGGCTGAGCGTGTCGGCAGCGTGAACGCGCCGATTTACTGCGCCGCCGCGCTATTGGCGGATTCACGCGTAACAGCGAGATCGAGAGTCGATAAGCAGCTCGCAGTAGCTTATGCCAGCACCGTCGGACATCGATTATGATCGATTATCGACCCCGAAAATGGGATTACTATTGGCGGATCGCTCTATCGATCCGCCAATCAATCGTTCGACGGTGACGGTAAACTGCCAGCTGTTCGACTCCGATCTCAACGTACGACAATCGTGCTCACTCGTTGCTACAGAAAACGTCGCGCGTCTCTTGACCGGTTTTCGCGAGTTAGTCGATTCAACATCGGGATTCACGGGCACTACTCGTGAATATATCTTCGGGTCAAAGTGATACTCATTTTGTTATCCATAACACTTTATTCAATAATCGGGCCAAAACGAGCTGGTGTTTTGGCCAAGTAAAACATCTATTGTACATAGTTTCCGTTATACATTGAACGATCCCAACTTTGGGAAATAAAGTTACGTTTAAGTGAAGTGGTCTGTTTTAACCCCTTCCAATCCGTAACATCGTTAATACAGTAAATTATCCATATGAGTCCCTAGCACGGGTCTGCCGAGGGACATTTATGCACCGCAGTCACTATTCTTTGAGTGTTGCCGAACGTAGAAAAGGACAGCCGAGCTCGAGAGGCGTCCGTCGCCGAGAAATGTAAGCATAGCTAATCCAAATTGCCAACTTACTTATTTGTCATTATTTTTTTATGAGACTTCGATTGCCATATTTGTGGCATTTTTCTAATGCAAAATGATACCACACATGATATAATTCCGACGATATTTAGGTGTGTAATAGACAGTTAAAGTTTCGGGTGCAAGGAAGGATTCTTTCTTTCCCATACGCTATCCTACGCGCCCGAGACTTTAATTGTCTATTACACAAGTAAATATCATCAGAATTATATCATATGTGGTACCATTGTTCTTAGAAAAATGCCACAAATATGGTGATCGCAGTCGCATAAACAAATAATGAAAAATAAGGAAGTTTGAAATTTGGATTAGGCGGTCTCACCGAGACACCCGAGCCGCATGATGTCATACTTCTCGGCGACCGAGGCCTCTCGAGTTTCATGGCCCCTCAAGAGGGTATACCCCGCAGTAGTGGGGATAGCTCCGGGACTTTTAAAGGCCACACTTTTAAGACATTTATGGATATTTTACTGTAACTTCTAAACAAAGCCGCGGACGACATTTTTACAAAGAGAAATGTTTCTGCAAATGATCTAAGGAACCTCCCATTTCCGGATGCTGAAGGAATTTTGGGACACCCTGTATAAAGAGATGTTGCTGTGTTATAACTAGATTGCAGATTTTATGCACTTATGACAAAAATTGGGCAAGTACAGGGTGTTGAAATATGTTTGGTCCTGGCTGCCATAGGCGTATTCTACATCTTCGGATCGGTGAAGATCTGTGAAAAAAAGTTGCCAAAGAATTGTGCTTGATCTTGAATTTTAAAGGTAAATTTTTGAATTATTGCATTTTATTCTACGCATCATGGAGGCAAAAACTGTCAAGAGAACCATGGGTGAGTTGAGTTTTGACCCATCGTTCCCTTGACACGTTTTGTCCCCATGATGCATAGAATAAAATGCAATGATACAAAAATTTGCCCTTAAAATTCAAGGTCAAGGACAATTTGCGGCAACTTTTTTTCACAGATCTTCACCGATCCGAAGATGTAGAATACGCCTATGGCAGCCAGGACCAAACATTTCTTTACATCCTGTACAATTGAAAGTAGCGGATGTGTTAGAAATATGTAAGAACATCAAGATATTAGTTTTAGCTTAATAAGGCAATTAAAAGAACGGTACAAAATTTGTCTCCTGGGTTCTGCAATCAATAGTAACATTTTTTATTTTGCATAAAACTCCACAGCCTAGTTAGAATAAGAGCATGGATCTCTCGGTGGGATTGTTTTATTGGTTGGATTTACAGTTCGATAGCGACTGTGTGCGACAGTGAGGATCCGCGATATGGATAGAGATTAAATGTAGTTAGTGTGAATTGTTCGTAAGCTCTTTGACTAGGTCGATTCCCTGTGTAAGCGGCAGTTGCGATTTCTCCGCGGAAAAGAGCGTCCCCGACATGCCCTACACCATTGCTTGCTCCCGTGTTTGCACAGTGCATGTTTGTGCAAGTGTATGCACGCGCACGCTCCGCGAACAGTAAACATAACCGTCGGCACAAAGCAGCCGGAGCAAATGCTCGTGCAAATGTAAAATGGCCAACTTTTCTCGGAGCTGGCTCAACGATTTCTTCCGTCTTCTCTGTTCTCTCTGTCTCTCCTTCTCTCTTGTACGCTTTAAGCGAACCCGTACAGCCTTGCCATCTTCTCTGCCTCTCTCTCTCTCGCTCTTTCTTTCTGTTTCGATCTCTGTCACTCTTTAGAAGCTTCTCTTATTTTTCTAGCCCCCGACGTCCTCTCCGGTGCAGTTTGCTAGCTCGCGCGACACGAAAAGCGACAAGATTTACTGGTTTCTTTCAGCAAGCTCAAACGAAAATAAATCGAACAGCCAGACGGCGGGTACGCGTACCTGACGGCGGTCCGTGGAACCGGGAAATCAAAGGACCCTGATGAGAGGTTACGTCCGAATCACTTCCGTCGGTCTGCCTTCTGTAACCTCCGTCCCGGAAATCCTCGAATATTTGTCCGTTCTATGGGCGAATAGCACACAAAGTCCAGTCTATGTCTGATAATATTGGCGATGATAATAAATCGACGCTAATCAACGAGCCAACATGTAGGCCTCGATTCTACATGCTGCTCCAGACTGAATTGTGACACGAGCTATCCACACTATGAGGAATCATTTACCCAGAAGTGCTGCAAGTATCTACAGTCAACCACAGTAATATCCGGCGTTATGTTTCGTGTTTGGATGAAGAAATGTGCGCTTAGAATTTAATAAATAACATTTATTAAAACTCAACACAAAAACTGTTGCCGGCCAAATTAATATTGGGCAACTGATTCACGGAACCAGTGGACCGCGGTGGTTCAATACAGTATTATAAATGGACGATATAAGTGAATCGATATTTGGACGAGACTATGAGTCTTTCAGACGTTCGCGAACAGTTTCGCGTCAAATTCGTGTACGTTTTTCGTGTTTTCTCTTCGCGTGTACGAGATGTTATGTCAGCTCCGGGGTCCGTTCGCTCATCATCGCGTTGATTTCGACGGCTTCGAGGGGATGGGAACTACAGCAAAGTTCCGATTCCTGTTCAGTTTGGAAGGTCCCGATTCTTGTTCAGGCCTACTCACTCCACTGCCTGTCAACGCAGTCCCGCGCCGCAGGACGGCGACTATTGTCGTCGGCTCGGGTATATCGGTGTGACCACCACTACATTGACTCAATGAATCGAATGTTCAAACTTCTTAATAATCATTATTTTTTTATGGGACTTTTAGAAACGTATTTCTGGCATTTTTCTGATTAAAACAAGACCAAACACGATATAATTTCAATTGTATTTATTGGTTTAATCGACTATGAAAGTTTTGTATGGGAAAGAAAGAGTCGCGTTCCTCCATTGTTTATTTAAACATATGCTATTTCATATGTTGAATGTATGATGAATTATAAATTATGCTTCTCACATGTAGAATAAATATGGGCCAAATTATATCGTGTTTGCTCTTGTTTTAATCAGAATAATACCAGAAACAAGTCAGTGAAAGTCACATAAAAAAATAATGAAAAATAAAGCATTTTGAATTGGCATTACATGGTGAGAACACGTGGGCCTTTAAACTGTGTCGGCGACGGCCACACGCTACGGCCGCACGCTGAGAGTAGCTGTTGCCGACACCGTTGCTCTATTGTAGTCTCGCTCGGCGCGATCAGAGTAGTAGACCCAGCAGTAAATCAGAAAAGCAAGTCTAGATTACGATTCCTGTTTGCTCCAAGAACCACCCCCTAAACAGGAATCGGAACTTTGCTGTACTTGTCGCGAGAATCATCCCCATTCGCTGATTGACTTGAGGGAGGAGGATCTTCTAGACAGTCCTCCACGGTGGAGGTGGAAGTCCCTACCCCAAGTCAATCTTGGAACCTCGGAAAAGTGCCGATTAACGGGACCCCGGTACAGCGCGACGGAAAGGCCCAAGTGGCCCGCACATGGTGGTGCGATTTCTGACCCCCGAACGAACGGACGGCCGTCGGGTTGAGACCTTGGGTCCGAGACCCTCGAGTGTCTCTCGTGCAGTACCCTCTTAAAATTGGTAGTTCCTGTTTTGTCAAGAGCTTTTTCGGGAGCAAGAATCCAAACCAAAAATATTTTAGACTGTGATCTACACAAACGTATTCCGAGAAATATGATCAGAAATTACGAGGGGGAGGCTCACACCACCCCTCTGGTCAAAAAACCATAACTGTATGACTCTAATGTACCTATATACATTAGTACCTTTAGAAATAAGTACCGTTGTTAAGAAAAACTTTTTGTTTATTTTTATAGTTATTGTAAGAACCGTAAAAATTGTTGAAGCTCCATAAATAAACACTGAATTGAATTGAATTGAAATCTTACAATTGGTAAGGTCTAAAAATATTGAATTGAACGCAACGAGCTTAGGACGACCTGACTTGCTTTTAAAGTTATGTACATATTGGACAGGAATAAACATTGACTTAAAGTTGTTTGAGCTTTCGATAAATATTATCAACGATATTCCAAATATCATAAGTTTCCCAATATTTTTTTATTTTGTTAAGAATTCTAGAGAATTCTCGAGAAATATAGTCTTATTTCTCATTTCTCGAGAAACGAAAAACGTTGAGAAATCAGGAACACTACTGAGAACTTCTTCATGTGGGCCTATATTGAAAACTTTAAAAATTGTTTTGTAGCTCTGTAATTATTGTACATAAACTGAAAAATAAGATTTAAAGTTGAAAGTTTGAAAGAAATTCCGAAAATGTGTGCGTGTGTGTGGGAGTCCGAGAAGAAAAATCGATAGGTTCGTTATGGAACAGCCTGTAGTCAGCGGAACGTATTCCGAGTAATCTCGTTCCGATAACCGGGTTCGCTGCGTGACGGTGACTGCATACGATGTTTCTTTCCGTTCCGACACGGCTCCGCCGAAATTCACTTTGCCTGTTGTTCAAGGGACGGGAATCAAAGGGACTGGAGCGACGTACACGGCGAGCAGCGTTTGTTTGCCGGTGATTGACGCACGACAATCCCAGCGAAAGAGAAACAGGTTGCTCCCGCCGGCGCAAGCAAAATATTTTACGTTCCCCTTTTCGTTAGCCGGCGTGCACCGCGCCCGAATCAGAATTTAGCTGTTCCGAATCGACGTAAGTAGTCTTTCTGAAAATGTGAGAAGTATTACTAGGGACGTTTAAATGTAAATGCAGAATAGAAATGTTCTTCGCGACTTTCTTTCCTTTTCCATAAATTTTACTGAGTCTTCACCGATCTGCCCTTCATCTAAATTGTTTTTTTGTGCGCGTGCATTGATAATATACATATAAATGCATAAAATCCACAATCAGGATACAAAATGAAAGAATAAAGAGATAAAGTATTTATCACACCACCATTAATCGATATCGATCTACCAATCGTCGCACGTCACTTAGATATACAGTAGCGGACAAAAGTTTAAGACCGATATAAAGAAGACGATAACTTTTTTAATATTGTACTATACGATTTGAACGTTTTTGGGAAGCTAGAGCAATTAGTTTAGTAAAGGATGTGAAAAGAAATTTTTTCAAAAATTGCAATTGATCGGAAATGTTGAAAAAATACTAAAAGTTGATTTGTTAACTATTTTATGTGGGCCTATATTGAAAATTTAAAAAATACGTTTTGTAGATCTGTGTCAATTAAACATATCCTGAAAATTTCTTCAAAATCGGTTGACGTTGCAATGAGTTACAAAAGATGGTAAAAATTGCAGATTTTCACGATTTTCGGCAATAAATCATGAAAATCTGCAATTTTTACCATCTTTTGTAACTCATTGCAACGTCGACCGATTTTGAAGAAATTTTCAGGATATGTTTAATTGACCCAGATCTACAAAACGTATTTTAAAAATTTTCAATATTGGCCCACATAAAAAAGTTGTAAAATGCAACTTTTAGTATTTTTGGTACAATTCCGATGAATTGCAATTTTTGATAAAATTTTTTTTCGCATCCTGTGGCAAACTAATTGCTCTAACTTCCAAAAAAATTCAAATCGTATAATACGATATTTAAAAAGTTATCGCCTGTTTAAGAGTGTGCCAAAATTTTTTTACCCACTGTAGGTTAGTACTTTTTTATAACGAATGTCCAGCTGCATCGATTGATGTATTAACATATGCCTCATTCAATTTAAAAAAATGAAGTTGACCTTCATATGTCCTTTACGCGTCCACCTACAAAAAAGCTACTAACATCAGATTAATGCCCCCTCGAAACCATGCAAGTTCCATCTGATGCATCTTTAAACGTTTGTAACTCATTGCAACGTCGACCGATTTTGAAGAAATTTTTAGGATATGTTAAATTGACACAGATCTACAAAACGTATTTTTTAAATTTTCGATATAGGCCCACATAAAATAGTTAAAAAATCAACTTCTAGTATTTTTCAACATTTCCGATCAATTGCAATTTTTGAAAAAATTTCTTTTCACATCCTTTAGTAAACTAATTGCTCTAGCTTCCCAAAAAAGTTCAAATAGTATAGTACAATATTGAAAAAGTCTTCTTTAGAGCGGTCTTGAACTTTTGTCCGCTACTGTATGTCATAACCTTCTTGCCTTTGAAACAGCACATGTTTCAGTTACATATCTACCATCATGGACTAAAGTTTCTTTCACGTGTAACTCCCTAATTTTTGTTTTAAATGTGTTTGTCCATTTTTCACACAGCAAGTATGTATATGAAGTTTATTTTCTCTGTTTTTTTTTTAACCACACGCTTGTTAAATAATTGTTATCCTATTAAAAATAATTTTTTTGTTTTCTCTTCATATTTTTCAGTCGCAAAAATGTCTCTTTGAAAAAGATCCAAATAGGGATCGAAACGTTAGAAACATGCTTAAATAATTGCACATTTGTTGTTTTCTATAAATGATCGAACCTAGGATATCATTCAATTTATTATATACTAAATTTCGATCGAGTAGAATTTACCGTTTATAAAATATTTATATTCGAGTACTCTAGTACAGTTATAAATAATTTACGTCTTCTTCTTCTTTATTTTTCCGTCGAATTTCGACTTCAACGAACTCGTCCATGCTCGCTGGTAGTGCCGAGAAGCGAACTAATCCTGAGACTGAGAATCTCAGCAACTTCTCACATCCGTGGGTGTCGAGACGAATGTTTTCGCGCAGCCGACAGTCCCAACTTTCCATCCCAGACTATTCGACAATTCACTTTCCAGTCGAGCGAGTTCGCCAGCGCCCTCCTTCTCTACGACGATGCTGCATCGCATTCCGAGCTAAGTGCAATCGTGTGTGCACCGCCCGTTCGCATAGGGGAAAGAGGATATAACTTGTATCGCGAATGCGAGCGACTTCCCAGTCATTACGAAACCGAGATGCTTGAACAAACGAGACTGTTATGCGAAGAGGTGTGTCGAACAGTTTAGCCCGTTGTTTATTTACATGTCGCATGCTCCGTTAGACTTCCCGAATCCAAGGGGTGATCTACGAGCGTACTCCGATTACCTGGCTGTGTTCGGTCGCAGGTACCATTTTATATATTTTTTTTTTATTAGAAAATCTCATATGAGATTTATTTCAACATAATTGTAATGCAATACATAGAATACAGTATACAGGGTCATCCGTTTTTAAACGGACAAACGTAAACCAGCTATAAAGAACCCCAAATGGAACAAGTTTTACCCCTGCCACTTTTTTTGTTTCGGCCATGATTTCTAGAAAATTGCAAAAAACCATAATTTTTTTAGTTCACATAAACTTGAATATCTCGGGACTCCAGTGATGAATCTTGATGACTTTTTCTTTGTTGTGTTGAAAATAAACAGGAGCATCTTTTTTTTGTTCCCAAAATTTTTTTGTATTCCAGAATTTTTAGTCAAGGAATTTGACGGGACTTAAGTTTTGGTAAAAGAGCACGTTTATTCCAAGAAAATATCATCCATTGAAGTCACGCATCCTGGAACCGTTCAGATAGCTACAGTCCGATCCAGAAAAAACCAAGATTCGAAGGTCATACAAAAAAATTTTGGGAACAAAAAAAAGATGCTCCTGTTTATTTTCAACAAAACAAAGAAAAAATCATCAAGATTCATCACTGGAGTCCCGAGATAGTTTATGCGAACTAAAAAAATTATGGTTTTTTGCAATTTTCTAAAAATCAAGGCCGAAACAAAAAAAGTGGCAGGAGTAAAACTTGTTCCATTTGGGGTTCTTTATAGCTGGTTTACGTTTGTCCGTTTAAAAACGGATGACCCTGTATATGTATAGAAAAGAATACATACAACACAAAATACAAAAACCACAAAACAGAACAGGACACAGAAAGAACATAAATAATATAACAAAGACACGAGAATGATAGTAACGGTATAAACAAACACTTATACTTTAAGTCCGCAGCTCTTAAAAAATGAAAGTACAGGGTGTCCCAAAATTCCTTCAACATCCGGAAATGGGAGGTTCCTGAGATCATTTGAAGCGATATTTTCCTTTGTAAAAATAGTGTACGCAGCTTTGTTCAAGAGTTATTAACAAAAAAGCAGGACCAATCACAGTGCGTCTACAGCGGATTGATTCTAGCTCGACCAACGGCAACACCGCGCTAAGTGGGACCTGTCCTTACGTAGGACTCTGATTGGTCCGTATTTTTCGTTAATAACTTCTAAACAAAGCCACGGACGACATTTTTGCAAAAAGAAATGTTTCTGCAAATGATCTAAGGAACCTCTCATTTCCGGATGCTGAAGGAATTTTGGGACACCCTGTATATAACGACAGGCCTTGATATTAGGTTTAGCTATTAATATGGAGACATCCATTGGAAGCTGACCATTTTATATTATCGGTATATCTTTTTTTGAAAAACATTTTCTAAATATTTACGATCTAAAGTTAAAGAAAAATTTGTCCCCTCGAACATTCTGAAAAGTAAGCTTTTCATCATCATGTAACGACATGCAGTTATTCATGAATTTATTGCTGATTCGCCATTTACTAATATAAACCTTTTATCGTATTTCGTTAAACAAATGGATATTACCCCAGATAGCACTCGGACATCCTATGTACGTCCAATGGACGTATGGACGTAAATTGGACGTACATCGAACATCGAATGGACATCCGTGCTATCTGGGACAATGGTTCGATGAAATTAAATATTGTTGTGTTCAATAAAATTGTATATTATTCTGCTTCAATGAAATTGAACATTGTGATGGTGCAATAAAATTGAGCATCGAGGTTCAGCGTTAAAATATCAAAAGAATTAATAAAAATAAAATTCCATTTTACATGAACAAACCCAAAAGATTCAATAAAAATCCAATCTAGTCAGTATCGTGAACAAGTAGCCCCATAAAATTTCATCGAAACAACCGATGAAGTCTGGATAACAGTCTCCTTATCTGCACATAAACGCATTTATAGCATCGGGAATGACATCGATGGGGAGGGAGGTCTGTCGAATACGC
This sequence comes from Lasioglossum villosulum, assembly GCA_963971365.1. Classification (NCBI taxonomy): domain Eukaryota; kingdom Metazoa; phylum Arthropoda; class Insecta; order Hymenoptera; family Halictidae; genus Lasioglossum; species Lasioglossum villosulum. Next base: position 14,749,472 of record OZ020498.1, read on the forward strand.
AAACAGTCCGCAGTATATGGATTACTATGGAGAGGCATAGTTCGCCTAGTCCGCGTTCGACGAAATGGATTGCAGCCGCCCCCACCGCCGCCGATGGATAGCGACGAGAGCGTGTATCGCGCGGTGTGCCGTGTCCTGTTTAACTTTGATTTCGAGAGAAAGACAATGCTGGAAGGAAAAGCATCGCGGTTCGATGCGCGATCCCGCGAGCAATACTCGAAATACTGTGGCATACTCTCTTTTCATTCCTCGCTCGAACCCCATATCCACTTTCCAGGTCACCGGGTTCTCTCTCCCTCCACTTGGCATTCGACTGTTCGCGGATTTTGCTACTCTCCATCACCTGACGTTCGCCGCAGGTGAATCCCTTCCGTAGACGCCAAGAAAGACGAGCAGAGAAAGAGAGGAGAGCTCCAGGCTCGTGATTATAACATTTTCAAGCTTCGGAAATTCGTCGGAAAATTCTATCCATTCGACCTTTTCAATGGAATAATGTTCAACGCCGCTATCTCGGGGCTTCGTAATTTTAACTTCTCGTATTCCGATAAAGAAAAGGCTGCTTCGTATTCTAAACTGATTTACTCATCACCGAGAAAAATGGACCGGCGAAACTTCCGTTTATAGCAAAAATCGGAATTCGATGAAATCTGGAAAATTGAAGATATTCTATATAAAATAGAAAGTCGGTAAGTCGGTAAGGTAGAGCGCGACATTGAAATGATAACAAAAATTGTTTTCGATGCGCCAAAAATCCTTCTGGCAATCGTCATTTTAGTAAAAAAAGAACCTATTCTCAATATTTCATCGAATTCTGATTTTCGCCATAAACGGAAGAACAGCCAATGGACCTTGGTCTTTCATTGCTATTGTTACTGCTGGGCCACAGATCTTTGCACAGAATCAAAATTTTCTGGTAAAAACGACAACTAATAACATGTTCCTCCCGTCATTATCGTGTTACAATTATTATACTCCGAGTTTCAATGAGATATTTGATGCAGGCTTCAAGAAATTGAAGGTAACACACTTTCTTCAATTCTTTTAATCTCTGCACTGTTTTAAATCATTTACTTGCTTCTCGGATATTCATCAAAACAGATCCTGTATATATAATTCAGACAATTTTAATTTGGATCAAATTCACAGTCTAATAATCTCGTTGTCTGAGAAAAATGATCTTATATTTAAAAAGTGCTTGGTCACGAAATTAATTCTTAAGATTAATTCTAACGTGACCAATATTTAACAACAACAATTATATAAAAAATAAATAGATGAAACACAAGAAAAAAGAACAAATCAACTTTTATGTAACCCCATTTACTTGTAATTCCAGCAGACAATTTTTATTTTCCACAAAGATCCGCGGTCTAATTACGACAAACAAAATTGTTTTAATAAAAACTTTAGTTAATGTTATCGGCGTACAGGTTCGATCAATTGTTAAACCAAGCAATTTTGCAATTCAGAAAATTCTCGACGTTTCGATCCGGATATGGACCATTTTAAAGAGGAAAGTTGTGTTTGTAAAATAATGTAAACTGTAATAAATGCTAAAAAACAATGAGATACTAGCCAACAAAATTACGTCATACTTGCTATGTATAAAAGAAAAGAAAAGTGTAAAATAAATAATACACGTGGTTGACTACATGCTGTAAAATTGTTTTATGTTTGTCAACACGTGAAGATCCAACGTCAGATAAACCGACGCACAGTGATCCTTTTTCAGCGATTTAGCTGGCCAAAATTATTGATAATTTTTAATGATTCCGCAACGTTTTCAAATCACATATAATATCGTTTTTCATTTGTTTAAGTATTTTTAAAACATTTTTTAAGACTTTCAATATTTTTTGGTACGTTTTTAAGTAAAAAGCAATATATTATTGAAGTAAAAAGCCTGCCCGCTTGGCGCAAAAAGGGTGTCAATTCGTTTAGCCAATTTTTCTTTTACTGTAAGCCCAAACCATTGACAATTACAACCGTGTTTAAAAAATACCTGGACGCATTCGGAAGTACAACATAATCACTCATGAAGTGTTACGATCGTAACAAATATTATTTACATACTAATCATGTTGAATTGTAAATAATTACTTGCAAAACTTTCATACTGGAGAAAAGGTGTACAACTTACTTGAAACATAAAAAACTGTCTCATCGAATTTTAGCAGCAAGATCCGTACTACGAAAATCTCTAACTTTCGATGAAGTACAGCATTTGATGGGTGCTTGAATGATAAAAATAATATCAGTACATTGCCTCCCGTGAACACTATCCTCCCTATAATATTAATATTTTTCTTAGTATACTTGATATTTCAGCGTTAATGATCATTTATAATTTTCTTAAAAAATGTAAAATTAAGATCTAACGATCACCATTTATACTTATTTTTCCTTATATTATGTTAATATCTAATTAGTTTTCTGAAAATATTATATTGTAAGTCATAATATGTTATAATGTATGCTATATAAACCAATCATGGTTTACGGCATCAATAAATAAATAAATAAATATTAATCTATATCAAGCAACAAAAATTTCACACTTCAGGTAAAATTTTGAAATCCATTTTTGTCCAGCTAAATCGCTGAAAAGAACCAATGTGCGACGAATTCAATATTTTCTTCGGAGAGTTCAGTTAGGTGGAAAATCCGTACAAATAATTTTGTCATTTGTCGGATAGCGCGAACGCTCGTGTCGTCATTAACTGTCACGATCCGCGACAAGTGGCAGATCTCTATCTATCGGAGGGTGGAGTAAAAAGCATCAGTGTGGCAATGAACGAGCATCGATTTTCCCGCGCGGCCTCGTTCCCAATACTTTCAACCGGTGTTCCTTCCTCCGGTCGATCGATGTATCGTCGCCCGACTGCTGCTAAATATTTCAGCGGGCCGACTGATCTTCGTTTCGTATTCCTACTCCACCGTATATTGGCGCGGTTACATCATCCTAATGGACAAGATGTCGCGAGTAAATGCAGCCGATCGATCTACACTCGCTAGTACGGTCACACGTGTCTCAGTACACGTCGTGCACCATACAATCCCGCTGCCGAATGGACGGCGAAAATGACAATGAACTTGGACGGGTTAATTAACTTCCAGCTTTCAATGTATGTCTCCATATTAATAGCTAAACCTAATATCAAGGCCTGTCGTTATATACTTTCATTTTTTAAGAGCCGCGGACTAAAAAGTATAAGTGTTTGTTTATACCGTTAGTATCATTCTCGTGTCTTTGTTATATTATTTACGTTTCTTCTGTGTCCTGTTCTGTTTTGTGGTTTTTGTATTTTGTGTTGTATGTATTGTTTTCTATATACAGTAATTTCTCGATCTATGACCAGAAAACGGGGGTTTTAAATGTCATAGATCGTAAAGGGTATGCTATTTTTTTCTCGGAATCGATCGCGCCGTAACTTCAAAAGAGTGCCGAACATAGAGAAGGACAGAATGATACACGGATCGGATGACCGAGCGGGCCGTCGTCATCGACGCAGTTTAAAAGCCCGCGTCTCATTCTTTCCAACACACTGTCCTTCCTTGTAAGTAAAACTTTTATCATCAATTAAACCACCAAATACAGTTGGAATTATATCGTGTTTGGTATTGTCGTAATCAGAAAAACACCAGAAATAAGATAGTGAAAGACTTATAACAAAATAATGAATATTAAGGGCCTTGAAAATTCGATTCATTTGAGTCAATGTGTGGTGCTCACACCGATATACACAAGCCGAGATCAATCATCGCCGCTCTGCGACGCGGCACGGCGTTGCCCGGCAGGGTAAGCTCTTGTCATAGATCGTAAAGACATCCCCGGTCATAGATCGCGAAATTACTGTATACTGTATTCTATGTATTGCATTACAATTATGTTGAAATAAATCTCATATGAGATTTTCTAATAAAAAAAAACTTGGACGTGTGCCGCACTGGATCAGTGTTGGACAATTGTTAGTTGAAGTGATGAACAAACTCAATTAAGTTGAGAACGTCAACTGTTCACTGTGTGGCTCCTGCATTTTCCGATCAATGCAAACGAATTTAATTTTTCTATAAAAATCTCCAAGTTATACGTCACTTATCAAATTAACGTACTGTATAAATTCTACTTAATGAGATTCTTCTGTAAGGGATAATACTCGGGGAGGATTGCAAAATGATTTTATAAATAAAATGTTTGCAGTTTCATACAGGACGAATCACTTAAAATGATCATTTCTATTAAATATAACTATATCGTGATATCGTGTGGTTCAGACTGTACACTATTTTGTGATCAACACTAAACCTACCCAGCCTTAAAAGTAACTGGTACATGATCCCTTATGAGAACCACAAGATTGATTTTAATTTAGACTTTGTGCGGTCCGTATTGTAATAAATGCTCTTCTACAGACATCTATATAACCATTCGACTTAAAATCAATTTCATTATTTCAATAATTGTAAAATAAAAAATCTGGAACCTGTCATTTTGACCAGTAGCTGTAGGTTTAGTGTTAATTTTAGCAAGCATATGCACATCAAGTGTGTAAAGAGATACAATTAAACCGGTGAATTAAGAATAATACTCGCTATGACGTCAAGAAGTTTCAGAGCGAGCGGTCCAATTCCGAAATAAGAAATTTTCGTTCCGGATTTAATTCGCGGAGATGACGGAACGCTTTCAGCGTCGCTTAAGCGAAATTCGTTGGATAAACTCGTCGAGGAGTAGGAGAGGTGCGCGAATACAAAATAGAGTTTTAACACATAAAAGCGGATAGAATTTAAATTCGTCGAACAGCGGTCCCGCGAATGCGGGAAACGCAATATGTGCGCGGGAGAAGCCGCGAATCAAAAGTTACCGGAATAAATTACCACCGGCTGAGAGACGAGCGGATTTTTCGAATCAAACTTTCCTTTCTGGGAAAAACGCTTTACTGAAAATACGATCATTATCTCCGGAACGACTTCCGCAAAGAGTTTGTCTTCTGAGAAGTATATCATTTGCGGGCGAGCGACAGTGTATTCCAGGGTTCGATGTATGCTTCAGGGTTATTCTGCGTGGAACGGTGAGTCCAAAGTGTGTAACACATTTCATCAATATGGGACTTTATTAATGAAAAATAAATCAATCATTGTTCCCAAGTGGTATCCTCAGTAAGTTTGCCCTTCATGACACAAATCGACTCCACAAGTGTCCTACAAAGTATCCCAGAACTTCCAACAAAGATTGTAGCGTCGCTGTTTGATGTGCGCGACGTGTGCCGGATCTGTGCCCGCCAAATTAATCTTGGTCCAGTAGTTCAAATGTTATTGTTGAGAGGTTACGTGTAAATAACTATACACGTGGACGGTGGAAGAAAATATATTTAGTAAAGAGAAGATGCTGTAGGATGTGTTAACAAGACGGTTGCACGATTAGAACTGAAGCCCCAAACCCAAGGGCGGTGGTACGTACCTTCATACCTGAAGGAAGGACAGCACGGTAAGATTGAGGGGAATCAGGTATTCCCCAATATTTCAAGGATGTGGGGTTTTCCAGAAAGGCCTAACGTTTTACCTTGACAGTTATAGAAAACGCAAAAGACAATAATCGATTCACAGTACAATAAATACGTTAAATGAAGCGTTTCGTCCCGGACCTGCTAGTGGACTCATCAGCAAGGCTGATCTAGCAGGTCCTGCCTTATACGCGCGCAGATTTGAATGATTCTAAAGAGAATTGAATCGCGACAATGTATGACGCTCGCGGATCTGATAAGATGCAGTGATTGTTCCGTCGCGTAGGAACCATACACGTGGATTTCTTCCGATTGATATTTATGGTCCGTTCGTGCCTAAAGACCGTCTTCGAGAATTAAGCAAACTAGGGTCATTCGACGACCAGTCGAGGCATCTGGCCTAATGTTTAGCTTTTCTCTACACTTAAAATACAAAGTGTCATAAATCTAGTCCTTCCGAAGGACCACCCGTGAACCGTACCGTGTCAAATTACCGAGTTTAGATAACGCCCCACTCCTCCTTCCCAGAGCCTCATTCAGAGCCACGGTTAGGAGGTCCTAACTGTCAAAAGTGTACTGATTGGAAAATGCAACTTTCTGCAGGAACCAATCAGTGCATCTTATTTCCTGCTCGAGAAGCCTGACGAACATCGCGTTGAGACCGCGTTCATCAGTTTAGTCTTGTCAATCATTCGCGTCACTTTAACTCGGGTTACGGCAGTTGGTTGTCCAACGATCAGGACACGCGTCAAACGGGATCGCATCTTTATCAGATCGGCGAGCGCCATACATTGTCGCGATTCAATTCTGTTTAGGATTATTCAAATCTGCGCGCGTATAAGGCACGACCTGCTAGATCAGCCTTACTGATGAGTGCACTAGCAGGTCATACAAACATCATACCAACATCATACAGCGACGTTACACTGATTGTTTCCTGCAAAAAGTTGCATTTCCCAATCAGTACACTTTTGACAGTTAGGACCTCCTTCCCGTATCACTGAATGAGGCCCTTGGAAGGAGCAGTGGGGCGATCCCTGAATCGGTCACCGACGCGTCTCGGTAATTTGACACGGTACGGTTAACGATCGCGGGTGATCCTTTGGAAGGACTAGATTTATGACACTTTGTGTTTTAAGTGTAGAGAAAAGCTAAACATTAGGCCAGATGCCTCGACTGGTCTTCGAATGACCCTTGTTTGCTTAATTCTCGAAGACGGTCTTTAGGCACGGATGGACCATAAACATCAATCGGAAGAAATCCACGTGTATGGTTCCGACGCGACGGAACAAAGATCGTGTGTGTAGGATGATTCTACACAAAAAAACTGCGTAAAAAACGTAGACCAACTTTTCCCCGTATCAATCAACATAAGCGAGTAAGACGACACTAAAGCTCGTCTGACCACAACCGACCGAATCACCTTTTCCCAATTTGCTCGGCCACAGTCCACATTCAAACTCGATTTTCTCAAAAACGAAGCAGCAAACGAGAAAACTTCTTTCCACACATTCTCCTCATTTTTTTCCGGTAGAATGGGCCTCTCTAGGTTTGCCTGTTGCGAGCAACACGGTAGCGACGCGTCGTGTATTATTCAACCGACTGGTAGCGCGAAACAAAATTCGCTCGGTAAAATTTGCATCTCCTCGACGCGAAATTCGCGAGAAAACGAACCTGGCGCCCTTTGGCGGGCCGCGTGGATTTCCCGGAGGGCAGGTGAATTCGAAAAGGAATCCCCGCATTTCCTGAAACATTTTCGCGAGACGAATCGCACCGAGAAAGTAGACGCTCGTAATTAAAAGTTGCGCGAATTATCCGGTCTTTCGTGTGACCACAAACTGGCGGCGCATATTTAGGGGAAAGGAGGGCATGAGGGCATGACACGATAGGGGCGCAGATTTAACGGGCCCGGAGCTGATTTAACATGCTCGAGTGCGGTTAACCCAAACGCGCGAAAGCGCGGTGAAAAGTTAACGGCCCCGCCGAGGGAGCCTGACCGGAAATAACGGGGTGCAGGGGAACAAGGGGATGTCCAGGGGACAGAGGGATGCGCGGAGAATTGGGTAGTATCTAGGGAAAGGGGTTCACGAAATAAAGAATTGCCACTGAAATTTCCACGGTCGGTTTTGTCGGCTGGTTGCGGCGTCCCGAGTTTTTCGATGAAAAACTGCGGCTCCCCGCCGAATAGCTATAAAGTATAACTGTTTAAAGTGGATGGGACAACCGGCCGAGTCCCGTTTCCACGCCAGAAATAGCTGCGGCTCCTACTCTCAATATTGCACAATGCAATTTTCATCGAGCACACGCGAACCGCCGCGCTGAGCCGGCGCAACGCTGCAGCTATGCAATCGCCGACGTTGCTGTTACTCGCTACGATACACCTCGCAACGAAGCTACTGCGAACCTATTTCTTTTTCGGTGTTTGGCGTTCCAATGGAAATACCAGATTTCAAGTTGGCGGCGCGATCGTCGAAATGATTTTGCGATCACACCTGTGGCTGCGGGAAAATTACTTTTTGGAAGTAATATCGAAGAAGATTGAGTTAAACGTAGTATGCGTTGAACATGACTATATCAAAAAAACTTCCATACCATCCCAGATAGCACGGACATCCATTGGACGTCCGATGAACGTCCAATTTACGTCCATACGTCCAGTGGACGTCCAGTGTGGATAATTCAACACAATAGCAGCATTTCTAAATGTCTGCGTGCTCAACAAATTGCTAGATGTTCGAGAGTGTCACACGTAGATGTACTCAATTTTGTGTGGACAAAATGGAAAAGGTAACAAAAATATTCCAGATCGGAGGAAAAGCCTGAATTCTAGAATCAATGCAGCTTCAAGTGCAAAATATGGTCGTGACGTAACAATTTTTTATTCATCTGTGTTCCGTCACGCAGGAACAGGACATGTGGGTTTCTTTCGAACAATGTTTATGGTGTTGTATAACCGATGTTTGTTTGTTTATAAAATATGTTTATTTACACAAAATATATACACTTAGAAAACATAGGAAAATAACTATAATCTAGGCCGCGAGTGTCGAGAGCGGTGATTTTAGGGTTGGAAGTCCGAGTAACCGATATAACGTGACGGTAGGTAACGCGACTTACGCTCTGTCCAATTGGTCCGCAAGGGAGCACCTTGAAGCAGAGTATTTCCGTTCGTTGGTCGTCCGGTTAGCTGTCCTCACAGGGGAGCGGCTTATCAGAGCGAAAAACTCAGGAAAAGGAGTACTCACTTTACGGGTCAGTGCCTTTTTATCTACGTTTGAGGGTGGACCGCCAGTGGTAGGGGTAGGTCCCAGTAGGGTGAAGGTAGTGGGGATGCGACAGAGGCGCTACTCTGGTGGGCGCACGGGGTAACGTAGGGCTTCGTGCTATAGTTGGCATAATAAATGATCCAAAATGTCAGTGCGGTTACGAGTCTCAGGATATTGACCATGTGTTATGGCAGTGTCCCTCGTTTGATGAAGGTAGGTTGGAGTTTATCAGGCAATTACAGAAACTGTATCTTTTTCTTCCACTCTCATGCAATGTTTTACTCTCCACTCCCACGGTGGAAATATGTAAACTAACTTATTCGTTTCTGAAAGACTGTGAGTTAAAAATTTAAAGTATATATATGTCGGGGCGTGCTGACATAGGCAATGATTTGAAAATTTGTATTATTATTATTAATGTCGTGTTTGTTTTATTGATTGTAATTTATAAATTTGTGTTACTGTTACGTTTGTTTTATTTTTGAAGAAATGCGAGACAAGGTCCTTTAGGAAAATGGTTTAGGTCCTCGTTGAACGTGACCACGGGTGGTAGAATGGACACGTTCCTGATGGTTACAGTGTATATGAAAACAGGATAATATCAATGAGATATTGATTGATTTGCGTTGTCAAGAGAGTAGTCTTTTGATATAGACAAAATCAACTAGATTTTGTCGAGACTAGACGTGTAAGGATTAATTCTACAGCACCCGTGAGCTCGTTGACGCATTTATATAGTATAATAATGTATTAAAAAAATAATGTACGTCAAAATAATCTCGAAATTGAGATTCTAATTGCATTAATAAAAAAAAAATGTTTATGGTGTGTTCGTGACTAAAAATCTTCCTCGAACATTAAATAAATAAGAGTCATTCAGCGACCGTTCGAGGCATTGCCAGATGCCTAGTTCTTTATACGCTTTAAGGACAACGGGCCATAAATTTGTCCCCCCGAACGATAACCCTAGGTAGTGTCACATTACCGAGGCCCGTCGTCGATCGAGTCAAGTATCGTTTCACTCCTCCTTCCCAAGGTTCCTTGTGAGCTATAGGAAGGAGATCTAAACAATCAAAGTGTGCTAATTGGTAAATGCAGTATGGCGGCGACAGGCCAACGCCACGTCCCCGCCAATTGTTTAGGTTAAAACATAGTTTGTATGAATGAGTCCGGTTGTGTGTTAGCGACGAGAGCATGATTCAGTTTGCGTGCTGTGTGTTAGCATCGAAAGTATGGATCAGGTTGCGTCTGTGCGATAGCGTCGAGAGTGTGTTTAGATGATTGGGTTGAACGTCGCGAAGGGTCTGAATGTTTAGTTTAGTTTACAGTGAGAATGAGCTGCGTGAATGAATAAAGGATCTTTGTTCGTGAGAATGCGTCAACGAGCGAATGGCTAGTTCGTAAGCGTAACTTAGTAGTCTTAGTCGAGCTCTCGTCGAGAACGGTCAAGCGGGCTACATAGTTGACCGGTTTCAATAAAGTCACAAAGTATAACCACAGTGTGCAGTACCTGATTGTCATCCCTCAACCAGCAATAATCACGGTCCCAATCGCGACAGTAACCCACTTTCAGCAGCTTTTGGCAGGAACCAATCAGTGCATTTTCTGTATCATCGCGTACGAACAAGAAGTCTAGTTCCGACAGTTCATTCTTAGCTTTCGGACAAGCATCATTTGAATCCATGGATAGACAAGTACAACGCACCGGACAACTACCACCTTTCCTTTTTCCTCTACTATTTTCCTCTACTATTTGAATAGCACACGTATGATAATTCTTACATATTTGCTACAAGTAGAGCAAGCACAAAAAGTAATAATGATCGAACCTAAGCGCCGTAAAAAAATTCCAATTATCCAATATTATGATCGAGAAAAATTAGAAACTATTATAGACAATTATCAATATGAGAAAGTTCAGTTTTCGATAAAATGTCATTGAATTTCTCGATCTGGACCACTGTGCGGCCGTTGTCTTGTCATTTATTCAGTACAAGCTTCAAGACTTTGCATTACGGTATTTCGTTGTGCAGAGAACAGAACAAACGTGCTAGATACCGCTCGCATCATTCCAGACCCTTTGCGTGTGCTAGCGTATAAGGCAGGACCTGCTAGAATTGCCTTACTGACGAGTGCACTAGCAGGTCCGGGACGAAACGCTTCTTTTAATGTAATCCTTTTCACTTCTAACAATCGTTGTCTTTTGCGATATCACCATAACTTAGATATCACATAATCCGTTGAACCAGCTACCTAAGATTAATTTGGCGGGTAGCAGGGCTCGTGCGAGTGCATTCGCGAGTCGTCGCGTCCGCAGTTGAAAACCGGGCTCAAGCCTTACAACCTCGAGAGGAATCCATCCGCGCAACACCCGCGAGTGTCCTTCAAACGACACGACGCAACATCTAAAAGAAGCACATTAAAAAGCATCCAGACGGAAAATCCATACTGAAGAACAAAAAATAGTTGCTTGAAGATTTGCAGCCTACAAGTACTGTATACGCCCGTGGTCGATTTGTGAAATCATTCGGGCCTTGTGATATTTGCACAGCGAGGTGTCCGCTAGTAATTGTATATGTCGAAGGACCACCTTCCGATTGAGGAAGGACAGGGATGTGACATTCGGTATTGAATATGGCCACTGCGCCGGCGAGGCCTAGTAAGATGTGTCGAGCGAGTATAGTGCGAAATGCGAAAAGCGGGCCCCTATAGTCGCATAATACTAGCTATTTTTAGTTGAGAACGGGTTTAAGTCCCTCGAGGGTGAGTTTATGAGAATTTTCTCATCCTCTAAAAAAAAAGGGATGTGACAAGTACTGTGAACTGGTATATTTACACTATATATGTATATACAGGATTTGAGAGCTATTACTGGGGTGAGGTACTGTCTGAATGTAGTTAAGTTAAATCACGATATTAATGAAATGGCGCGGTGCGGTCTAGTCTGCAAAACTACGATGTTACTAAGGTGAAGGCGCGGTGTAGTGTAACTGAAGGACCGAGGGTTCGCTTATTTATCTCATTGGTCCTCCCTACTTCTAGAGATTTGGGGAGGTGGGCGGCGATGGGCATAGTCCCTAAAGCGGTCCCAAGGCGTTGCTAAAAATGAACATTTGGCAAGCAAACCTTGGGTTTTACAGTCATCTGCAAAACAGATGCGCTGCAGCTTCAGCGACGCAAGCGAACTAACCCCAGGAAAAACAACAGTTTAATCCCTTTACAGCAAGGGTCAGTATCGACGGGACCCAGGTACGGACGGGTATAGCATGAAATTAAGGGGCGCCGACAGGCCCAACGCCATAGCCAAAAACTATGAAAAGTCACGTACCGGGGCCGGTGGACAATAGCGCAGTCCCTATCATAAAAAGCGTCCAGCGTGGCCGCTACAAGTACACAGCAAACGGTGCAAACGTTTTCCATGAAAATCTCGCTAGAAATTTTCGGCGGGTCTCGGAGAGATCCGAGCAATTTTTAATTAAGCCCACGGCTTCGCTGTTCGTAGCACGAAGGGCTCGGTTCAACGCGGTTCGATCCAGTCCCAGCGATCTCCGATTAATCGGGCGCGTTTCCACGGAAGATCGATCAAAAGATCGACTGTCGGACGCACCATATCGCCGAAACCCGGTCCCTGGGAGTTCTCTCGTTGCGTCTGTTTCGCGAATTGACCTAAGCACGCGTGTATATGCCCGAATGCGTGTGCGTGCGAATGCGCGTGCGTCCACGCGTGCATGCGTGTCTATTGGAGGGAAGTTCCGTGTCACCGGCAGGCGGCGTGGGGTTCTCTGTGCAAGCTCGCTGCACCTGCACCTGCAGCTGCACCGACTATTTCGATATTAACGAGTGATCGAATTGCTCCCCAGCTAAGCCCGAGCCGACGAGTTGTTCCATTCTAGTTTGCGGACGTTCATGCTACCGACAAAGGGAATCCCGTCACATTGTCGACCTCGATGAACTGAAAAATATTGCGCCGGCTCGGAACACCGGTTGTCGACGAGAAATCCCGTCGTGTTTCAGATCGTCCGCATTTCTTGATAACCCATGCACCCCTGATTGGAAGCACGAAAGCGTTTGGCAATTGACAGGCTCAAAAATTTTTAAGAAACCTACAGATCTTGAATAAGAAGTGTAATTTCATTGATTCGACGTCATTCTTTTGAATCAGTTGCAGTAAATGAAAGACTTCAGTGGACATCCAATTCCGCATCTGTTCTCAATTTAATTTAGAAGAAGCTCAAAATTCTTAGGCAAATCTGTGACTGGTCCTGAGCATTGTTAACTGTGTAATTGTTGAATGAGTCCACCGTCCTAAGACATGATCATTTTTTTCGATTTGTTGCTAAGAACCCCTACAAAGTAAATTTCGGAGATCAGAGTGGAACACAATTTTTCCATAACACAATGGAAGATTCCAGAGATGGGAATCAAATAGAGGACTAATAGTTTCAATAAAATAGTATGCCAGTAACTTTTAAATTATTTGATAATCCTCCTAGTACGGTACTCTATCCACGAATTTCCGTCAGAAACGACACTGCGGCAACCAGCACAAAAAACGCCGAATAACAGAGGACTGAATGGGGATAAATGGACACTGACAGTCTCGCGGGAGCTCGTCGAATTTCTCTGACACGAAAAGACGATGAGAACAGTGTGGTGGAACGAAAGAGACAATGTTCCCGGCTAATCGGAAGCGAGCGGGTTCTTTTGAACGGTCCCTGGTCGCTAGGAGACGCGAGAGTTTTCTGTTTACGGGGGAAATAAATCTCTCGGTTCTCTGTTCCGTTCTCAATTTTCCGCGGCGGATCACGAACAGCGAGCGGAGAGGTGTCCCGAGGAATAAAGTATCCAACAGAATCGCTAATCCGGCTGCAAACACGGCCGATATTGGGCCACCTGTTTGCACCGACCGCAATGTTTACGATGCGCCGGGGCCGGTGCGGCGGGACAGGAGAGTGTAACGCGATTGCCGGAGCAATATTTTTAATAAAGAACGCTCTGATGTGTCGACGACACCGTCGACACCACCGGGGCGCGGTGCCCAACGTTATTTCGCTCCCTCGCCCTCCGCGATTCTTTTTAGCCCCGTTTTCAATACGCCGCGCCGTGCCGCGTCGCCCGTCGCGTTCATTTCGCCAAGCGTACCGGCACAAGAAGCGACGTGACTACAATTTCCACGGGAAAACTCGAAACTGATTATGCGAAGCTGCCGGGAAATTATTAGGAGCCGAGTAAATGTCTTTTTCATCGCTACTATGTGCGCGAAACAGCGATATTTTATACGGAGATCGATACGCAAACGTTCATCTTCTTTGCATTTCTTCACATCCATTTTATCTTGTATCCTACTCCTTTTCGGCGTGAATTTTTCCTCCTTCATTTGGCGAGATTGTATGATTTCATTTAGACGTGCTCTTCATTTCTACTAAATCGAACCTCGTCTCTCTTTGCGTTCCTTCCGTTCCATTCTTTCTGGTATTTCATTATTTTGTTCAGTGACTTCTTTCAAATTAATTTAGACGTGTCGTTTATTTCTATTCTGTCTTGAATTTCATTGTTCAGTCTGTACATTTTTCCTTCCTGTGTTTGATGAGATTAATTGTGTATCGGCGCACAAGTTCGATCAATGATAGAAACACCAGCAATTTTGTAAATTAATTGAAACACTTTGGTGAGATTATTTGAACTAATTTAGTCGTATATTTTATAGTAATAGTTCGTTTTTACGACTGTGATTTTTATTCGTTCTTTTTTTACACATTTTTTCGCTTGTATTTGGTAAAATTGTTTGAACTAATTTAAATTATTTTTTTATTCCGACGGCTGGATGGGTTGGATAAACGATCACTCTCGTGCGGAAATCTATCTCTGAACTGTATTTTTTCTTATATTTTACTAGTTTAGAGGTCCTTTAATCTGCTGTGTTTAATCACACTATTCGGATTCGTTTAAACGTATTTTTTGATTCTGCGAGTATTCGGTTGGTAGAGTAAATCTTATCAGTAACATCGATATACTCGTATATTCTTTTTGTATGTGGGTCTGTATTTCCTCACGTATTTTAGTTTCCTATTCATCGTTCTCTCTTGTGTGTCTTAAAATTTATAGAATTCGTATAAAATGGCTTTTCATATTTACTGTTATACAAGGTGCAATCGAATGACATGTATAAGCAGGCAGGGGGTGATTCTACATCTGGGTTTAAACCAAACGAAAGGAATAACATTTTTCCGTTTGAATCTACGATTTCGAGAAAATTGAGTTTGAAAATGCAGCAAATACGCGTGCTATTGAATGGGAATCGTCCGACGCGTCTGGTCATTACCGACCAATTTTACTGCCTGCATATATTAAAGCACACGAACTCGGCGCGGCGGATTCTTAAGGGCGTCGTCTGGTCAGCAGACGACACTCGCGCGTTGACGTGTGTGAGTGCACACATCGCTATATCACATATACGTACACGAAAATTGTAAGGATCCGGGAGTAGACTTCTGAGATCTTAATAATGCAATGACTGGATTTCTTAGTAGTCAAAATCGCTAGATGAAAGATCAGTCTAGGGTGCTAATTGGCTGAAAAGTCGTACTTCAATTAAAAATTCTGTACGTTTAATTCTACAAAAATCCAAGCCACAGTGAGGTTGACATTCAAATATAGTTCTGACATTTTCCGCTATGAGCGTTGATTTCTGTTTCATCTATGACGTCCTCATTGACGGGCGTGCTGTCGAATATTGCAAATCATAGCTCGTGAACGTAGAAGTACGACTTTTCAGCCAATTAGCACCCTAGACTGATCTTTCATCTAGCGATTTTGACTACTAAGAAATCCAGTCATTGCATTATTAAGATCTCAGAAGTCTACTCCCGGATCCTTACAATTTTCGTGTACGTATATGTGATATAGCGATGTGTGCACTCACACACGTCAACGCGCGAGTGTCGTCTGCTGACCAGACGACGCCCTTAAACTCGATTTTCTCGAAAACGAGGCTCAAATGGATAAATGTTGTTCCTATTTTCCGATTTATATTTACATGTAGAATCATCCCCCTGTCCGCTTGTAGGGGAGAGTTGCCAAAATCGTACTATCTAACGGATTTTTGATATATTTAATTAACAATACACATTTTTACTAAAACTGTTGTTCGCAATTACACTTTGATCATTGCAGAAATCTTCTAAATGAACATTGTACATATAAAATAAAATTAAAGGAGTGATTTAAGTCATTGTAGGAGACATTGTAAAAGTAAGATTTGGGACACCTATATCCTAAATCGTACAATCTTTATTTGGTAATAAATTTTGTTTTGACAGTATAATTTTCAATAATTTATTTTCTTATTATATTGAAACACAAAAGTATAAAAGCAAATAAACGTAATAATTGTTATAAAAAATATGAAATATACCAAATTGAAACAATAAACACTTAGAAAACATTAAAAGTAAAAAGGATTGCAAACATTTTGAACAATACTATATTTTGTCTTCTCTTTGGACACTGAATCATGTTTTCTAAACGCGTTTGATTGCATAGAAACCAAACCACTCGTCTTCGTGTTCTACAGTAATCATCGTCGGTGCCGAAATACTTGCAGATGATGCGTTGTAAAAAATTTGTTCCTTTCAATTTGTTTTTTTTTCATAGCATAGAAAATATAGGAAGTGTAAGTGTTAGTGGATTAAGATCTATGGGGATAAAATTTCAGTGTGATTTCTTAAATCGTACCAGTACAATTTAAGAATTTCAATTGCGGTACGATTTAGGAAACTAAGCGAACTAATAGAAATATTGTTTATCTAACATGAAAGATTATACATATATTATATTATAAACTTACTGTACAGATGGTGTATTAAATACATTTCAAAGAAAACACGAAATGTATTAATCAATTACAGTATTTAATTGAAATTTGTTTTATAATAATTGATTAAAATTTACATCGAACTTGAAATCTTCCGGCTTCTACAGGTTGGCGCGAAATCAATCGAGACAACACAAGTTGTGTCCTATATGACCAACACCACAAACGCCTTACATTTTTACCATTAGAAGTCGTAAACATTAATTGGTTACCAAATAAATGAGCCGGTACGATTTAGGTGACCTGTACCTATTAGGCAACTCTCCCATACATGTTATTCGGCCGGACCATGTATATTGTTCTAATCGATATATAGTCCTTGGAGAAAGCAATGGGAAAGAACATGCGTCGTGAAGGTATACAGGGTGTCCCAAAATAAGTGTAACTCCCGGAAATGGGAGGTTCCTTGGGTCATTTGAAGCGACATTCTCCTTTACAAAAATGGCGTCCGCGGCTTTGTTTAGGAGTTATTAACGAAAAACACGGACCAATCAGAGCCCGGCTATAGCGAACGGAGTCCGACTCGGCGATAGGTCCCGCTTAACGTGCTGTCGCTATTGGCCGAACCAGAATCAATTCGCTGTAGCCGTGCTCTGATTGGTCCGTGTTTTTCGTTAATAACTCCTAAACAAAGCCGTGGACGCCATTTTTGTAAAGGAAAATGTCACTTCAAATGACCCAAGGAACCTCCCATTTCCGGGAGTTACACTTATTTTGGGACACCCTGTATATGGGCGACCCTGCGAATGTGAGGACAGGTCCTCGGTCCGCTGAAATATATAAAATAAAGGTTAGAAAAGGGATATGTTAGGGTACAAATCGTTCGTTGTTGTCTCGAGGCTAGCTGACGCGACACTGCCTCTCCTACTCGATTTTCCAACAAAGGAGCCCTCTCCAATACCCTGTAATCGTATGAAAAAACGCAGCCTCCGACGCGCGACCGCTGGCACCTCTCAAGGGCTTTAAAACCCTCGTTTTTCAAATATTATTTTCTTTCTTGGGTGTTTAGCAAATCTCGTGGCTTCTTCCAGTAGCCTGACGGCCCCGGGTGGTCTCCTCGGTCCCTCCGTGCACGCTAAACCTTCATATCTGGGAAATATTCCCTACAATTATTGAGGTTTTATAGCGGCCTAAGATAGACGCTCCGCGTCTATCTTTACTCGCTTGGCTTGATCATGCATTACGGCACCTGTGCTGTTGCATTTCCGCCATCGAGATTCGCACATCCTCACCCCGAAAGAATTATTCTACAGCGTCACCCACATCTTTTACAATACGCATATCAAACTGATTTTATTACCCAGATAACAGATGTTTTAACAGTAGAAGGGGGAAGCTATGTATCCACCCTCAACAGGATACTTACTTCCACCCAAGATCCCAGGTTACTGGAGTTTTCTACCTCCAGGAACCATAAAAAAAACAAAAAACGCCGTTGGAGAAAGCCTAGAATAAATATGAACTTCGATTTCCTTTTCTATGTATTAATTTTGAACGATGAAGAATTTCATATCCATACAATAACAGAATAAGTAGTAGTGCGAAGGGTTAAAGGAAGCTTACATAAGTGACATAAGTCAACGAATGGTCCGTACGGACCGAACGATAAAATTTCAGTGTCGCAGTGTCCGCGATTGCGCGTTTCGCAAGAGCAGCCCTTTCGCGAAGAACGATTCCGCTCGCGAATCCGACGTGGATTGAGACAGGTCGGCAGAGAAAATCCGGCTCTTCCTCGCTGTGAAATCCCGCCCGAAACGACACTCGAGGATCCGATGATACCTCGACGATCGACCGAATCGCGAATCTATTCGATCTCCAGCAAGGTCTGCTCTCGATCCTCAAGGCGGGTCCATCAGAATTCCACGTCGCTCGAGTCATGTACTCATCGAGAGAATTATCTTGTTATACACTGAGGAATCACGTGTTCCTCGGGTAAGAGGATAACGTAGAATAAAGTGTCCTCGCGTGACGTTACATCCACCGGAAAACTGCTGTCCGCCGCGTCACGGATTCGGTAATGTGTCTGTGCTTTGTTCGCTGTTTCTACTGCGAGCCGGTTTATCCACTCTGTGAAGAGTGACTGCGAGGTGGTGGCTGTTTTTAGAAACGCGAGAAATATTATTTACCACTTGGCACGGGAAGCAATTTTCGTTTCAAAATCGAGACATTTCTTTCACCATAGAATCTTTTTATTCTATGTAATCGAATTTTTAACTTCCTGATTCGTAGGGAAGTTACTGTAATTACCCCGAGAATCGATAATCGAGTTTTTAGCAGATCTTCACGTTTCATGGTCATTGGAGTCAGTTTAGACTATTTTTATCAAAATGTTTGTGTGTGTGTGTATGTATGTGTGTGTGTGAGTATGTCCGTTTGTATGGTATCAAATTTTTCGTTAACGTTTTCTGAAAAAGTAACAACGCGATCGAATAATGAATGGTGCAATCGATGTGCCTCGCTGTAACTTAGAGCTGATTAGATTTTGGTCCATATTGGTCAAGTACTTTCTCAGTTTTTTTAGTTTTTTCCAAAGAAGTTGATTCAACAATGCAATTTATACGAAAACACGGAAATTTTCCACCGAGAAACAAACGTAATAATTATATATATTTTTTTTTAATTAAAAAGAAGTTTTTGTTTTAAATTTAAAAAAAAATTTTTTTTTAATTATGCAACTAATTAAATGTTTTAAATTATGCAACTAAGCAAATGTTACCGCTTACAATAATCGTAAATTATCCCAATGCAACATTGAGTTAATCATCTCTACTGTCGAGAATACATTTTCAAGGAATATCGATAAAAGTACAAACGAAAATTTATATTACAATCTTTGAAAAAACAATTAGTTCAAAACAAATTATTAACTGAGATTAAATTGAAAATTAATAGTAACAAATCAATTACTAATTTAATGGAGCGTGCGAAATATTAAAATTTATTACTTTTTAAGAAAATACTAAAATTCCGGATATATTGTGATAAGATTTTCAATTGCCCAGAGTGTGAGTGAAAGTAAGCGAGTAAAGTAACCAAGCGAGCAATAAGCATACGAGTCACATACCAAATAATATCTGTACCTCTAACCCTCTCGCGAGCTCGCAAAGCGAGCGAACTACAACAACACTACTCGCGAAGCGAGCGAGCAACAATAACCGTCTAGTTTGCGATTTATTTCGACAAGTAGTAGTACAAGTCGATCAATGATCAGACACGAAGGGAACATCGTACTAAACGATCTACTCAAGAATGTACCCTTCTTGTTAGAAAAACGTACGAGGGTGTGTTCCAAACATAACGGGAAGTTTGTAATTTCGCGAGTTATATTAGTCCTATTTACATAATTTTTTTCTTTGTTGTGTTAACAAACATGTTTGAAAAAAATCTGTGCATACATTGGGTGTCGTATTCAATGTTTAATCTACTGTCAGCTTTCGAGAAGGTTACGCATGTTTTCGTACGATCAGCGATTGTTTTGTAGCAAAACAATTCACGGCTTTTGCACCACGATAATGCACCTGCTCACACTTCATTGCTTGTTCCTGATTTTATGGCCAAAACCAACACTCTAATGAGCCTCCACGTTTACCAGACATGGCTTCGTGTGACTTTTTTTGTTCCCCAAAATAAAAAGAACCTTACAGGGTCATCGTTTTTCAAGCATATACCTATGAGATTGAAAGCCCATCGCTGAAAGAGCTAAAGGCTATCCCAAAGATGAATTTTCTTTTCTATCGATCGTAAATTGGTTTAACAAAGAATAATGATGTTATTGGTGTAATGGATCAACTTGTTACTCAAAAGGAATTTTGGAATTTATAAAAATTCAAATTTCGACGTTTCGATCTATGTTTAGATCATTTTCAAGAAAATTATTAATCGCGTCTGTGAAATGTTAGAAACAAACAAACAATAAACATGTGTTATCGGTGCAATGGTTCGATCAAATTGTTACTCAAAAGGAATTTTGGAATTTATAAAAATTCAAATTTCGATGTTTCGATCTATGTTTAGATCATTTTCCAGAAAATTATTAATCGCGTCTGTAAAATGTTAGAAACAAACAAACAATAAACATGTGTTATCGGTGCAATGGTTCGATCAAATTGTTACTCAAAAGGAATTTTGGAATTTTTAAAAATTCAAATTTCGACGTTTCGATCTATGTGTAGATCATTTTCAAGAAAATTATTAATCGCGTCTGTGAAATGTTAGAAACAAACAAACAATAAACATGTGTTAATAAATTAAATAATTTTTTAATAACGAATTAAATTTCTGAGATAGGTTACTCAAAATTGCTTTTGAGTAACAATTTGATCGAACCATTGCGTCGATAACATTATTATTCTTTGTTAACCCAAAGATGAACTTCCAAAAGTGTTTCAAGGATTAGAAGAAGCGCTGGGATAAGTGTTTAATATGTAATGGAGACTATGTTGAAGAGAATAACACAGAGAAATGAAAATTCCCGTTATTTTTTAAACACACCTCAAATACCAAATTTTCGATCCGTTTTCACGGCGAAAATCATTTGCAGTTGCATTAGAATTTCCGGCACACCCTGTATGTCACCTCGATGTAAGTTTGATGCAATGCGCCTCGTCCTCCGGACATTAAAGACGAACACCTGAGAGCCAGGTAACGTAGCTACCGAATATACTGACCCTCTTTTCTGCGATTCGACAGATTCGACACAATAGCATTCGCTATCTTATTCCTGCCTGAATACATTCTACATTACAAAGAATATTAGAAACATTAATATGATGCGAGACAACCATAGCATTAATAAATACATTTAATGAAACGTAACGTACTGAGCATCGCAAGTATCGAATTGAAGATTACTCCTGATTAGATTGCGGATCTTGATGCGAAATTAAACTTGTCCCAATCTACAATAAAGAGGCAGTGTATTTCCAGTTTTAATCATTTTAGTAAGTTAAATACAATATGGCAACATCGTTAAATTCTGATGCTGTATTTTCACCATGGTATTAGATCACTCCGTTTTTGTAATGAATGCAAAATATCTGCAGTCTACTCGTTAGAATAGTATTTATGTGTCAATTTCGTGATTGCACTATTAACACTGATGCCTTGCCTTTTTTTTTGTTTCAGGCAGTGGCCTGCAATTTAGATATTGTTTATTTTAAAGCTTCCTAGGGCTATTGCCCTCTATACTTTTATCTTGTTTTTGAGTTTGGTTGTTGTTCTAATTATTTTTTGAATTTGATCACGCTGAGGATGAGTAACAAGAAAATTTACAAACGACTTGCTAAGAGAAACTATCAACACTGATGCCTTGAATTTGTCGACCTCTTATATATTATTTCTAAGTGCCAAATGTGCACCAATCAGCGCGTAGAACATTATACCAACCCCTGTTCCCTGGGTTGGGAGCTCGTGCACGTGTTTGGAACTAATTAAATCATTAAGTCGACTGCGGTAGGCAAGTGGTACTCTACTTCACAATGAGAATAGGCGATATAAAATAGCAGCGAGGAATCGGCGTTATAACACAATTATGTCATAATTTGGGAATTGTCCGTGGCTAAGGATTGTTTAATAAATTTTTCGACTTTTTTTCAAATATGTGGGGGAATAGTTAAAAAACCTAACCACACCCAGGACGATCTATAGATCGCCCCACAACTTTCTTTCTTTTTTGCCCGAGATTAGATGGTGTGGGGCTCCGCTTTTCGCATTTCTCCCCCCACACTACTCGGGGTCTTCCCACGCATGTTCTTTATAATAAATCCTTCGACTGCGATATAGTGACATTTTACACTAATTTATTAAAATAACAAGAAAGTGTCTACCTAAATTTTCATTCATTTTTAACAATATATATTCAAAGAAAGGCTATGCCCGGATTTAGTGGTGAAATTCGCCCCAGGCGGGATTTTAATCGAGCTTGGACCATTCGATAGCCTACCCAAAAAGACCCATCTCTGCCAAGTTTCAGCCCCATATCTCATCTGTAAGGGTAGTTATTCAAAGAAATCGAAAAACCAGTTTTCGGCCAATTTTCCCTATTTATTGACATTTAAAAATTTTGAAAAAAATCTGACACATTTCGGATATTAAGCCACACATTAGGTATCATATTCAGATTTTTCCGTTGCAAACTCTGGTTGTAAAAAATGAAAAACACGGTGCTCTCTCAGATTGAATTTACCAATTAGATATTACCGTAAGTATTATGCTCAATTTTTTTCAAATTCCTAAGAGTAGTGGGTCATAGTAAAAAAAATTAATAACCACTCTTTTCGGTGTTTTTCCTAAGTTACACCTATCTTTTCTGAATCTTAAAAATATATTATGTAATAATAAGCTTCCTACGTTCAGAGAAACATTTTCTAAACTTTAAAACTTGCGTAATACAAAAAATGAAAATAATACTATTATATGTATGATATATTCGAATATTTCGAAGATATTTGAACCAGGTACGAATCCCGGTCAGGTAAATTTTTTTTCGTTAAACAGATGTTTTTTTGCTTACTAATTGTTGATAAACCTTTATAAAAACATTGTTTAACTAAAAGTATTTTTGGAGTAATTTCGGCCTCTGGTCATTTACGGACTGTATGCAAATGAATTTGTATTTGTTCATAAGAAAATAAAACGATCCACAATTCCATGTGAAAAATGTTAAGTAGAGCAGTAATACAGCAACACCATGAAAAAAATATTTTTCCGAACAATTATTTAAAAATAGTGTAAACATAGTTACTTATAGGGCATAGCCTTTGTTGAATCCTTTGTGGATGCATTGTTACAATTTCAATAATCGTAAATTAAAAATATTAGAATCGGTGATTTTGACGGATCCCGAAAACCTAGCGTTAATCAAGTTCACTGTTTGGAATGAATCGTCGTAGTAATTCGTTTTTGATTCGAGTGAAACAATTGAATTTTTAGAGGCTGGATGTGTGAAATGGTTGGGTGGATAGAGTGGTTACGCCAGTGTCTGGTGGTGCGTCGGCCGTTTTTAAGATGGCGTTTAATATTGCACACGCGGCAGAACGCTCGAAACAGAGCCTCGAAGCCTCGACTTCGAAACGGGTCGTGACGAGGCTGAACGCCGAGCCGCAGGCTACGACTCCCCCGCGATAAGACACGGCTTAAATCTACAATTCTTCGAGCCGGCCTCCTTAAGAGCCTCTGGCGACACACACGACCGGACCCACCTACACCGAGCCCCCTAGCCCGTATAATCTTCCGACAAACACGAGCCGAAACGCTTTCACCCTGCGCCCCGAACAGCTTGTGAGAATAAATCAGACTGTCCCGTGAATCTGACAATGAGCGCCACGAGATCAGCCTACAATGTCACTTCGGACATATTTAACTAACAAGGCAACATATTCGGTTGATGCAAACCGGTTTTGATGAAACTTATTTGAGATACAGTTCTTTGGAAAATATTTGACACGTGTTTCTTTTTATCGGCAACCATCCACTTTGAAGGGGTAAACACCCCTCTAAGTTGGGTGTCAGAACCATAGTTTTTGAGATATCTCGGAGACCAAAGGTCGAAAAAATTGAATTTTTTTTTAATTGTGTGTTTTTTAATAGGAATTGTAGTTGTGCAAGAAAATTTTAAGTTCTGACAACTTAGAGGACTGTTGTCGCCCCTTAAAAGTGGATGATTGTTGATAAAAAGAAACACGTGTCAAATGTTTTTCAAAGAACTATATCTCACTTAAGGATGTTCTGGAGGTACAATGGGAGACAAAAGTACAAGAAATTCGAAATCCATCAATATATTGGCAATGAAAGCCATTCACAAGTATATTTTGCATTAAAAAAATAGATTATTTTAAAGAGCTTTCGTTTAATTAGTGAATTTCATGTTATATTTATTTTTTAATCAAATTGTCTTCATATTATAAGAAATTGTGAATGAATTTTGGGAATAATTGTACCCTCCGAATAGTAGCTATATTCAGTGGTCTGCAGTATTGTCGCGTTTTCATGCTAGTGAGATGACAACACGATTTTGAAGTTTTGTAACAGTTTATAATTTTTTGCTCTGTAACTGTTCAGTGAATCCTAATAAATTTTGAACATAATGAAAATTTTAGAAAGAAATAATTAAATATATAATTTTTACTATATATAAAAAAATTGGTGTTTCTAGTTGCATTTTTTCAAGGTTTAAATAGAGTTTGAAGTGGAATTTTATGAATTCTCCATAAGAAGACGTGTTAAAATGTGCAAATTTCAAGTTGCTATAAATATTAAACGGTGTAGTGAATCTAACTAAAACTTTGGTAATTGCATTAATTTAGTAAGAATTATTTTTACATAGCTCCAGAACATCCTTATATATCCGTCGGGTTCGCGTGCTTTAGTATACGCAGAAAGTAGAATAGGTTGGTCCTGATCAGACGCGTCAGACAATTGATTTCAATAGCAAGTACATTTCAATAGCTAGTGAGATGACAACACGATAAATTTGTAGTTTTGTAGCAGTTTATAATTTTTTCCCCTGTAATTGTTTAGTGAATCCTAATAAATTTTAAACATAATTAAATACATAATTTTTACTATATATAATAAAAAACTGGAGTTTCTAGTTGTATTTTTTCAAGGTTTAAATAGGGTTTGAAGTGGAATTTTATGAATTCTCCATAAGAAGACGTGTTAAAATATGCAAACTTTAAGTTGCTATAATTATTAAACGGTGCAGTGAATCTAACTCAAACTTTGATAATTGCATCAATTTAGTAAAAATTATTTTTATATAGCTCCAGAACATCCTTAAGTTTCATCAAAATCAAAAACTGAATATGTTCCCTTGTAAGTCGTAAGTAGACTACAGATCTTTATGTAAATTCTCAATTTTAAGCATAATTTTATGCAAATTAAAATAAAGAAACTATTTCTTTCGTTGAGTAAAAGATTCTACTTTGTATGAATATTAAAGAAAAGCACATTCTTGTATTCTAGAAATTTGCACACTCAATAAATGCATAAAGATCCGCAGTCTACTTATGATGACTTATCTTTGCGCAAAGTAAAAACTTTGTATCGAAACAAGTTTGAATTGGCAATTATTTATAAACGGTTATTATGCATTAAAATGAATATTAAAGAAAAGCACATTCTTGTATTCTAAAAATTTGCACACGTAGTAAATGTATAAAGATCCGCAGTCTACTTATAATGACTTATCTTTGTGCAAGGTAAAAACTTTGTATCGAAACAAGTTTGAATTGTCGATTATTTATAAACGGATATTATGCATTAAAATGCATATTAAAGAAAAGCACATTCTTTTATTCTAGAAATTTGCACACTCAATAAATGCATAAAGATCCGCAGTCTACTTATGATGACTTATCTTTGCACAAGGTAAAAACTTTGTATCGAAACAAGTTTGAATTGTCAATTATTTATAAACGGTTATTATGCATTAAAATGCATATTAAAGAAAAGCACATTCTTGTATTCTAGAAATTTGCACACGTAGTAAATGTATAAAGATCCGCAGTCTACTTATGATGACTTATCTTTGCGCAAAGTAAAAACTTTGTATCGAAACAAGTTTGAATTGTCGATTATTTATAAACGGATATTATGCATTAAAATGAATATTAAAGAAAAGCACATTCTTGTATTCTAGAAATTTGCACACTCAATAAATGCATAAAGATCCGCAGTCTACTTATGATAACTTATCTTTGCGCAAAGTAAAAACTTTGTATCGAAACAAGTTTGAATTGTCGATTATTCATAGACGGATATTATGCATTAAAATGAATAGCTGCAACTGGAAACGATATACAGATCGAAAGAATTGAAGAGTACGAATATACTATCTTCGATTGAAATGATTCAAGAACAAAATTAATTCCTAAGTGGTTTCTCCTTCTTTATTCATTCAGTCGAATAAGAAGATTGTTAGGTGAGTATAATAAAATTCTAATGTATATTCCACAGTTGAAAAAATTAGGACAGCAACATTTTCACTGTAGGTGCAGGTTAGAGCCGATCATCGACGAATACCCAGAAAAGAAACGTCGTCCCGTCGTCTAATGAGAATGTAGCGTTTAATTGACTTCATTTAAGTCGCAGTGAATTAGATAACGACGCGACTGCGTCGTTCTTTTGCGATTTTTTCCGCCGTGCGCTCATTAGAGCTCGTTAGAAGTTTCTGTTCGTTGAAAGATAAATTTGCTCGGGAGGAAGATACGAAGAAATGGATGAGAGTAGTACAGAGAAGGACATAGTATATATGTCGAGAGTCAGATATTGTGAGGATATTTCTTTCATCGGAACTGGTAGCCCTTTTGTACGATGAAATGTTCAGTTGAACATAGAGTTTGTTTCATTCGAGAATGTATCTAATTTTGCGAATTTTTGTTGCCAGATTTTATGTGATTTGACGTATTCTCAGAAATGCATGAAGATACTTAGTCTGCTAATTACTTATTCAGGAATCTCTGCAGCTTAACTGTCAGGAAGTAATGAGCTGCATGAATTGTTGAACAAACTGCCAATCGTCTCGATTACCATCAAAGTAAATGGAATTTCTAAACAGAAAAATAATTGTATTATTTATATCTTGAATTGGATTGATTATGGTCCAGAGTCTCGGAATCTATCCTGATCCGAATCTTTTTATTAAAAGGAGCCGAAAGGTCGTCGGTATGGGTATTAGCAGGACTTAAGTGGTCGCGATGTCGTGGAGTGGCCACTTTAAAAACGACCGACGCTACAACACGCCAGGTCAAACTCAGTGGCGTAGCCTTCGAGGGCTCCGAATGCGGCGAACGGTGGAAACACCTGCTCGTACTTGAAACATAATTCTATAACTTCCGACAGAATGAAATTGGAGCGATGAAACATTTTTTCAATTCAAGATGGAACGTTGACGAATAAGTAAACAATAAGAAAACACGATGACCAAATTTTTTTGACTGTAAAAATATTCATTGAAATTTGCTTTTCTTGAGGTCAGCGTATTGAAGGTCACCTTCAATACATATTCTCAAGGTTAAAATTTATTCGTAATTCTTTCGACAAGTTTTTCTCTTGTTCGAGAATGTTTCATCTTCAATTTAAAGAAAGTCTGATTGTCTCCTTTGAATTTTGTCAAAAGTTATGCAATTTTGAATTGATCGAATGTTCCAATTACATGATCTCTTCTTAATTAAAACGGAATCGAATCGATTGCATGCATGTAACCAGAGGAAACTAATTTGTCTGCAAACAGAGTCTTTCCTTTTCTTCATTCTTTCGATTTTATCGAGGGTGGGGGTGTAATGAGTTGCGCCACGTTGCCGTCGAACGATCGAGGAAAGTCGCGCGAACAAGAATCGGAATTCAATGGACGTCTCGCTATTGACTGGACTTCCTGTTCTGCTTGGATGCCTTGTGTACAGGGTGTTCGCCTTAAATATTTTAAGAGATAATTCAACAAGCCAGTCTGATAGGTTTTTTGATCAAATATTCTACACACATCTTTTTTTACAAGCCACCGTTCACAATGAAGGATTGAAAACAGTCCCCAATGTTAGGGGTTGGAAGTAACCGAGCCATCTCGACAATTAGGGAATGTAGGGTACGTAATTTTTTACTATTTTGACTTGTAGCGAAACGTATATTTTATAAATGTCATTACTAGACTGCAGATTTTTATGCGAAATGAAAACTTTCTGGATTAATTGCATGACTCAAGAGCTACATGGACATTTATACATTTTCACAGAATTATTTTATAGACGCAAAGAAATATTTCGTCATATCCACATGAAGATGTGCCTCTGAGGCACCACTAAAAATTGCTGTAGCATTATCCAAAATAGTGTTTACATTGTTTAATATATACTACATTTACATCCATTTGAAGATGTGCCTCTGAGCCACCACTAAAAATTGCTGTAACATTATCCAAAATAGTGTTTACATTGTTTAATATATACTAAACATTGAAGTATCGCATGAGATATATGAATTTTATATGCATGAAATGAAAAACATCATATACAATGGAATTATTCTAGGTCGGAAGAAATGTTTAATTTTTGAGTTAAAATAGGTCCGACTAGAAAGTGTAAATAATTTGAAAATTGAGACGTTAATGGGAAATTGTTATTCTGAATTTCCATGCTAGGCTGGTTTGAGAAATGGTTTTTTAAGATATTTGACACACGTATTCGAACACCCTGTATAAGAACGAGGCTCGTTCCCTGTGCGGCCGACTCGTGGCTGACTCTCGTGCCTGGCTATGCCTGAATACCCGGCAGGCTCGGCGGCGGGCAACTGCATTGCAGTACCTCCTCCATATGCCAGGCAGCGTGCGCTCCGAGAAGGAGCCTGCATCGGCCGAAAGAGACGGAGCAAGTCGCACCGCGATTTATCGAGCCGAGCCCAATCTCCTGCTGAGGATCGAGCTGCTATTACCACTCGATACCCATAGCCTAATTTCTAATTATCGCTACAGAAATTCTCGTCAACGATTGTCCTCGTTTGCCCCACTATTTCCCCTACAATTCCACTTTTCTGCATAATTAATTGCGTGGTCTTGATCCGCCAATTTATGCGTTTCATTAAGTAAATTTGCTTCAAGTAACTCTTAAGTGTTCGATATTGCGTAATATCTGCAAAACTAACTCACGTTACTTCAAAACCACCAACCTGGAAATTACACTTTCGTGTATAGATAGTTCTTCTGTGGTCTTAATTTGTCTTGTTGTAGTAGTAGCTTCTTTCTGTAAGATTGCTGAGTAATTGGCGAGTGTTCCTGACTTTGGAATTTTTACAAAAGTATCTCACGTTGAATTTTATTTTACACTTCCACCGTTAAATTTTTGATTTATGCAAGGGTAGTTCGATGGCCTTGATCCAGTAATCTAGGAGTTGTAGTTCCTTTAAATATGCTTGCTAAGTATTTGTGTTTGTGATTTTGGACTTTTTACAAAAGTATCACACGTAGAATTTTATTTCACAATACCACCCCTGAAATTTCGATGTATGCAAAGGTAGTTCGATGGCCTTGATCCAGCAATCTAGGAGTTGTAGTTTCTTTAAATATGTTTGCTAAGTAATTGTGTTTGTGTTTAAGGAATTTTAGCAAAGTGATCTCACGTTGAATTTGTTTTGAAACCAGCATCCCTAAAATTGAAGTTTTGCATAGACGTAGTTCGATGCTCTTGATTGAATAACTAACAATAACTACTTCGCAGAAATTTGCAAAGCATGAACGCTGAGCCACCCCACCGCGAATTTAGGTGCACAGCATACAACTCAGCAATTACTTAGCAAATTTACATAAAGAAACTACAACTCATCGAGCTGCATTTTGTGTACCCAAGTTTGCAAAATGGTAGTTGACTGTTTGTGCTCTGCAAATTCCAATGAATCATTTCTCGGCGAGTTCTTATCAATCATTTACATATTATGTGCATTAATCTGAGAAGCAATAACTTGATTGTTTGCAGCTTGTAAATTTTTGCAAACTTGGAATTGCGTTGCATTCACTTCGAAATATTAAGCTTGTATGCATTGCAATGTTGCATTCTGAGCATCCAAAATTGCAAGACAGTGATTATTCAGTGGCTTTGCTCTGCGAAGATTTGCAATTTGCAATCGTATCACTCCATGAACGACTTATGTATTGTATATGGATAATTTATATATTTGCATTGCATAAATGCGCGAAGCGTGCATATTTTTCCAAGGGGTGCGGAAAGTGCGAAGCTTTCAGCTTTTCTAAATGAAACAAGATCGTTTCTAGTTACTCAACCGTCTGTTTACTTAACGAGTATATCTCCGCCAGCATCAACTTGCTGAGTGATTTCAAACTTCCAACTGGCCGTGTACACCAGTTTGATGAAACAATAAATTCCCAGTTCCTGATGAAATTTAGTCCTGTATATACACGGTTCCATATGCTGATGGACACACGCCAGAGAACGATACACGTTCAACGTACGCATATATACTTACGTATTTCATAAGGATTAAAATCGATCTCTGCTTGCTGATCGGAGTCAAGTTAGGAAATTCAAGTTTAATGAATCACTTTGATCCCTGTGTATGTCGTAGATTAAACTGATCAAGGTATTTCAATCAGCTGCGTAATTTGCTGAAAGTGTACTTGATTTCACTAGACTTTCTATTCGACAGTTCTTTTAATTGAAACCATCTAAATTAATACGAAGACTCTTCAGTTAACAATTCTGCAGACAGACGACGAATACCATTGAAAATAATCAGAATCAATTATACAGCTACAGTGACTCCCATTAATATTCGGACACTCTAAAAAAACGATAACTGGTTAAACATTGAGCTACACGACTTGAATTTTTGTTGGGCAGCTAGAGCAAATAGTTTGCTACAGAATGTGGAAAAACATTTTTTCAAAAATTGCAATTGATCGGAGTTGTAGAAAAAATACTAAAAGTTGCATTTTACAACTTTTTTATGTGGGCCCATATTGAAAATTTAAAAAATACGTTTTGTAGATCTGTGTCAATTATATGCACTGCAAAAGTTTCATCGAAATCGGTTGATGCGGGAAAAAACGACAGGCATTGAAAGATGTGAGAATCTATAGATTTACTGCAGTTATAGCCCGAAAATCTGAAATTTTTACCATCGTTAAACGTTTGTAGCTCATTGCAACGTCGAACAATATTGACGAAATTTTCAGAATATGTTTAATTGATACAGATCTACAAAACGTATTTTTTAAATTTTCAATATAGGCCCACATAAAAAAGTTGTAAAATGCAACTTTTAGTATTTTTTCTACAACTCCGATCAATTGCAATTTTTGAGAAAATGTTTTTCCACATTCTGTAGCAAACTATTTGCTCTAGCTTCCCAACAAAAATTCAAGTCGTATAGTTCAATGTTAAACCAGTTATCGTTTTTTTGATAGCGTCCGAATATTAATGGGAGTCACTGTATATAATTATTGGAATTAATAAACTTTCCCAGTGCATATAATTGACACAGATCTACAAAACGTATTTTTTAAATTTTCAATATAGGCCCACATAAAATAGTTGTAAAATGCAACTTTTAGTATTTTTTCTACAACTGCGATCAATTGCAATTTTTGAGAAAATGTTTTTCCACGTTCTGTAGCAAACTATTTGCTCTAGCTTCCCAACAAAAATTCAAGTCGTATAGTTCAATGTTAAACCAATTATCGTTTTTTTGATAGCGTCCGAATATTAATGGGAGTCACTGTATATTTAAATTATTATTAGTTGGTATTAATACGCTTTTATAGAGAATAAACAGCTGCAGTTCCATTAAAAAAATCGAAGTTAACCTTCATAAGACTATGACACCCACCAAAAATCTAATAATACCAGTTCTCGCTGCCGAGTATTAATAATGATGCGAACCAAGGTGGTGCGAGAGATGTTCAATGAGAGGCTCCGTATAAACATTGAATAAAACGTCCAGGGACGGAAATCCTAAATATCTCGGTTTAAAAACTTTCTTTTCCATCTGAACCGTGAAGTATCTTCTGAATCCTGTTTCCTGGGCAATAGCTAAGGCTGCCAAGGTATACTACAGCCCTGTCGCAGGCTCCGTTGGCAATGCCGCGGCCGCATGCCGCATCGGAATCCACGGGAGCCTCTTCGGTATCGTAAGAGCAGACAAATAACGGGAATAACGTTGCCTCGAGTAGGCAATTTGAAAAGGAATCGCGTGATTCCATGCGCCGCTTTAGAAATTCGATGGCCTGGACGAGTTTCGTCGGTTTCCCGGGGATAACGGCCGTGGATTCTATACGATTTCGGAAAACTCGCGGATATACGGGGTGAAAAGATTGCACCAGACATAACCTCCTTCGTTTTATCGTCCGTAACCTAATTCCCCGAAACTTTCTACAGGCGGAGCCATAAGAGGCATGTAAAGGTCTATTTGTAATATATCACCGTGTGGATGACTGAATGTTTGTAATATATCACCGTGTGGATGACTGAATGTTTGTAATATATCACCGTGTGGATGACGGTTTCTATCATATGTTTATTTGTTATATATAATTTTATTGATTTATGTGTTATATATAATTTTATTGATTTATATGTCACGTTGAGGCTTCTGTTAACAAATGTATGTTTCGTTCAGTTTTTGTTAAATAAAACAGTTCTCTGTGAGCAAGCGACAGATAACATCGTGTTGTGTCGAGCCTCCGAGACTCCTTACATATTCTAATTTTTTTGTAATAGAACAATGCGTAATCTTTATTTTTGTTTCCATACAACGTTGCGAGGCGAATAGAATGACCTTCAGTGATCCACGAACGTATCTGAACCCACTTTAAAACAGTATAACTTTTTTACGATCGGACCAAACGACCTGACTTTTTTTAGCAATTATAAGAATCGATTTACCAATTGACATGCAGGAAAGATTTTGAGAAAAGCTCGTTAGAAGTTTCTATTCGTTGGAAAACAAAGGGTATAGCAGGATGAGCATGGGCCAGCGGCCCCCGCTCCGATTTTCCTGATTTCTGTCTTAAAGCATAGTTTCATGTCTAAAAAAACATTGTGTAAAATTTCAAATGTCTACCCACATCGATAAGGGTGATATTGGGGTAAATTCCCCCGCACTTAAATGCAATTTGCTACAAAACGAGAAAAGATATCGACATGGGATAAACGGCAAACAAAAGATATAGATAAACTCTACATTCCAGATTTTTTCCAAAATTTGTTTGCTAATTATTTATAGTTGAAAATAATGAATTAATTTCTTGGGAATTTTTTAAAGTATCTTCCCCTGGGTTGACACCTACCAAAAAATTATAAAATATTGCTATGATACTTACCTACTTTGTAAAAAAATCTCAGAAGTGTCCATTTGGTGGAACAGTGTCAAGAAAAATAAAGTATGCCGGCGAACGCTTGGTCTGATCAGTATCGGCGCAGCGACCGAATCCCCTTGCGGTGGCTAGTAATGGGAACGAACGGGAAGTCGACGGTGTGTACGGAAAAGCTGATACATGTAAAAATGCGACTAAATGTTCTAATATATGATTATAGTTGGAAGTTTAAAGAATTATATTTTAGGAAATAGCTTACATTGAAGAAGAAAAATGCGTGTATAGGTAGTTCGTTGCTGTTAAGTAACAGTAAGAAGAAGCTTCTCACAAATATGTTGTATGGTAACGGTGTTAGAGGTTCCTCGATGCTACGAAGGGCTCGAGTTCGAATATTTCTCAACTCAACTTTCTTTTCTTGTTTTTTCTTTTTTTAATATGCATTTATAAACTAACCGAATTTTATTGTTTGCACTTCAATATTATTATAAAATATTGAAAATATTATTATAAAATATTGAAAATATTATTAAAATATTATTATATATTAGACGATTTAGTCGCATTTTTCCATGTATCAGCTTTTCCGTACACACCGCCGACTTCCCGTTCGCTCCCATTACTAGTCACCGCAAGGGGATTCGGTCGCTGCGCCGATACTGATCAGACCAAGCGTTCGCCGGCATACTTTATTTTTCTTGACACTGTTCCACCAAATGGACACTTCTGAGATTTTTTTACAAAGTAGGTTAGTATCATAGCAATATTTTATAATTTTTTAGTAGGTGTCAACCCAGGGGAAGATAGTTAATAAAATTCCCAAAAAATTAATTAATTATTTTCAACTATAAATAATTAGCAAAAAATTTTGGAAAAAATCTGGAATGTAGAGTTTATCTATATCTTTTGTTTGCCGTTTATCCCATGTTGATCTTTTCTCGTTTTGTAGCAAATTGCATTTAAGTGCGGGGGAATTTACCCTAATATCACCCTTATCGATGTGGGTAGACATTTGAAATTTTACACAATGTTTTTTAGACATAAAACTATGTTTTAAGACAGAAATCAGGAAAATCGGAGCGGGGGCCGCTGGCCCATGCTTATCCTGCTATACCCTTTGCTCGGAAAGAAGATACGAAGAAATGATTGAGAGTAGTACAGAGGAGGATATAGTGTATATATCGAGAGTCAGATATTGTGAGGATATTTCATTCATCTGAACTGGTAGCCCTTTTGTACGTTTGATTTGACGTATTCTTAGAAATGCATGAAGATACTTAGTCTGCTAATTACTTATTCAAGAATCTCTGCAGCTTAAGTGTCAGGAAGTAATGAGCTGCATGAATTCTTGAACAAACTGCCAATCGTCTCGATTACCATCAGAGAAAATGAAATTTCTAAACAGAAAAATAATTGTATTAATTATACAATTGCGAGGCGAATAGAATGACCTTCAGTGATCCACGAAAGTATTTGAACCTACTTTAAAAAAGTATAACTTTTTTTACGATCGGACCAAACGACCTGGCTTTTTTTGAGCAATTATAAGAATCGATTTACCAATTGACATGTAGGAAAGATTTTGAAAAAACTGCAACTGCTAAGAATTACATGAGAAAGTACAAGAGGCAACATTTATAACTTGTTTATTAGAGCCCGTATTGAAAATTTAAAATATGCGCTTTGTAGATGTATGTTAATTGTACACATGCTGAAAAATTTCATCGAAATCGATTGACGCAGAAAAAACGACACGCATCGAAAGATGTAAGAATCTGTGGGATATAAGCAGAAACTGATCAAAAGTCGCGAAAAATTATTTCACTGCATTTAACCACCTGTAGCTCTTGGATATGTTAATCGATTTTGACGAAATTTTCAGCATGTGTATGACTAACATAGATCTATAAAACATACATTTTAAATTTTCATTAAGATCCCAACTAAAAAAGATTTAAAAAATGCTTTTTCTTATTTTTGCATGCAACCATGTAAATTGTAATTTTTGGAAAATCTTTTTTGCAGATCATTCAGTAAATCAATGCTTCTAATTGCTTACAGAACATCGGGTCGTTTGGTGCAATTATAAAAAAAGTTATACTGTTTAAAGTGCGTTCAAATACTTTCGCGGTTCATTGTACATAGTCAAAGTCATTTAAAAATAATTATGACGGAAAATTGTCCAAAGGTGTTCTTGAGACACGATTTTTATCGAAGGAATAATGTATGGTGTTTCAAGACGAATAAATTGATCTTTATTGTGTAGATCATTGTAGATCGTTTACGTGAAAAATTGTTTGTCGCTGCTTTTCGAACATTTGCATTGCTTCACGATCAATTTGACACATTTAC
The DNA here is from genome assembly GCA_963971365.1 of Lasioglossum villosulum. NCBI lineage: Eukaryota > Metazoa > Arthropoda > Insecta > Hymenoptera > Halictidae > Lasioglossum > Lasioglossum villosulum. Next base: position 14,785,277 of record OZ020498.1, read on the forward strand.
AACTATTCGTAGTGTTTCTTCATACTAATAAACTTCTATTGATATACATTTTTATAGAAGCATCTATTTATTTAATTCAATATAGCAAATGCAGGTAGCAGGATTGATTTGATGAAAGTATTATTAAAATGCCTACCAAATGTTAGTAAATATGTTGTGAATTTAATTTGATGGTGTAAACGAGGGATATCGAATCGATTTCTCGAAAATTTTATTAAAACGTCTGCTCTATATTAATTAAATCCAACAGCATGAACGTAGGATACACAATTGATTTCCCGAGAACGTTTTATTGGAATCATTGTTATACCATTTTCCGAGATGGAAGAAACAACCAGTAAAAACGTAGGGATGAGGTCGGAGGGAAAGGGTATGCTAGAAGGTTGGAGATGAAGGTCGAACGCGGGGGCGGGCGCGCTGGAAGGTGATACATATTTTCCAGGAGCAACGTTGGACCGTGGCAATTTTGCCACGCGTGTTTTTCCCAAGATTTATGTTTGCCCGTGCCACCGTTTAACGACGTCTCTTGCTTCCTACGGTTATTATCGTGCTCTCCCCGTGTCCTCCCTGCCACGCTCCCTTCTATCTTTCTCTCTCTCTCTCTCTCCCTCCTCTTTCCTAAGCGATGCCGGCAGAAAGTTATCATCCGATAACTGTCTGGCCTTTTCGGAATCTGCGAAAATTCCTCCGGCGAGCGTTCTTTTCCGCTGAATCCGCTCTCCGCTCTACTCCCCTGTGCTCGAACAGGCCGGAGGATATTAAAAATAGAACGTGTAAATTTATGGTGTCTCATCGCGGCCGTCGCCCCGTTAAATTTCGCTCAGGGAACGCAACCACGACACGAGACGCCCGACGACTTTCGGGGCTGGTTGCATCAGTTGCCATTCTTCGACGCGAAATGAATTTTCCCTGTATTTATTGCCCTCGAGCTGGCAAATTTATCTTGGCACGATTCGATCCACGGATTTTGGTCAGACGAGCAGAGGAAACGGTTTTTCTTTTGCGAAGAGTAACGGACTGTCAAAGAGGTTAGAACAGAAACTTTCTTCTTTGTTTTGCATATAGTCATATTTATGAATAGAAACCATGTTTTAAGTGTTTATATGTAAAATAATCAAATTGTTAGGACAAGGAATATTTTAAGACAAGCCAAAAAGTCTAATCGTGGACGACACAACTGATGAAAAGCGCTACAGTAAATCCTCATTTACTGTCCGGTGTCTTCTGCGCGAACACTGTCTGGTGCCTACCCACTCCACTGCTTCGGTCGCAAGTAAAGACAGCGTATGGGAAAGAAAGAGTCGAGGACAGTCGCCATCGGCAACACGCTCCGGCCACACGGTCCGTATTTCATCTACAGACGCGGTAGCGTCTCGACGCCAAGTACATGAAAAATTACCAAACACCCTGTATCGATGTCGACTGTCGCTGTCGCGTATATTTTACTCGTAAACCGGGCATTCGAACCTAACCTGAACTTCTTTCGTTAATATCTCATCACACCTGCAATATTTTCTAAATTCAAAGGCATTTTGCTGATGTAAATCGCATATAAGCGTTCGAATAAGACCATATTCAATAAAATCGGTCCACGTATGACAGAGATATCGTAATATCATGTCATGGATCAGTCAGAAGTGATAGAATTTTTCTTCTGATTCTTCTTCTTCGTCAGGAAATTTTCGTCAACATAATACGTGTACGCGTTACACGCACACATTCAGTCAAAAGGACTAACCATAGACATATAGAGATAGACTGCGCCGCCTGTACAAAGAGTTGAAGCACACAATGGCGGCGCGGGTTACAAAGAGTGAGAGAGAGAGCATTAGTCGAGGTGTATATCGTTCTCTTTCTAATTCATGACAATTAGAAAGAGAACGCTATACACCCCGGCGCCATTGCGTGCTTCAATTCGCCCGTAAGACGGCGCAGTCTATCTCTATGGGACTAACACACGTGTTTCGTTCATCGACTTTCGGGATCATTCGGCAGGGCTCCGGCTCGTCGTCTGTCATTGGAAGTCGAAAAAGTCGTAATCAAAATATATTTCTCATTTCATTCATAACCTGCTAACTATCAAATATACCCTATGCAAATTATTCTTGTAAAAAGAAGTGAAATCAAAACTTCAAAAAAGTAAAAAAATTACGCCAAGTACATGAAAGTGGAGAAAATAATAAACAAAAACAATATAAAAAAATATGTGAAATCGAAATGAGCTGCAAGTACACCAAGATGCTTCCACAATGTAAGATTCGGTGAAGATATTTGTAACATTTATACATTTGCCTAGATGTCCGCGGCCTGGAAGTCAAATACTTGGCGTGGCCAGGCAAGGTCAAGGTGTCGATGAATAAGAATTATTAGAAAAGCGCAAACTAATGAAAGTATACGCAATGTGTCAAAGCTTTATTTAAATTGATGAATTAGCTGCACACCTACAAAAGGCAAGGTATTGGTGTCGACGAATAAGAATTATTTAAACACGCAAAATAATGAAAGTGTACTCGTATTGTCAGAGTTTTAAATTGTCAAATTATCTGAAATCCTGCGAAAGGCAAGGTATTGGCGTCAATAAATGATCATAGAATTATTTAAAAACGCAAAATAATGAAAGTGTACTCGTATTGTCAGAGTTTTAAATAGACAAATTATCTGAAATCCTGCGAGAGGCAAGGTATTTGCGCCGATAAATGATCATAGAATTATTTAAAAACGCAAAATAATGAAAGTGTAATCGTATTGTCAGAGTTTTAAATTGACAAATTATCTGAAATCCTGCGAGAGGCAAGGTATTGGTATCGATAAATGATCATAGAATTATTTAAAAACGCAAAATAATGAAAGTGTACTCCTATTGTCAGAGTTTTAAATTGACAAATTATCTGAAATCCTGCGAAATGCAAGGTATTTGCGTCGATAAATGATCTTAGAATTATTTAAGAACCTAAAATAATGAAACTGTACTCGTACTGTTAGTTTTAATTAAATTCACAAATTATTTTGACCTTGCCTGGCCACGTCAAGGATTTGACTTCCAGGCCGCGGACATCTAGGCAAATGTCTAAATGTTACATTTTATCTTCACCGAATCTTACATTGTGTTACACAGTGTCGCCTTTGCACATTACTGGAAAGCACCTTTGTGTATTTGCAGCTCATTTCGATTTTACATATTTTTTTATATTGTTTTTGTTTATTATCTTCTATCTGTTTTCCTTTTCCCACTTGTACTTGGCGTAATTTTTTTACTTTTTCGAAGTTTTGATTGGGATTCTGTTATTCTCTACATTATCTCTATCAGTAGACGCAGTCATAAATAAACAGTGTCCCTATACGAATACTGTCCGTGCAGAACACGGCTGGTGGAGAGTAAACCAGGATTTACCGTATTTTGATTTCGCCAGATAATCTTCCGATATTAAGTTTGTTTGAAATTTATTTAATAACAAGTCTTGAAATGTCTTATTTTAGCCGATCAATTTCACTCTATTTAATTTTCATTCGTTTAATTATTCATACAGGACCTCAACAGACCGCCTGAATTGAATCTGCTTTTAATGGACCAATTTTAATTAATATAATTTATTCATCAATTTAATCATTCGCACGGGGTGAACCAGCCGAGACCCTCTTAATTTAATCTATTTTTGTAGGATCATTTTAATGTATTAATATTGTTACCTTATTTAACCAGTTACAAGACGTGTGTCATTTGAACGATTGACCTGAATTATCCTATTTTTAGTGGACTTTTCCCCAATTTCTTATAGACTTCATCTGAACACAATATGCATCGATGTCGAAGCATTCTCATAAATCATTGGGTCCAACATCGAATCTCATGATTCGCGATCTGTGACAAGCAATTCTCCGATCTCGAAGACATCGATCCTCGGTAATTCCTCGAACGTTAGGTCAGTCCGTCAGCCGTTCCACGGACACTGTCATCTACGAACAAGCATCCAGGTTCCCAAGTAACTGGCATCACGGTGGCGGACATTCCGCAAACGACGGAAGTCGGACCCTGCTTGTCACATGCTCGACACCCGGAATAATAATTTCGTCTGTAATAATAGTCAGTCGAGGCTCGAGGGTTCGCAACGAGGAACTGTTCACTGACCGGTTTAGGCAGCCCTTTGCGACTCGCTAACAACCAGCCTCGTTATCTTGACGATCGGATGTGAATCAATATTTCCATTACCAGTTGATTCAGCCGACTAGACTTTCCAATTAGGCTCAACGGAGACGCATAAAGCGGAGAAAGAATATGCAGCTTATTCCCCGGTGTATTTAAAAATCATATTAGTTCCAATCATCCCTGTCGACTGTCTTAATTAATAGCCCAGATCTTTCAAGAAGCCAAACATTCACCATGCTTAATTTAAAAATTAAAAAGACAGACCAACATTGTACACATAAGAACGCACGACCGAAAAGAAAACTTCTATGGCGATTGCATACTAGAGTAGATCTTATAAACTCTAGGCGAAAAACAATTTTCGAATAGAGCATGGAAAGACGTATTCAACGATATACGGATTTTCTCAAAATTCCTCCAACATCCGGAAATTGGAGGTTCCTGAGATCATTTAAAGCAACATTTTCCTTTGCAAAAACACGAACCAATCAGAGCCCGGATACAATGAATGGAATCCGACTCGGCGACAGGTTTTGCTTAGCGTCTTGGCCAAGTGGACAGGTGTGGAGGAGGAGCCTTTTAGCAAAGAACAGAAGTGGAATGAGTCCTGTTGAGCCAAGAGCAGGAGTGGTACTGATTCGCGGTAGAGATTGCGTTGCAATGCGAATAGTAGGTCGCGCAACTCTCGCTCGCCGCGAACACATCTGAGGCGAAGGGTCTAAAGGGCCTTGGGCTGTGGGGTTTTAGAGGGTATGGGCAAGGGTATAAGACAGTTGGTCTTGTAACCTCGTTTCTCGCGCATACCTTCTTAGAGGGGAGGGCCGAGTCCTTCGCCGAGTACCCCCTCCAGACGTCATCTGAGGACGGGACGTGCGTAAATTCATTTCCCCACAGCTAAAAAAGGAGTGGAACGAGTCCGGGAAAAGAGGAAGTCAGAAGAAATGTGGAAAGCGGGGCCCTCTCAGTCCTAGACGTGTGGTTTTTTTAGTGGGTATTGGGGAAAACCGAAGACCTGTTTCCCTGAGCCCCACACTACCCCCGCCCCTTCGCGGGGTGTACGTAAAGGTGTTTTCCACACATCTTTAAACTAAAAAGAAGGTGTGGGGAGAAGCCGAAGGAGTGTGCTCGTATAGAATGCGAACAGCAACGAGCATCCACAGTCTCCGGCTAGAGAGAAGAAGGAAGAGGGTCTTTCGGACTCCTGGACGGTGGGGTCCTAGTGGGTATGACCTAGCCTCTAGTTCTTCTCAGGCAGGGTGACTTTCTTAATTGAAAAGAACAAGCGTGGATTAGGCCCAAAAACAGACAACCCGGGCGAAATGCGAATAGTAGACCCCCGGGGAGCCTAGTTTGGGCATAATTAGGAAAGTAGAGGGGCAACCTATTGGTTGTCCCGGGTAGTGGAGGTTTTTGAACTTTTACCACTATCCTTAACAAAAAAAAAGGCAGGGTGACTTTGTACACCAGACGTGGGCGCGGTTGGCCCGCGGAACACATGTTGCTGCTTCTCCTCTTCGCTTGGTCGGCCAGTCAGTCCCCACCATGGCCACTCTGACTCTTGAGCCATAGTCCCAGCGGCTAAGGGAAGAGTCGGAGTGGCTGTGGTGGGGACTGACTGGCCGACCAAGCGAAGAGGAGAAGCAGCAACATGTGTTCCGCGGGCCAACCGCGCCCATGTCTGTTTTACACTACCCTCTCCGACCACCATCGGAGGAGAGGGTGTGCGTAAAATGCATTTTCCCACCCTTAAACCCAACCCTTAAACCAAAAACAAGGTCTTGCTTAACGTGGTGTCCCCGTTGTGCCGAGCCAAAATCCGTTGTACCTGGGCTCTGATAAGTCAGTGGTTTTTGTTAATAACTCCTAAACAAAGCCACGGATGCAATATTTTTGTAAAGGAAAATGTCGCTTCAACTGATCGCAGAAACCTCCCATTCCCGAATGTTGAACGAATTTTGAGACACCCTGTATAGAAATATATATTTACAATGTACTATAATACAGAAAATCAAGTTTCAAAAATAAACAATTTTCAAATTCGATGAGGCACGTTTTCTAATTGTTTGATCGATCTAAAATTTTGCATAGATTATTTTTCCAACCACTGTCCCAAATCTAAGAATGCCCCGAAAAAAGTTCGGAGATCGAAAAATAAGGTTCACCCTGTGACACGTCTGTTTTCTCGTTCGAATAGTATTGCACCTCGGAGCGTGACGGATCAGACTTATTCAGTGCCCAGCAATTGTGTATGCGGTGAGGCTAAAGCAGTTTTCACATAAAAATTTCTATTACTTCCCTTGCGATGTTGTAGACCAAGTAACATGTTCGAGAACATAACCCCCGGTCACTTTACAACTGGGACCGCGATTCATCACTTATCGCGGCCGTTTTTCTTTTATGAATTTTAAAAAGACGTTCAGAAACGTCTGCCTTTGATGTCTAAATCTCCGTAAAAAAATTACGGCCGGTCGTTAGCGAAATAACCACACGGTGGGTGCATCCCTGTTTAAACCGCGTAGGTTACGAGAACGAGTCCGCGGAGTTTGGTGGCGTATGGGTGAATGGACGGGGCGGGGAAGAAAAAGAGAGAAGAAAGGAACAGGAAAACTGAAAATAAAGAAGAGAAAAAGGAAAACGCGCGCACCGGTGAAACCGTGTGTGCGGCTCCCTTTCTGCGCTCGCAGCAGCTAGCTCCTAGCCAGCTTGTGAAGATCGTTCCGGGACCGTGCGAGAGCGAATTTTTATTTTCCCCACTCAATATTATAGCGGAGATAACCAGCTGAAATAACGATATCTCTGGCCCCGACCCTGTTGGGGCTACTGCTGCGGGGATGGTCGCTCCGCAGACTTTTTCAACGAAAAGTCGGCGACCCCGGCCGAAACAGCTTCGCTTGCACCGGATAAAACGACTGTTCCGCGGCGTTACAACCTCGTAAGGAAACCGAGCTGCGTGTAATGGAGTTTAATCGCGAATATCGCCCCCATTTTACTGCGGTCGCTGCCTCTTGCAACTCCTCTGACTCCGGAAAGGGAAAATAAGGGCGTATCTGATCGCTCGATTGACGAATTTGATCAAAATTAGAAGGAAATTACATACAGTGGGTAAGAAAAGTATTGGCACACTCTTAAAAAGGCGATAACTTTTTAAATATCGTATTATTTGATTTGAATTTTTTTGGGAAGCTAGAGCAATTAGTTTGCCACAGAATGCGAAAAAAAATTTTGTCAAAAATTGCAATTGTTCGGAATGGTTGAAAAAATACTAAAAGTTGCATTTTACAACTTTTTTATGTGGGCCAATATTGAAAATTTTTAAAATGCGTTTTGTAGATCTGTATTAATTTAATTAAAAACTATTCGTTGAATTTCTATTGGATCCACTTATCTCAAGGGATAAAAAAATTGTGGATAAACAACAGAAAATATCTGTTTGTTTGGCAGCATTGGGCCCAATGTTAGATGATATTCTGAAGGGTAACACACCAAATAATCTATCGCTTATCACTACGTTAAGTGATGTGAGCAGGTTGTTGGTTGATTTACAACGAGATGAATCTTTGTGATTTTAATTCAAAATACGCCAATAAATTCATATTAGTGTACTGTCAGTTTTCAATATACAGTGGGTAAAAAAAGTATTGGCACACTCTTAAAAAGGCGATAACTTTTTAAATATCGTATTATACGATTTGAATCTTTTCGGGAAGCTAGAGCAATTAGTTTGCCACAGGATGCGAAAAAAATTTTGTCAAAAATTGCAATTCATCGGAATATATACTTCAAATTTTGGTTTCTCCTGTGAAATTCTGATTCGTAGATCCTAGATTTGTTAAGTTTTTTTTATCTCTAGACTACAGCAATTTTAAGTACCATTTTTATATACTCAGTTTTAATTTGCCTCAATAAATACTAGCCTTGCTAGCCTAAATGCTAGTTGTATTCAATATAACACGAAATTGGTGTCACGAACTTTATAGAATCTTTCACTGTCCTCTTCAGTTTTATGAGATTGCTGGAAATCTCTACGGCATTGAAATAATCAAATATTTCAACGGCTTCTTAAGGACATCGTTTTGATTAACTCTGCTATAATAGCAGGTTATTACAGGAATATTTTATTCCGTCATGAAGAATTTTAGCCATACAATCACCGAGGTACTGAACGTGAGTTTATATTATAATTAAATTGCCGACTTTAATGTTTTTAAATTGTATTAACCCTTAACACTCAAGTGTTGACTATGAAATAGCAATAAAAATTGCTATTATTTATTACTATAACCATTACTCAACAGATTTTTTACACGATTAAATTTGTTTATATTTAATAAATGACTAATCATTTAAGTATATTCTACGAGTAAATTGCATCTGTTTAATATGCATAAAATGAAAAAAATCATATAGAATAGAAATATTCCAAGCCAGGAAAATCGATTATTCTTTATCTTAAAATAGTGTCGACTACAAAGAGGGTTGATCTTGTTGCTGTCTTAAATTTCACTTACTCAATTTTCATATAAATCCATAAAATACGCAGTCCAGTTATAATATTTCATAAAACCAACAATATTATATTTATTTCGATAAGAAAAAGCAAAAGAATCAGAAATCAAACTGTATGTTACCACTTCGAAACTAAACGAGTCAATTCAGCTGGACTACCCTATGCATTGGGTCGTTTCAAACCATTTTTTGATCGCATCATGCCGAGGTCTACTGCGTGTATAATGTCCGAATGTTAACGTGATGAATGGCGGTCGGAAATCCGCTTTCGTCCGACTGTCACATACGTTTTCGTCGGCTTTATTCTGGTTTTTTTCGAATCGGAGATTAAAAGGACGATAAAAGAATGAAGGTTTTCGGTTGGTATAGTGGTTTGTTCCGAGAGAGGAAGGATTAACGACGCGATATTAGAATACGGTTGAAGCTGTCGTTGTCGGGAAAAGTATGGCCGACACACAGGAGGGTCCGTAACGGCGCAAAATGGCGGACATCCGACGTTCACCGCGGACACGGGCACAGGGCGCAGTAAAGGGGGAGGACAAAATTTACCACCTGCAGCTGGACAAGCGGACACGTAATTAAGCCGAGCAGATAAACACGCAATTACCTCGGCGACGACGAGAACGAGGACTCCACGCGGGCGGTCGAAGTTGCTCGGAATTACGCTGCCGTCCGGTTAACGCGGACGCCGCAAAGAAAAACAGCTCGTTTCTCCAACCTGTATCCCGATTGCTATTCCACAATTGTACCAATCAGGATTTTTCATCCCCCTCTTCGACCCACCCTGCTCGAGGATGTTACGAAACAGGAAACGTCAAGAAGCGGTGGTTAGGCTTGTTCGTATCTAGACTGCGGATTTTATGCATTTATGGGGAAAATGAGTGGCTGCAATTTAATACAGTAGAAAGGTTACAATGATTTAAGAGTACAAATCTATTTTTCTCAGCTTGTTAAAATTATTAAAGTAAGAATAAACTCAGGACCGCCGCGTAGGTACGAGTCGCCCGCGAGCAAAATAAATTTAGCGCGCCCTCTTCAAACATGAAAATGATTTGAATAACCTTTTTGTTTTTTTTAGCAAATCTGTTTACAGTAGCCAGTGCTCTAAGTGCCCTTGGCACTTCATGTTCTTGCTAGTTCATAATCTATCTGGCAATAATCAATTTCCTAGAACTACCCCCAAGTTAAAGATAACACGTTTTTTTTATTAGAGTTTAATTGGAACTCCCCATAGGGAGTCATAAAGTTATACATTGGTAGTATACATCTTACAGTTAAACATTAATAATTAGACAGCAGATCTGTATGCGAAATAAAATTTTTATAATTCAATTGCACGCTATAGGAGCTAAGTAAACAATTATTTTCCTCATTAATGATTTTTATATGTTAAAAATGGTATATCGGCATTGTTGAACTCTTTTAATTTTTCTCCTGTTTTGAATTACACGTACTCATTTTTGTCATAAATGCATAAAATCCGCAGTGTATTAATAATGTAAACACAGTAGAACAGATTAAGTATATAATACATTAAGTACAAAACTTTAAATAATTAATTTACATTGCTTGAAAAAATTGAAGAGAAGATGACATGCCTGGATATTCAGTTCATAAAGTAGCGATTTGATACTTAAGGGTGGGAATAACTTGAGCTTCCTTCATTTTTCCATAAGCTCAACTCTTTGCGATTCCAACAAAGATAACATGTTATTGGGAGAGCCAGGTAGTTCCTGGAACCAACCCCATTGTTCATAACGTATAATTGTTTTTTTTTAAATTAATGTAAATATAATTTAATAAAACAATAAATTTAATAATTGATTGATTAAACAGAATAAACTGATTATGTGGCTCCAGTCACTTACAATTGGTACAAGCAATTTTTATTTTGCATAAAGATCCGCAGTCTATTCATACCTTATGATGATTTGGACTTTAAATTTCATACGTTTATGGTAGAATGAATTAGTGTAACAGAAGAATTTAAAAGCATTATTATATTGCTTCCGATATATTAAAATTACTGTAAATTAAAATACGTACAAACGAGGGCTGAACTTTCACTCGGGGAACCAAAAATTTTCAACTTTTCTTAATGTAATATTACTCAATTTAACGAAGGAAAGATTAAACTTTAAATTCAAGTGCGCGGAATCCAAGTTTCAGTGTGCAAAGTTCACTCGTTTAAAAACTATACACGAGTAAAGTTGCTCGATTTTAAGCGCGTTTGAGAGGTTAGAAGGCTGCCATATTGGTTCCCAGCAGGGCTGTGCAAGTACTCGCAAAATGCGAGCCGAGCTAAGCTCGACTCGATTGGTCGAGCCGAGTCGAGTACTCGCACGAACAAAGCGAGCTACTCGCACGACGTCATCGGCTCGATCCATCCAGTCGAGCTTAGCTGGGCTCGCTGGCTCGCACAGACCGTGCGATCGTTGCGACCGTCAATAGTAAACTGAGTCTTTGCACATGTTTAAAAAACAATTACGCAGAAAAATAGGATAATATCAGATAGTTAGTACCATTAGTTTTTGTGCATGTTCCTTCTATGTTATTAAAGAGTAGTCCTTTAAAATTTTTTCTTTTTTTCTCTCTCTATTGTAAACATTTATGCAAGAGGACTTCGGTCCGTTCATAATAAATAACGAGAGGGTTAGTGGTACGCATTGCTAGTGGGGCATACAGCTATTAATGGTTTTTTTTTTATTTTGTGTGTCTCTCCACGAGCCGCACAAAGAACTTCCCGATTCGTTAGTTGCAGTACATTATTATCATTATAATAACTAATGATAACTAATAACTCACTCCTGCATTGGGATATTTTTTTTTATTATTGTAAGCGGTAACATTAGCATTAGTTGCATAATTAAAAACAAAATTCTTTTTAAATAAAAATGAAACATATATAATTACGTTTGTTTATTCGGTGGAAAATTTCCATCCCCTCGTATAAATTGCATTGTTGAATGAACTTCTTTCGAAAAATACTAAAAAATCTAAAAAAACTATTTGACCAATATGGACCAAAATCTAATCAGCTCTAAGTTACGACGGGGCACATCGATTGCATCATTCATCATTCTGATCGCGTTGTTACTTTTTCAGAAAACGTTAACGAAACATTTGATAACATACAAACGACCATACGCGCGCACACACACACACATACTAACAATTTGATAAAAATAGCCTAAAATGACTCCAATGACCATGAAACGTGAAGATCTGCTAAAAAATCAATTTTTGATTTTCGAGGTAATTACAGTAACTTCCCTATGAATCGGGAAGTTAAATAATAATAAATCCACAATGTACTGATGAGACTAGGCAGCCCAATCAGCTGGCTGCTGCAGAGTTCGTCGAGCGAACAGTGCCACTTCAGTGGAATGTTTCTGTGCTCGAAGACACGTGTCGATACACGTACTAGAAAATCTCGGATCGTCGACGAGCATCGAGGCGCGCGTCCTTTTAATTGGACGTCAATTAAATTGACTCGTCGTGAAGACAAAGGTTTCCTTCGAGTTCCAACCGGTGACCCGGCAGTACTAGGGGTTTCTTCATTAATTAAGAATAAGGGAGCTCTCTTCGTCGATACGAAATAGAAGAAAGAGAACGGCGAAGAAGAAGAAGAGGTGGAGGATCATCGGACAATGCGAGGCAGACACGGAGTTACAGAAGTAATAGGAGGTTGAACATTCAGTAGATATCGGGTACGTCGCTAACATCCGGCGAGTTGGAAACATTTTCAAGGCAGAATAATTGAGATAAAGGGGCGATAACAAATACCGGATGCGACCGTTGAAACAGCTACTTTCGCGCTCTTTCAGGGACGAAATAAGGAACTCTTGAAATTCGTTCGCGCAAGAACTTTTTCTTTTCAGGCCGGATCCGCGCGGCGCAAGTTTTTCAATGAACTTTAAAGCGCTTGCCCTAATTTCCCGATGAATGGGGGACCGCAATGAAAGCGGCCCCGACCCGCTTTATTTTTTCTCCCTTTTTTTCTTCTCTTCTTCTTCGTCTTCTTACCCCACCACTACGCAACATAGCTCTCTCTCTCTTTCTCCACGTGCTTCTAACGTAGCGATCCACGTATGCGAGACCGCCTATACTCGTGTATGCACAGGTATACACGCACACGTACACTCAAACGGCTGTATAAAGCCGGTGGTGTGGGAGGAAATAAAAAGAATCGCGGTTGAAAAGAAACCACACTGGAAGCTGGCGTTAGCAGGTGACAATCCGTTCTCGCCTCGTCGCCGGAACTCGCGAATAGAAGCAACAATGTGCGAATTTGCACGCGGAATAAAACCTCGCAGAGGGCACAAAGCCCCTTGTCCTGTCTTTTCTCTCTTTCTTTCTCACACGTATCTCACCCTGTTTCTTTCCTGCTTCGAAAAGAGTAGTCGAGCGTTCTTCGATTCTCCGGTGAAGGAAATTGCTCGCGCTCCCGCTCGAACGGAGCCTTATTAATTTATTATAAAAGCGGGGGAGGACGCGTCACCGTGGAAGATCAACAAGACAAGACGAGCGCCCGCGCGCGCGCGCGCGCGTAAGCACAATCGAGGAAGGAGGACGAGCCTCCGCCTCTCCGACAGAAGGCGGAAATATAATTAATTACGAAAGCTCCGAGTGCTTTTCCTCCCTCTTTATTTTTCTCATTTTTCCTATTCTCTCTTTTTTTAGAAGTCCGCATCGTTGATATTTCTGCGAATTTTTCTGCTCGCCGGCGACGAAGGGAGAATTAATGAGAAATTCTGAGCCCCCATCCCATGGCCTACGGCCCGTTCTACGTTTATTAAAATTACAAACTCGAACGATGCGTCGCGATAACTGCGCCCCATCGGCAAAGAAGGGCAACTTCTCTCGTCTGAAGGACGGCGCGCCACTGTCCATAAATATTTGGATACTTCAGCCCTCCGAGAAAGCGAATAATGAACAATTCGTCTCGCCATACCATCTTCTGTAGACAGGAATTTCAGTAATTGTTTATTCTTGAGCAAAACCGCTTTTGTGTAAGTGTTAAAATATATGAAACAAGCACTTTTTTTATTCCAATGGTGTTTGCATTTCTAATATGCATTTGAGAATAAACAAAGTAATATCTTAGAAGTACAGTAATCTCGCGATCTATGACAAGAGCTTACCCATTCCACTACCGGCCAACGCCGTGCCGCGTCGCAGAGCGGCGGTGATTGATCTCGGCTCGGGTATATCGGTGTGAGCACCACACGTTGACTCGAATGAGTCGAATTTTCATTATTTTGTTATAGGACTTTCACTATCTTATTTCTGGTGTTTTTCTGATTACGACAATACCAAACACGATATAATTCCAACTGTATTTAGTGGTTTAATCGACGATGAAAGTTTTACAGTAATCTCGCGATCTATGACCGGGGATGCGTTTACGATCTATGACAAGAGCTTACCCATTCCACTGCCGGCCAACGCCGTGCCGCGTCGCAGAGCGGCGGTGATTGATCTCGGCTCGGGTATATCGGTGTGAGTACCACACGTTGACTCGAATGAGTCGAATTTTCATTATTTTGTTATAGGACTTTCACTATCTTATTTCTGGTGTTTTTCTGATTACGACAATACCAAACACGATATAATTCCAACTGTATTTAGTGGTTTAATCGACGATGAAAGTTTTACAGTAATCTCGCGATCTATGACCGGGGATGCGTTTACGATCTATGACAAGAGCTTACCCATTCCACTGCCGGCCAACGCCGTGCCGCGTCGCAGAGCGGCGGTGATTGATCTCGGCTCGGGTATATCGGTGTGAGTACCACACGTTGACTCGAATGAGTCGAATTTTCATTATTTTGTTATAGGACTTTCACTATCTTATTTCTGGTGTTTTTCTGATTACGACAATACCAAACACGATATAATTCCAACTGTATTTAGTGGTTTAATCGACGATGAAAGTTTTACAGTAATCTCGCGATCTATGACCGGGGATGCGTTTACGATCTATGACAAGAGCTTACCCATTCCACTGCCGGCCAACGCCGTGCCGCGTCGCAGAGCGGCGGTGATTGATCTCGGCTCGGGTATATCGGTGTGAGTACCACACGTTGACTCGAATGAGTCGAATTTTCATTATTTTGTTATAGGACTTTCACTATCTTATTTCTGGTGTTTTTCTGATTACGACAATACCAAACACGATATAATTCCAACTGTACTTAGTGGTTTAATCGAATCTCTAATCGAGGTCAGCGTGTTTGATCTATGCCGGCGACGACGGTGACTGTTCGCGTCTCTTTCTTTCCAACACGCTGTCCTTCCTTGTAAGTGAAACATTAATCGTCGATTAAACCACTCAATAAAGTTGGAATTATATCGTGTTTGATATTGTTGTAATCAAAAGAATACCAGGAATAAGGTAGTAAAACTCTCATAGAAAAATATGTAATGAATAAAGCATTTTAAAATGCCGTTACATTGTGAGCACACGCGGGTATTTAAACTGCGTCGACGACGGCGGCACGCTCGGTCATCCGATCCGTGTATCATTCTGTCCTTCTCTATGTTCGGCACTCTTTTGAAGTCACGGCGCGATCGATTCCGAGAAAAAAATAGCATACCCTTTACGATCTATAACATTCGAAACCCTCGTTTTCTGGTCATAGATCGAGAAATTACTGTATTTCCATGAATTTTTGTAGACATTTATTAGGGGAGGAAATTTCTACAATCTAAATATTCAAAAACAAAGATGAAGGTACGGACTTTTACGATTATAACTTCGGGAGAAAGATCAAACTTCAAAGTTGACAATGTGTAGTAATTTTTCCCAGAAAGAAAAATTCAAGTCGTACGGTCCAAGAAAACAGCTGTGTTTGAGACTGTTCGAAAATTTTTGCGAACGTATCCCGCACAAAAATGATCTTCAATGCAAAAGCCTACGTCGGAAAACTTCTAGTGAGTGTACGTGACCGAATAAAAAATCGAGACGAGTGATTTAATCTGTTCGGAAGTATCCAGGGCCGGTGGATCGCGCTTGTTAATGGAACGGTAAATATTGGACACGCTTAAGTATCTCGGAGCGTTAAAGATTCATCGCGAGGGTGGAAAAGCTGTGGAACTTTTAAGTGCGCGGGATATAATCCGGCGTTTTGTATCAGCGACGTCGTCGCAGCCGCTTTCGGTAACAATGTTTGCAACCAATGATACCCAACGACAGAGAACTTTTTAAGCCGCCCAGATGCTTCGAGAGGATATCGTCGGCAGGACAAATATCAATCGCTGTAGTCCTCTCTCCTCCCTGGAGGAAGAAACCGACTGGAACACAATCGGTCAGAGGAATTGTTTATACTGGCGAACCGAGTCGATTTCGCAGAATATTCTGGCAAACTCTGGGGGCGAGATAAATGCATCGACTAGGTTGGACGTTCTGTATCCCGGGATGGTGAGGATTTCCTTTTCACGCGGCCATCTTGCATTTCCGGGGCACACGATACTGCATTTTCCGCAGCGAGGACAAATTTTCCTGTTGAGCGTTCTTTGGATGCTTTCGAAATGTCTTTGTGTTTTAAACGGTAAATTCTTCTCGATCGAAAATTAGTGATATCATAAATTGAATGATGTCGGCGCTAGGTTCGATCATTTTTAGAAAAGAACAAATGTGCAATTATTTAAACATGTTATATTAAAAATAATTTTCCTTTTTTGGTTTTCTCTTCACATTTTTCAGTCGTAAAAGTGTCTCTTTGAAAAAGATCCACATTGAGATCGAAACGTTAGAAACAACAAATGTGCAATTATTTAAACATGTTTCTAACGTTTCGATCCCAATGTGGATCTTTTTCAAAAAGACACTTTTGCGACTGAAAATTGTGAAGAGAAAACAAGAAAAAACGAAAATTATTTTTAATATAACAACTATTATTCAACAACCATGTGGTTCCAGAAATAAATTTCATATACATACTTGTTGTGTGAAAAGTGGACAAAAACATTTTAGAACAAAAATTAGTCCATGATGGTAGATATGTAACTGAAACATGTGCTGTCTTTGTGTTGTGCTGGTTGTTAAAATTTATCATACATGAGCTTTAAGACGGGTTTATTAACTTTCCAATTTACAAGGAAAATAAATTTATAACTTTATTGTAATGATCCCGAAAATCGAAAATCGATTTTTTAGCAGATCTTCATGTTTTAAGGCCATTGGAATCATTTTAGACTATTTTTAACAAAATGTTTGTGTGTGTGTATGTGTGTGTGCGTGCGTATATATGCCCGTGCGTATGGTATCAACTTTTTCGTTAACGTTTTCTAAAAAAGTAACAACGCGATCAGAATGATGAATGATGAAATTGATGTGCTCCGCTGTAACTTAGAGCTGATTAGATTTTGGTCCAATTTGGTGCAGTGGCTTTTTAGTTTTTTTGAAAGAAGTTGATTCAACAATGCAATTTATACGAGAGGATAGAAATTTTCCACCGAAGAAACAAACGTATTTATATATATTTTCTTTTTTTTTAATTCAAAAGACTACATATGTCACACGTTGTCTCTCGGAGTCATCCCCTCATTCCGTCTCGCGTATTTCCATATCTTGCGTTTCTATATCTTACTATGTCATACCAGCATTGCTATATCTTGCGTTCTATTTAAAAAAAGACTAAAAAGTAGAAAATATAAAAATATATAAAAAAAAACGTTTTAGAAACCACGATTATATTAAAATGCACTAAAAAGGAGAAACTAATTTTTTTTATTCATTAGTGACTATAAATAAAAGCGTGCAGCGCCCACGAAGATTACATCAGTTTTGCGCTCCACGCTTTTATTTATAGTCACTGATGTTTAAAAAAATTATTTTCTCCTTTTTAATGCATTTTAATATAAGTTAATCAAATTATTTAATATATTATTTTAATATATGTTAATTAAATTAAGTTAATTAAATATAATATATTTAATTTCAAAATTTTAATATTAATTTCTTTTTCAGACGCAAAAATTTGGGTCTCTTGATAATGCTCCGCATTGGGATCGAAACGTTGAGAAATTTAAATATTTAATTTGCATATTTGTTGTTTCTAATAAGGATCGAACCTGGCGCCGATATCATAATTATAATTTATATTTCTTTTCGATCGATAAGAATTCTTCCTTTATTTTAATATAAGCATGGTTTTTGAAAAGTTTTTTTATATATTTTTTTATTTAATCCCTAAATTACAATTAAGAAGGAAGCGCATGGTTTAAAGCAACAAAGTGAACGGAGTATAGAATTATAGAAGGACAATAGGTGTGAATAATAAATGACCGAGTTCTTGAGACATCCGGGTAATTTTAGTTTACCAACTATTGTCTGTAACACCTCAGACAACAGATCCAAATCAGTATTCTAGTATCAGTATACCACTGAAGACCCACACGACGTTCACACAACAGCTCCTGACGCTATCGTACGCTTATGTATTGTTTATTTTAATTATATACAGGTTTATATGGGCCTTATAAGGTCTCGAAACAACGTCGGAGGGCAACAATGTCGTTTTAATGGTCGAGGGGACGAGGCCATCGGGTATCAGTGTTTCCACGGTTCTCCATTAAGGCGCGTCTGTAAGCAACGGAGGAGATTACTCCGTTTTCGAAACGACGACGACGACACTCGTCGGGATCAGAATCCGTCGTAATTGCGTTCCAGAAGAAAATCAACGAATAGTCGTGAAGCACGGTTTAAGCCGTTCTCGAGGAGACTGTTCCGCCCTCGCCACTTCGATCCACAATGGCTCGATGGAACTTCTGACTGCCATAATTTTAGCCCCGTCGGTTTTACGCCCTGCAGACATTTCCGTACGTAACGTCGCGGAAATATTTATTTTCTCCGACCCTACCGCCGACTGCTACTTCGAAACTGTGAGCACGCTATCCTCACTCTTTTCCTAGTTTAAAGAACCATTTTTTGCAATAGCATGAGATTTAAACAAATTTATGTTCGAGGAATTTGAGAGCACTGCTCGATTCATTTACATTTCTTCCGGGTATATTCAACGAACTACAATAACAAAATTTGTGCTAGTAGAATCATTTTAAAAATGCTTTTCAATAAATTCATGTAACGAAGGATCTGAGACTCTCCTATTAATTAAAGAAAATTGATAAGCCTCTCAGACAGCAAGAGAATCCAAAGAACTCTGATCTCAGCGATTAAAAGAATTAATTAAAAATATTTAATGACTCGATTGACTTAAAATTTTATGAACTCGTATGGAAAACATTTAGTTTTTATACGGACCACTGTCATTCCGTTTCCGATTTTCCAGAAGGTCCGAACAGTGAATATGTATATAAAATTTTATGAACAAAGATATGGGATTTTTTCGGTGGAATATTTGTCGTACGTGTCCTGTGACGAATCGCGGGGTTAAAATGCGTGGTTATCTGCAGCAGAAAGATAATTTCGAAAGCTAAGAGAATGGCAGAGGCGAAAGAGATCCGTTCCGCTTCACTCTCGGCCGGTCTTATCTCGCTTAATGAACCTGCCCGGAGTTGGTTCATGATCCTCACACGGGAAACTCGTCGATGTTGTATACACTGACCCGACAGAGAACCGCTTTCGCAACTTCGCTCGTGTTACTCGAGTTTCGTGTCTGTAAAGGCCCTTCTCTCCTCGCTGGCCTCACTCTCAGTCTTTCCTTGTCTTCCTCCCCTTTCGTACAATCTTCGCTCTTTCGCTTTGCAATGTTCTTGACGTCTCTGAGACTGTTGTACCTGATAGCGTGGGGGTTTCGGCTCTCTTAGGCCCAGTTTGCAACGGACGTCCGTTCACAAACATGCTGACCGCGCTGTTCAATGGATCACTGAGTTTCTATACAGGGTGTCCAAAAACTACCCTAGGAGCCGAAAATGGGAGGTTCCTTGGGTCATTTGAAGCGATATTTTCCTTTGCAAAAATGGCGTCCGCGGCTTTGTTTAGGAGTTATTAACAGAAAACACGGACCAATCAGAGCGCAGCTATAGCGAACAGTGTCCGACTCTGCGACAGGTCCCGTGGAGTCGCCATTGATCGACTCAGAATCAATCCGCTGTAGCCACGCTCTGATTGATAAACTATTATTCAACAACCATGTGGTTCCAAAAATAAATTTCATATACATACTTATTGTGTGAAAAGTGGACAAAAACATTTTAGAACAAAAATTAGGGAGTTACTCGTGAACGATATTTAGTCCATGATGGTAGATATGTAACTGAAACATGTGCTGTCTTTGTGTTGTGTTGGTTGTTAAAATCTATCATACATGAGCTTTAAGACGGGTTTATTAACTTTCCAATTTATAAGGAAAATAAATTTATAACTTTATTGTAATGATCCCGAAAATCGAAGATCTGCTAAAAAATCGATTTTCGATTTTCGGGGTAATTACAGTAACTTCCCTATGAATCGGGAAGTGAATTAAAGATTCAAAACGGGCATGTCGTTTGTAACAACCTAATAAATGGAAGACATAAATATAAATGCATGAAATCATAGAACATTGTCAGTACAGTATATTAGACATTTTACGAATTCCTCGTCGCCACTTTCGCTTTACCCGGCCTTAACAGTTAATGTCCGCGTGAAACCGGCCAGAAAATAGGTTAATAAAATTCGCTGAACCGGTACCGTTTCCCAGCGGCAGCACGATTTCCGAGGAGTCTTTCATTAGCCTGGTTCACGTAATAATTAATTCCCGTTGTTAATCCGGCTGTTTATATCCATCGCATCGCGCGCACATTGTCCGACCGCTTCGTTCTTACCCCGCTCGCGCAGTTCTTCCTCGCTTTTTACTTCGCATTGCCTATTAATGAATCCATAAAACATTTCGTTGCGTTTTATGCAACTAGGATTACGTTATTATTTATTCATTGACTTCGTGCGTTTCATTACAATACGGTAATTGGAAAAGTCACTGTGTATTTTCGCTCGATCTTAATCGCGTCCTTCTACTGCAAACATTATGCATCGGAGCATCGGGATTACACATCCGCTGCACAAATGGCCAAATACGAGCATTGTACCATCCCTGCGATCCGTATCAATAAGTACAGTTTTCTTTCAGAATCATGCAGTGTTTTTCACAACAAGAAAATCTTTATCCCTTTCTTTTGAAGTTGTCCGAGAGAATGTTTATTTTCGCACTCGCATAAAAAGCACACACGATCATCACATATTGATTGACATTGAAATAAACTTGATCTATAAGTGAACTTGGATATCTAAATAAAAGCTGAAGATACGACCTTGAAGATCACCATCGTACCTTAAATGGCATCTGCAGGCTATAAAAGTATTTCTTGATCGTCAAACTCTTTCATCCGAAGACAAACACTGCAACAACCTAATATTATCGAAAACGATTTCAATTGTGATTCGCGTATTTCTGAAATTTATTTTTCAAATTTTCTGTTTATTTTCGTTCTGAAAGTCTATCTGTACAAACATGTCAAATTCTTTTACGAATTAAAAGTTCAACCACAAGCTACAATAGCCCAAATGAATCGTGTTTGAAAGGTCACCTTCAACGAACATTTCCAAGCTCACAAGGTATCATCTAGAGCTCTAACTTTTCCGAAGCTTTGAAGTTTCGAAGTCTTCGTAGTCTTCGAAGTCTTCATAGTCTTCGAAGTCTTCAAAGTCTTCGAAGTTTCGAAGTTTCGAAATTTCGCAATCTTATACTAGGGCTGTAACTTTTCCGAAGCTTCGAAGGTTCTGCAATCGAAGCTTTGAAGCATCGAAATCGTCGACCTTCGAAGGTTCTGAAATCGAAGCTTCGACATTCGAAGCTTCGAAGCTTCGAAATGTTCGACCTTCGAAGGAAAGTTACAGCCCTAGTATCATCCTCTACATTCCCCCTTATTTTTCCCATAATCCTCAGCACATTTCAGCTGTAATTCAAGCAAAGTTCCATCGCCCTCGATTCCATCGAAAGTTCTGTAATTTCGTCTCGAAATGGTACCGTTCGCGGGAAACAGTGATAAAATCGAGTGGGCTAGAATAAAAATTAGAAATCGAAGTTTGCAGCAAGCGAAATTTCGCTGGGTAGAGCGTTGTAACCCGTCGAACCGTTGTTGTATCGTTGATTTTTCAATTTGCGAGGTTCTTGGGACTGGGGAGGACGCCGGGAAGCCGGGAAATTTCAGTGAAACAAGGTTCGCTTAAAATAACACGCCGTGTGAGAAGCACGCAAGCGTACTGGGGTATATAAATGAGTAAGAGGGGTAGCCGAGACCGTCATGGCGTCACCTTATTAAAATCAGGAGGAAGCGAGAGAGAGAGAGAAAGAGAGGGAGGAAGAGAGAACCGATATCGGCCCGCCGGATGATCGAGTATCGATTCTCAATTACGCCTTAATGGCGACGGGAGCGGCGAGCGTATCGGTCGTGTGCATCAGATCCCCGAGTTTAGAGGGTAGATCGTCCATCCAGGCAGCAAATAGACGCGGGGCGAGTGAAACGTTATGTTTTACACATTAGAAAGGCATTAACCGACGAAACTCCACGATGCAACTTCCCTCGGAACGCTGCATTTTACCTTCTCGCGAGCTTTTTATTAGATGAAACCAGCCGGCTATGGAATCTCGTTTTGCTTCCTCAAATGTGCTCTCAGAAATTGTTTGTTAACTCGACTTTGTCGCGAGAGATTAACTACAATAATTCTCAAGGTCTCACAAAGTTTAATCGACAGACTTCGTATTTTGTAACCGAATTCAAAAAATAATTAAACGCGATATTTTCATCGTAATAATTGTCTAAAAACAAATTATACAATCACAAATTTGGGCTCATTGTAAAACTTGGAACCTCTACTTTCGCAAAGCTGTGTTAATTATCCTGCAAGATATTTGTACATGATGCAGTGTATGGGAAACCGAAGAACCATTAAAACATTTTTCTCGTGAATTGAACTACCGTGGATTTAAAGACGAAGCCTCCTCCTTACAATGACTCCTTAGAAAATGATGTATGATTTTTGCACTGTTTTATACAACAAACATGCCGTACGAAAATTGACTTTTCACCGATACCTTCACATATAACGATTTTATCGAAACCATTTCCCAATTCGCAAAGAGATACTTACATTAATGGAATGTATATGAAATGTACGTGAAAAGTACGATCCGCAAATTCTATCATAAACCAACATGAACAACACACAACGATCTCATTAAGCCCATTGCGAGCGCCCCAATAAAAAGCATCTCTCTCAAAAGATTTCACATTCGCAACATGATGCAGCAGCGTACAGAATGCAAACACTTACAAACCGCGAGAGGAGGGGTCTGGGGGAAAAACCGTGCGTTCCGTAAATCCCGGACAGAAATTCGGTGAAAATTGCCGCGGAGATTAGCCGGTGGTTCAACGGTTGATGAGGAGGATCGATCTGGCGGTGCAGGATCGATATCGGGGCGCGTTGTCGTTGGCGTTTTCGGAGCGGACAGGTCTGCGGCGAATCAATCTTTTCACGGGCCGGGATGAAAAATTCAACGTGGCGTACGGTGGAGCGTGGATCGAACAGTATCCGTCCCTTGTTATCCAACGAAACGCAGTCATTAAATACCCAGTACGTCGAATGTTTCATTCGACGCCGCTAAATGAAATATGCAGCCGCCGGTCCATTCCTCTTGCTCTGCTCCATTCCGTTCGGCTCGGTTCGACTCTGCTTCGCTCTGGAAGGCATTAATGAACGCGAAACGACCGATATTCGGCCTCGAATTTAATGGCGTCCGAGACAATACGTTCTACTTCACGCGGGGTCCCGGCACGTTTCATCTCGTTAGCGGCACGTGGCCGTGACACTTGGCTTATTACCGCGTGATTAGCTTCCTCCTCGATACCGCGTTTTGATTACGCCCCATATAATTGGCCCCGGCCTCGATTACCAGCCATTACCGGCCCGCCACAATGAGGACCAACCTACCCCAGCAATGTGTAAACCGGCCGACGCGACGCGACATTGTTTATCACGATCGCGATTCAACTCGTCGCAAACACGTCTCGCGCGCCGCGGCAAAATCACGCGGACGCCCCGGGGTCCACGCATAAATCTAATTTCATTCACTGCATCCGAGTCGGAGCGACCCGGCGCCCACTGTACCCGCCATTCCCGCGTAACAACGCAGTTATGTTCGCCCGATTCACTCAATTCGGAAGGGGTGGACCGGCCACGTGCACATTGCGATCATCTTTTCTGTGCAGATTCACAGATACGGGAAAAACTTGTTCTTTGAAAGTCATCTCAAGCTCTGCACTGAAATTGGAGTCTAAAAAGTTCCCTTATTTTTCGAGAAGTGTCACTGTTGTTCCTTTAATTCTGTTTTGTCGAGAAATACCTGAAAATTTTTTCGAAAATATATATATGTCGGGGCGTGCTGACATAGGCAATGATTTGAAAATTTGTATTATTATTATTAATGTCATGTTTGTTTTATTGATTGTAATTTATAAATTTGTGTTACTGTTAGGTTTGTTTTATTTTTGAAGAAATGCGTGACAAGGTCCTTTAGGAAAATGGTTTAGATCCTTGTTGAACGTGACCACGGGTGGTAGAATGGACACGTTTCTGATGGTCACAGTGTATATGAAAACAGGACAATATCAATGAGATATTGATTGATTTGCGTTGTCAAGAGAGTAGTCTTTTGATGTAGACAGAATCAACTAGATTTTGACGAGACAAGACGTGTAAGGATTAATTCTACAGCACCTGTGAGCTCGTTGACGCATTTTGAAATGACGAATCGAATAAGGGGTCGGCCTGCCACGACATATATATAAAAAAATATATATATACAATAATACAATGATAAACTTTAATTGATTTGATAAAATAAAATAGTTTATATCGATCGTATCATTGTTCAAACAATTATTAAATGATTTCGGCGCTACGGTTCGATCATTAAATACAACAATTTTGTAATAATAAAAAAATCGACGTTTCGGTGCTGATTTGCACCATTTTCTTTTCCAATACAAAAATTCTTACTTTCCTTCATTTGTTAACCAAAATAAATACAGCACACATACAATTTTCTGTATGAAGTATAATTTCAGTTAAATTGAATGTCAATAATGTTGATTTTACCATTTGGTATTTTCACTTGGTGGGTTTAAAGATGTATTATGGTCTTTTGAATTTACCGCCGTTGTATCGATCTACATAACCTAGATCCCTGCCAAAACGATCAGTGTCGTGAAGGCAAACATGGTGAACGCACGTGTTTCACTAGTCTCACGACTCTCACACTGTTATACCTAATCAGACCTAAGCAAGTGAGTAAGAACAATTTTTTGTTAAAATTTGTTTCCCTTACATTTAATCATGTAATAGTTGTTACTTTGAAAATTGTGTGTTATTTTCTAAAAGTTCTTTTTTCTCATTTTTCTTACAGACGCAATTTCAAATTTAATTTTGAAAATGGTGCAAATCAGCACCGAAACGTCGATTTTTTTAATAATTAGCAAAATTGCTTAGTTAATTATTTTTTGTTGTATTTAATGATCGAACCGTAGCGTCGAAATCATTTAATAATTGTTTTAATTGATTTGATTTGATTTGATTATCATTTTAATATGATTACGCCAGTGTATCCGGAAAGTGTTTGGACACTCAATTCCCTGAATTTCTCGATGAATGCTCAATATTCAAACTGCGATAATTTCGTTTAAAAAAATAATGCAATATACATATATATATATATATAAATGGAAGAATGTCGAATTTTGAGTGAAAAAAAGTGTTTACCTTCATTAGCCCTAAACCTAATAATTAACGAGTAATTTCCCTTTATTCCCGTAAAATTTGCTGCATGTAATATCAAGTTAATATCAAGTAATGAAGGTCAACACTTTATTACTCAGAATTCGACATTCTTCCATTTTTTGGTATAAAAAATATATATTCCATTAAAAAAAAACAGTCGACCTTTGAATCTCCGAAATGGTTCCACCTGTAAAAAAATAAATACACTACATAATGTATCCCTTCAGACCATGCAACTTCTGTATAAAAAAACTTTATCGTGCAACGCATACTTTGGAAGTTATTACAAGTGTGCAAGTTGCGTAGACCACCCTGTATATATTACGCATTGCATTATTTTTTTGAACGAAATTATCGCAGTTTGAATATTGAGCATTCATCGAGACATTCAGGGAATTGAGTGTCCAAACACTTTCCGGATACACTGGCGTAATCATATTAAAATGATAATCAAATCAAATCAAATCAATTACAGTTTATCATTGTATTAATCTTTTAAACGAAATTATTTCGGTTTGAATTGTTCGTCGCAACAATCGGGTGTTCAAATACTTTCCGAAACCATTGCACGTAATCTTATTAAATTTATAAAATAAAAGTATAATAAAGGAGAGTAACTGATTAACTGGCCAACCGAATTATATATTTCTTTTTCTTGCGAGAATGGACACCATTCGGGAGACTCAGAAACGATAATTGAGAGACGCGTGGCGAACACTTCCCGGGATCCTCCTCGGAAGTTGCACCGCGTCCGCGGAATTTTAACGAGCCCGAATCGCAGTCCGCCTACAAATCACCGGACTGATTCATCGCGCACCTGTTCTCCTCGTCTTATTCTGTTCTCGTTGGAAATAAGTCTGTCCCCTGTTCCTGTAACAGGTACCGCGAATAATTAAATCGATAGACGATCGCATCGATCTCGTGGACGCACGGAGACCGTTCGCCTGTTGACATTTCATAAATAATGTGACCTTAAACAACTTCGAGTAACCCTAAACGTCCTCGATGATCCTCTACACAGGACGGAAGTCACGTTTTTGATGGACCAACGAGCAACGAGAGCCTTTCTAAGAGGATGGGGCCGCTGTTTACCTAGTTGCTCACGTCTGGCAGGAAAAATATCTACAATGGAACCAGTCAGCCTTGAAACGATCCTGTTGTACTGTAAAGTATTCCCATATTTTCTATACTTTTCTAATAACAACAGTTCAATACTGCGCACGTAAGACCGCACGACCGAAATGAAAACGTCTTTGACGATTGCATAGCTGTCTGTTTCTCGCTCGTTTCACCTCGGAACGTGACGGATCAGACTAATTCACTGCCTAGGGAAAATTGTGTACGCGGTGCGCCTGAAAAAGTTTTCACTTAAAAAGTTCATAAATAAACATAACCAGCAATTCATAAAGATCTCACTTTAAGAAGTAACAAGCGATGGAAGCATTTTTAGAAAAGGCAACAGTATAGACCTTAAGAGGGTACCAGACACATGAATCTAGTGTATATATCAGTGTAACCAACCTCCACGCTGAAAAACAGTTTGGCGACAGTGATGAACATACATTTGTATCAATCTAACGCTAATTAAACTAAGTTTCGCTATCATTACGAATTTTCTATTTTTCAATATCTTTATTGCTATTAATGGATCCGAGTGGCTTCAAGCCTTTTATATTTTTGTTGTTACCAATCTCCGCTGACAGTTCTCCTGACCAGGCGCCATCTGGTCTAACTAGCTGAACTAAAATTAGCTCTAGACTTGCTCTAGACTCTGTCTGTATGAACGAAATATGGGGAAGTTGAATGCAATCACGGGAAACCATTGTTTGCAGTTACACAAGCATGTTACGAGCTGTGTGAGGGCTCATTCTAAAGAGGAAGGTTGATCCCGCTTCGCTCTGGTCATGATGTAACGAGATTATGTTTATATTTAATAATATGAGCGTCCAAAGTAGGGGAAAAATCGAGACGACCAACCTCAGGTTCATATGTATTTTTCTAATACAAAACGAGTTTTCTGACATAAACCATGACCAGAGCGAAGCGGGATCAACCTTCCTCTTTACAATGAGCCCTCACACGGCTCATAACATGCTCGTAACAGAACAAACAATGATTTCCCGCAAACACTGTTTTTTACCTGTTTTTCTAGTAATATTCTAGTAAGATCCATGGGTCTGGTACCCTCTTAAATGCCCCTGACAACCATTAGCGGCACCTAGCGGCCCGTAAATGATTAAATCGTGGGGTAGCGTGTCTTCGACATCAGCGACGCGATGCTGGCGAAACCGGTAAACATTGAAAGTTCTTCGAAAGTTCTTGATCTACTATAATTTCGCGATGAAACGTTTGATGTCTCCTCAGCGGGCGATTCCTCGTTATTGGAAAAGTCGTGGGAAGTTGGTTCGAAACCGACGGACGACGTCGGGAACGCGCCGGAAATTACGAACGTGGGTATCAGTGTCCGACGATTTTCTTAATTTCCTTGAAATGCTCGCGATCGCTCGGCAATTTCGTCTCCCCGCGTGACCACTCGAAAACTATGACCGAACCCTGTTCAATAATAATTTCCACGCTGGGAAGTTTGAACGTCGCCGCGCGCGGAATCCGTAGAAAGTTTCGCCTTTAGAGCCGTTCTTCCACTGGTATTTCCGGTGAGGCCATTTTACTCCGGTCTGGTGTCGAATTTCTTATTGTTCTACCGTCTCCCTTCAGCTGAATCGCAAAAGTACACTGTTTGTAGAGCATTCGCTAAAGATGCGATACCTAAAGCTGTTCCAAAATGTTGCAATTGTTTATTAGTAATTGTCATGTTACGTGCCGTCACTCTAAGACTGTTAAGAAATTAAGAAAACTTTTGCAAGCATAGAAATTATAGGTATAAAACAACAATGATTTTCATATGGTGTTAAGCCGCAATTAATAAGTACACTATCACATAGCGTTTATTAATAATAAATTATCCGAAGCTGATTATATTTGGCCAGAATCAAATATATAAAAATAAGTAATAAGAATTTCGCATTATTTATAAGCACATTATAAATGTCCTGATACTATTTCACAGAGTATTAGGCATACAAAAATTGAGGCGAAACTTCCGTTTACCGTACACCTGAGAATTCGATGAAATTTTGAAAATAGGTTCTTTCTTGTCTAAAATGACGTTTGCCAGAAGGATTTTTTGCGACTGCAAAAAAATTTTGTTTATCATTTCAATGTCGTGCTCTACCTTACCGACTTACTGACTTTCTATTTTATATAGAATATCTTCAATTAATTGTAAAAAGGGTCATCACACATATCATCTATAAACGAATCCTCTTTAATTTAAAGTAATACATATATAAGGTAAACTTGAAATTTTTAAAGACTATATCCTGGATTGTCGTGTGCGTGGTAGCCCCCACCCCGACCTAACCACAACTAATTCTAATTGACGCATGTGCATAGCACGAACATAAAGTAGAAAGTCGGTAATGTAAAGCGCGACATTGAAATAATAAAAAATTTTTTTTCTACTCGCCAGAAATCCTTTCGGCAATCGTTATTTTAGTAATAAAAGAACCTATTATCAAAATTTTATCGAAATCTGAGGTGAACGGAAAACGGAAGAACAGCTAAAATTGACGAGTGTATTATCGACATAAATAAAATAATTGGAATTGAAGAAAAGATCTCCCTTGTCTACTTTTCGTTGATGTTACTAGCTGAGGTTAGAGAAATTTTTATAATTGGCATAAGTTATCGGAATTTTTCCGAATCACAGTAAAAGATTGAGCTTCGATATAAAGTTTCCACAGAGTCGAGACAGAGTTGCGTGAGACCGTACAACAGAGGGGTGAGAGCAGAGTTAATTATTCTAATGACAAGCCGTTTGTGCCGGCAATAACACGAGGCACTTGTGCGTGCCTGTTCAAAGCGGAGTGCGTCGAATAATTACAACAGCGTTCCGGTGAAAAAATATTTAAAAACGAGCGAAATGAAACGTGGAGAGAATTTAACGATTCAAAGTAGAAAAATGGTGGCTGAGTATGTCCGGCTAAGGCTCGCGTTTGCAAACGATTCGCGAGGACGAGCAAATTGTATGAAATTGAATGCTGGTTAGCGAGCGAAACCCAAGTGGACACCTGCGGCTCGTAAATGTGATGAGTTTGCAACAAAATAACATCGTGGGTGGAGCGCGTCTTATCACTGTCGTTGCGTTACGATCCATCGTGGTGAAGTACTTGGTTTCGAGTGCAGCTGGTGGGGTTAAATTGATAATTGTTTCGAAGAGATTAGGGCGATACCTGCCGCCAACCTCTCACCGATTTGTTTCCGGTGTGAGCTTGACGGTGGCAATCTGTTTCCGGTGCATCCGAACTATTAAAGTTTTACATTTTCAATACCACGTATGCATATCAGAGCACTCTTTAATTTTCGATTAATTTTTAGTCAATTAGTGATGTCTTCGTTTCATTAATTAACTTCCCGATTCATAGGGAAGTTACTGTAATTACCCCGAAAATCGAAAATCGATTTTTTAGCAGATCTTCACGTTTTATGGTCATTGGAGTCATTTTAGACTATTTTTATCAAATTGTTAGTATGTGTGTGTGTGTGTGTGTCTGCGTATGGCCGTTTGTATGTTATCAAATTTTTCGTTAACGTTTTCTGAAAAAGTAACAACGCGATCAGAATGATGAATGATGCAATCGATGTGCCCCGTCGTAACTTAGAGCTGATTAGATTTTGGTCCATATTGGTCAAGTAGTTTTTTAGATTTTTTAGTTTTTTTCGAAAGAAGTTAATTCAAGAATGCAATTTATACGAGAGGATGGATATTTTCCACCGAATAAACAAATGTAATTATATATATTTCATTTTTATTTAAAAAAAATTTTTTTTAAATTTAACCCTTTGAACTCGAGGCAAGGATGCATCTTGGCTATTGTTTTAATAAGTATCACACCAAAACTAATTACAGAGTGTTATATTTATCTAAATCTGTTGTTTTCGACATATAAATGAATAAACTGGTGAAATTTTTTTTTTTAATTTTTTTAAAATTATATGTTTTTGAAGTACCTGTAAAATGTTCACCTAATTTGGCCGAAATCGTCTCGAGTTGCTGGTTTCATTATTATTTTTTTAAATTATGCAACTAATACTATTGTTACCGCTTATAACTAACGAATCGGGAAGTTCTTTGTGTGGCTCGTGGAGAGTCACACATAAAATAAAAAAAAACCATTAATAGCTATATGCCCCACTAGCAATGCGTACCACTAACCCTCTCGCAAGAGCAGTCCTACCCGCGAGCTCGCAAAGCGAACGAGCAACAATAACCAGCTAGTTGTTATTACTACATAGCGGATTTTATGCATTTATGACAACAATGAGTGCGTACAATTGAAAACAGTGGACGTATTAAAAGAAGGAAGACATTTTTATTTGTTAAAAACATGTATCGGATAGATGGTGTTGCGAGTGGAATGCTCTTTGTGTTATCGCATGCCGATCTAGTGTGATTTTTCTTTGTGATCACCGACCATGTTTTCTCTTAATCTTTGGTGAAGCGTATGGTTAAATTTTGTTCATGAAGTTTCGGGCGACCGTCGTTTTGACAGTGTATTATAAGTATGGTTTTGTCTTGTCTGCGTGCGCGCAACACTGTGCTTACAGCCGTGTAAATAGTTTCACATCACTTTAGTTAAAACTGGAATAATAAAGCATTTTTCTTCAGAGTTAGTATTGTAATATTATTTGGCTCCTGTGTCTTGCAATCAATGTAAACATTTTTTACTTCGCATGAAGATCCGCAGTCTAATTATTACGATTCTACGAGTTTATGTTTTTTTTCATTATGAAACATTGATTTATTTATCGTAGTTATTTTTCTTTCCAAACGCTTGTTGTATATTTCAATTAATTTTAACATGAAACGTGTAATTTAGTATCACGCAAGTAGGATAACAACAGCCAGTAATCATACGAGTGGTAGGACGATCTGTGATTCAACTAGTAGAATTAGATATTCTTGTAGCCAGACCAGCAGAACAAAGGGAATATAGAATCACATAAGTAGAATAAGCGCAATGGGTAATCACACGAATCGATTAAAAGGAAATTTCGAACCACACAAGTGAAAGAAGATCGTCTTGTGATTAGACCAGTGGAATTACAATATTTTGTGGTCGGATAGATAAAATAATATATAACAATTCAGTATCTCACGAGCATAATAAAGACAACTTGTGGTCAGAGTATACAAGGTGTGGTCAGACGGGTGCTACAACCAGGCAGGGGATGATTTCACATATAAACGTAAATCGAAAAGAAAGTAGAACATTTTTTTGTTTGACGCCTCGTTTTCAATCAAATCAATTTTGAAAATGCAGCAAATATATGTATATAGAGTGGGTGTAGGAAGTATTCATACACTGATAAATTACAAACAAAACTGTGACATGGTTGTTTATTAACTCTTTTTTCTGTAAACAATAAATATGTACATATTCTGAGAAGTCTATAGAATAGATACAATGCAAAAAATATTAATTTTTTATTAATTTGCGAATGTAATAAGGAAAAACAAAAAATCGACTGAAATACACCAGCAAATAGTATTCGTATACTCCTTAATTTGAACTGAATAGTGAACAGTTCTTAAGGTAAACATACCATGTAAACATAACCAAATTGATGGTGTAAGTATGATTGATCTCCTCAGTATAGCATTTCAAAATTCCGAAATATTCAAAGTTATAGAAAAATCATTATTAACTTGCATAATCAGTGTCAAAGTTTAACAGAAATGTCACGTATTGTAAGTATACCTCGATCTACTGTACAAAGTTTATTTGACAGGTATGGGCTACGAAAACAACTACAAAATAAATCAAGAAGTGGACGTCCACGAAAAATCAATCAATACACTGGTAGAGTTATTACTAGAAAGGTGAAGACAAATCCAAGAAGAAATGCAATAAAAACAGTTGAATACATGAAAAATTACAGTAACTTCCCTATGAATCGGGAAGTTAATAATTTAAACATTGATGTATCTGCTAGTACTGTGCGCAGTTTTATACGAAATTCAGGATATCACGGACGGGTGGCCTGTAAAAAGTTTTTCGTAAGTGAAACGAATAGAAAAAAAGATTGGAATTCGCAAATAACAATGTAACTGCACCAGTGGAGTACTGGAATAAAGTGACCTTCACAGATGAAAGTAAGTTCAACATTTTTGGGTCTGATGGACACTGTACCGTTTGGAAAAATAAAGTACAGAATTGAAAGCACAAAACTTAAAACCTACAGTCAAACACGGTGGAGGTTCAGCACTTGTTCGTAGCTGCATGAGTGCAACTGGTGTTGGCTCATTAGAATTTCTTGATAGGGTTATTGAACCACAAGGTCTATATTGACATTTTGAAACGCAATCTTCATCCCAGTGCAGAGAAAATTAATATTAAAGATGATTTCGTTTTCATGCACGATAATAATCCGAAACATACATACCGAAAACTCCGTCACAATCTCCCGATATCAATGTTATAGAACACCTGATTATTTGGAACGCCAAATCAAAAAATATGAAATTTGTTCAAAGAGAGTTTAAAAAATACACTTAAGGAAGAGTGGACTAGATCGCACAACACGTGATCTCAAATTTAGCAAATTCAATGCCGAGAAGAATTGCAGCAGTCATAAATAATATAAAGGCCTATATAAAGGCCAGATGCTATCGAACCAAATATTAACAATTTTTTAATGTCACATTAATCTACATTACGTTTTTTTTCTCAAATTGTAAAAAGTTAGAAACTACGAATACTTTTTGCTGATGTATTCCAGTCGATTGTTTGTTTTTTCTTATTACATTCGCAAGTTAATCAAGAAATTAATTTTTTTGCATTGTGTCTATTATATAGACTTCTAAGAATATGTAGATATTCATTGTTTACGGAAAAAATAGTTAATAAGCAATTTCAGAGTTTTGTTTGTAATTTATCAGTATACGAATACTTTCTACACCCACTGTACGTGCTATTGAAAGCAATCGTCTGACGCGTCTGATCACAACCAACCTATTCTACTTTCTGCGTATACTAAAGCACGCGAACCCGACGGATCTTTAAGGATGTCGTGGAGCCATATAAAAACGCAACAAAATTTTTGAAAATTTGTCAAGGTATAATTCTTACTAAATTAATACAATTACCAAAGTTTGAGTTAGATTCACTATACCGTTTAATATTTATAGCAATTTGAAATTTGCATATTTTAACACGTCTTCTTATGGAGAATTCATAAAATTCCACTTCAAACTCTATTTAAACCTTGAAAAAACGCAACTAGAAACTCCAATTTTTTATATATAGTAAAAATTATGTATTTAATTATTTCTTTTTAAAATTTTCATTGTGTTCAAAATTTATTAAATTTCACTAAACAGTTACAGAGCAAAAAATTATAAACTGCTACAAAACTACAAATTTATCGTGTTGTCATCTCACTAGCATGAAAACGCGACAATACTGTAGGCAACTGTATATAGCAACTATTCGGAGGGTACAATTATTCACAAAATTCATTCACAATTTCTTATAATATGAAGACAATTTGATTAAAAAATAAATATAACATGAAATTCACTAATTACACGACAGCTTTTTAAATAAATCTAGTTTTTAATGCAAAATATACTCATGAATAGCTTTCATTGCCAATATATTGATGGATTTCGAATTTCTTGTACTTTTATCGGCGAAACTTCCGTTTATAGCAAAAATCAGAATTCGATGAAATTTTGAAAATAGGTTCTTTTTTGACGAAAATGACGATTGCCAGAAGGATTTTTGGCGCATCGAAAAAATTTTTTTTGTCATTTCAATGTCCCGCTCTACCTTACCGACTTACCGACTTTCTATTTTATATAGAATATCTTCAATTAAGAATGATGGATTTGAACATAGCGCCACGGACCATAGTTTTTCTTCTTTTTTCCATCTGTAAACATTGTGGCGATACTGGCGTAAAGTAGAGATACTACGAGTTGATCAAAGGAGGAGGCGCGTAATACAATTCACACATATCATCTATAAACGAATCCTCTTTAATTTAAAGTAATACATATATCAGGTGAACTTGAAATTTTTAAAGACTACTCCTGGATTGTCGTGTGCGTGGTCTCCCCCACCCCGACCTAACAATAACTCATTCTAGTTGACGCATTCACATAGTGATGGAAGTTCCTCTATTAGTCCACGCGTTATGAGGGCGTTGCGTACTCCCTCTTAATCTATTGACCACTATATGTCAAATATCATCTTTTGTTCTCCCGCGTCTTTTGCATGTGATTACTGTTCACGGTAGCACGTGGTTGTTCGCACATGGCCGATCATGTGGTGTAATGCATATTAATATTATATCTTTTATATTCTTTTTCTTACATAAATATATATGTGTGGTTACTTAATTTGTATTAAAGTATTTATTACATAATAAACAGTATACGTTTATTTATATCCAACACATAGTACGAACAGAAAGTAGGAAATCGGTAAAGCAGAGCGCGACATTGAAATGATAAAAAATTTTTTTTCGACTCGCCAAAAATCCTTCTGGCAATCGTTATTTTAGTAAAAAAAAGAACATATTTTCAAAATTTCATCGAATTCTGATTTTTGCCATAATTGGAAAAACAGCCCTTTTGTATTCCATTGTACCTCTAGAACATCCTTAAAGTCTATCTTCTCGAAGAGACGTCAAAAGAGAAAATGTTATTTCTTCTGTTCGACTTTAGTTTACATGTAGATGATCCCCTGCCTGATTGTACCACCCGTCCGGCCACTCTCCGTATACTCCATCCATAGGCGAGCAGAATGGGATCTGTAGTTAGGCCAGTACAGTGGCTTAAGTTTAAACAAGTAGAACAGGGTCGATTTATAATTACGCGAGTGAAGTAGGGTTTATCTATAGTCAGACGAGCGAACCGGAGTCGGTTTATAATGAAACAAGTAGAATACGGAATGACTAATCCCGCAAATGGAATAATAACGATTACAAACAGATAAGTGAAATCTTGACTGATTTCAAGGGAATTGAAATAGCCGTCTGAAATATTAAATTTGTCACAGGCTCCGGTGAACGTTTGTGCGAGTAACGTATGCATCCGACATTCCACTGCAGGATTATGTTCAACTTGATACTATTCACGAGTAGGGGGATGGTATAGAGCATGGCTACTGGTGTACAGCGCGTTTGTTGACGACTGATAGTCGTCCTTGCTAGTATTTCACTGTGCCCGGCCTGCTTTTTTACTGTGCCATAATAATAATTTCTTTTACTACTCGGAGTTTTATATGACGCGGGAGATAGGCATGGCTGCGGTTGTAGCAACCCGCGTTTCACGGGAAACTTTCGCCGTTTATAGATCAATTTTAATATTAATTAATTACCACAAACGAGCGTCCCATCTCTCTTATGCACGAAGGTGAAGTATACTTCAAAAAATTATTTGTTGCTGTACCCGGGATTTAGTTAAATTAAAGCCTTGTTACGGATTAGAAGGGGTAGAACAAGTCACTTGACTTAGAAATAAACTTTATTTCCCCAACTAGGGTTCGTTCGAACTTGTAACGGAAACTATGTACAATGTTTTATCTGGCCAAAACACCAGCTTGCTTTGGCTAAAAACGGATAATAAAGAGATTTAGATGCGAACAAGATGAGTTTCACTTGTAGATAGATACATTCACGTTTAGCGTCCGTGAATCCAGATATCGAATCGACTTACTCGCGAAAACCGGCCAAGAGACGCGCGACGTTTTCTGTAGGAACGAGCGAGAACGATTAACGTACGTTGAAATCGGAGTCGAACAGCTGGCAGTTTACCGTCACCGTCGAACTAGTGATTGGCGGATCGATAGAGCGATTCGCCAATAGTAATCTCCTTTTTGGGGTCGATAATCGTTCGTAATCGAAGTCTGACGGTGCTGGCATAAGCTACTGCGAGCTGCTTATCGACTCTCGATCTCGCTGTTACGCGTGGATCCGCCAATAGCGAGGCGGCGCAGTAAGTCGGCCTGTTCACGCTGTCGACACGCTCAGCCAATCCCAAACAAGCCTAGATACGTGTTTGTTTCCGTACGCTCGTCTATGTATTTTGAATTCTAAGGGTATAGCAGGATAAGCATGGGCCAGCGGCCCCCGCTCCGATTTTCCTGATTTCTGTCTTAAAACATAGTTTTATGTCTAAGAAAACATTGTGTAAAATTTCAAATGTCTACCCCCATCGATGAGGGTGATATTGGGGTAAATTCCCCCGCACTTAAATGCAATTTGCTACAAAACGAGAAAAGATATCGACATGGGATAAACGGCAAACAAAAGATATAGATAAACTTTACATTCCAAATTTTTTCCAAAATTTTTTGCTAATTATTTATAGTTGAAAATAATTAATTAATTTTTTGGGAATTTTATTAACTATCTTCCCCTTGGTTGACACCTACCAAAAAATTATAAAATATTACTATGATACTAACCTACTTTGTAAAAAAATCTCAGAAGTGTCCATTTGGTGGAACAGTGTCAAGAAAAATAATGTATGCCGACTTCCCGTTCGCTCCCATAACTAGCCGCCGCAAGGGGATTCGGTCGCTGCGCCGATAGTGATCAGACCAAGCGTTCGCCGGCATACTTTATTTTTCTTGACACTGTTCCACCAAATGGACACTTCTGAGATTTTTTTACAAAGTAGGTAAGTATCATAGCAATATTTTCTAATTTTTTGGTAGGTGTCAACCCAGGGGAAGATACTTTAAAAAATTCCCAAAAAATTAATTCATTATTTTCAACTATAAATAATTAGCAAAAAATTTTGGAAAAAATCTGGAATGTAGAGTTTATCTATATCTTTTGTTTGCCGTTTATCCCATGTCGATATCTTTTCTCGTTTTGTAGCACATTGCATTTAAGTGCGGGAGAATTTACCCCAATATCACCCTTATCGATGGGGGTAGACATTTGAAAATTTACACAATGTTTTCTTAGACATAAAACTATGTTTTAAGACAGAAATCAGGAAAATCGGGGCGGGGGCCGCTGGCCCATGCTTATCCTGCTATACCCTTTGCAGTGATTAGTACATGGCCCTTTTCGTTGTATTAGGTTTTAAGGGCCACCAATTTCTTCTGTATTGAGAACATGTCATTCTTCCATAAAATACTTATACGTATTATTAGTTCAGGATAAATTACGAATAATATTAAAACAAAGTACCATCGAACCAATAATCGCAGTAATTGGTACAGCTAGCCTACAAGGTTTCCTTCAACTTCGGAACAGTGCTTAAAACGCGATTCGTTCTACGCGGACAGCTTGTACGCGCATTTTCCGAGGCCTTTCATCTTGTTTCCAGTTCGCCAGGATAACCGCACCGATACTCGTCTCGGCGGCATTGAAAACGCGGCCGCAATCGCCCGCCGCGATATTTCTATTCCCGACGAAACTTCCGCGATACACGAGGAAAATCGTCGGGGATAAATCAAACGGCCCCATCGACCTTTTCCTTGTCCGTGTGCAGGAAGTGGCGGCTCGCAAATCGAACCTACGTTGCATCGAACTTATAATCCGTGTCGATCTGTCCCGGGACCGGATGGCTCGCTGGCTCTCGTCGGGCTTTATACCCGGTAATAACAGGATTTTACAGCGCCCGAATCAGTCGCGGCAGCTCGCGGATCCCGAGTTACACCGGGCGCATCGGTATCTCTCAGATCGACGCTGTAAAAGTTACCGGGGCCGGTGGCGAGTAACCGAGTCGTTCATCGACATTGTCAATTAGAGTTTATTGGGCCTAGAATACGAACTGTATGTACAGTAAATTATCCATATAAGTCCCTAGCACGGGTCTGCCGAGGGACATTTATGCACCACAGTCACTATTCTTTGAGTGTTGCCGAACGTAGAAAAGGACAGCCGAGCTCGAGAGGCGTCCGTCGCCGAGAAATGTAAACATAGCTAATCCAAATTGCCAACTTCCTTATTTTTCATCATTTTTGTATGAGACTTCGATAACCATATTTGTGGCATTTTTCTAAGGCAAGATGATACCAAACATGATATAATTCCGATGATATTTAGGTGTGTAATAGATAGTCAAAGTTTCGGTTGAAATGTGCTGGCGACTACGACTCTGCGTCTCTTTCTTTCCGATACGCTATCCTACGCGCCCGAAACTTTAACTGTCTATTACACAAGTAAATATCATCGGAATTATATCATATGTGGTATCATTGTTCTTAGAAAAATACCACAAATATGGTAATCGCAGTCTTATAAAAAATAATGAAAAATAAGGAAGTTGGAAATTTGGATTAGGCGGTCTCACCGAGACACCCGAGCCGCATGATGTCATACTTCTCGGCGACCGAGGCCTCTCTAGTTTCTTGTCCCCTCAAGAGGGTATACCACGCAGTAGTGGGGATAGCTCCAGGCCACACTTTAAAGACATTTATGGATATTTTACTGTACTTTTGAAGAAAATTCTTAGATGAGATGCAACAGGACGCATCCAAAGAATTCCAAAATGTTGCAGAATTTTTAGATCGTTAAGATTGCTGAGGAAAGAAAAAAGCAACGCAACTTAAAATATGTGTTGGAGTGATATAGAGTCACGTACTTTAAGTAACTAAGTCCTCAACAATATGTTTCTAAGAAAAGAACGTGTAACTATAAATATATAACAAACAATTGTTGAATGAAAGCGGCGCCACGGTTCGATCGTTAATAAGAAAACAAAAATTTTTCTAAGCAATTTTGCTCATTTTCAAAATAATCGACGTTTCGGTCCCTGATTTGGACCAATTTCAAGATTTAATTGAATTGCGTCTGTAAGAAAAATGAAAAAATTTTTAACGTAAAGACATACAATTTTCAAAAAAAGTAACTATTAAATGTTTATATGTTAAGTTAACAATAATACGATCGATATAAATAAGTTTATTTATAAATATATAAATTGCAGCGTACTTCATAACTAATTTATATGACAAGTAATCTAGTATCTAAAGAACAACAAATTATATTACATTTATAAGTTGGAAATATGGAATTTAAAATATTTGCACCTTTAGGTAATTTTCAGATAGCTCTACTGTAAAAAATTTCTTTCTTTTTTTATTTATATCTCCTCTTTTATGAATAAACGAAATACATAGACGTATATTTTCCATTTTATTTTCCACGAAAATCTGCAATTCAGTGGTTGAGCCAGGAAAATTCAAGAATGTTGAACAATTACAAAAGCTAAATACCATAAAAAAATAACGAGAACTTTCATTCTGTGAACCAGTGATATAAAATGGAAAGTAATTACTGAACAATGGATAGGAAACAATGGATATGGTATAATTGTTTGTTGTCAACGGTGACACAACAGTGAATTCAATTTTGCATGCACAATGTCGAAATTACTGTTCTAGAATCCCAACAATTGCACGGAAATTGTCAAAGAACAGATACATCCTTTTCAAGCCGTTTTATAAAAGCCAACAATTAGCAGATGATTACGGAAATTAATTTTTCCGTTAAGGAAAAACTTTTCTGTTAATGATTTTTTTCTTTTTTTTATTAATGCAATTAGAATCTCAAGTTCGAGATTATTTTGCCGTACATTATTTTTTTAAATACATTATTCTGTTAATGATTTATCAATTTAATCTAGCCGGGATGCGAACTTTTCTTTCACGAAGAAACTTTGTGCAAATCAATTTGAACTTCTAGTATAATTTAAATATTTTGTACATGTAAGCGCGGTCGTCAATTGAAAATTGCACGGTTCGGCTGCCAAATGCTCGCGCGTGTATTTACTTACATCGTAGCGTAGCCTTTTGATCGGCCGCGACGGTCAGAGTCGGTTTCTCTTACGCGCAGCCGAATCGTTTGAGCGGCTGCGACAATCAAAATCGGCTCCTTTGCAATGCATGCACGTAGACGAAGTAACCCTGCAGAGTGGGGAAACTGTGAGGCAAGGCCTTCGATGCATCGATGGTCCGAGATTGGCAGGCAAAGGGCCTAGCCGATTAAGATGGTCAAAACTGCCCTTAAAGCTTTTTCAATGGCTTTTGAACCATTCGAAAGCTACCAAGAAAAACCCCTCTGAGTAAAATTTCAGCCCTCTAGCTTGTCCGTGGGGGTAGTTACAGGGTAAAATAGATTTTACGCTTTCCGGCGCATTTTCCGGTCACAAATGCGTTCTAAAATGCTGAAAACAATGTGACACATTCCGGATGCTAAGGAGCATTTTTGAGATTTTTTTGTTGAAAACTGTGGTCGTAAAAAATGAAAAACCTAAAAAAAAATCAGAAAGATATTTTTTTCTCAAAAATATGAAAACATGCTATTCTACTGTTTGGTTTCCCGATAAAGCACCATAACAAGCAGTGTCGTCAATTTTTTAGAATTTTTTGTTCGGCTGCTTCATTGGCAAAAATAATAAAAACCGAACTTTTTCGACGTTTTTGCTGTGAGGAGGAAAGTTACACTTGATGGCTTTATCGTGAGCGTATATTAAGTAACTTTTAGCGTTATTACACTTAAACAAGCAATTATTTTACCTAAAAAATGTGATTTGAGAGAGAGAAAAAAATTGTATTCTGTGCTACAGTGATGTCGCGGTCGTTGCCGCAGGAGCTGTTCTCTGGGGCGACAACTTCCAAGACAACTTTTCGTCTTTTGATTTATGACTGGCCTCTACAGTCTACCGCGCCGAGACATCAATCGAAAGCCGAACGTAGAGAAGGACAGAATGATCGCGTGGCCGAGCGTGTCGCCGTCGCCGGCACAGTTCAAAGGCCCGCGTGTTCTCACAATGTAATGCCAATTAAAAATGCTTTATTCTCTATTTTTTTTAAATAAGATTTTACTGGCATATTCCTGGCATTTTTCTGATTATAACAAGACCAAACACGGTATAATTTGGCCCATCGGTAATGTCTTGAAAGTTGTCGGAGGGCTGTACGCGAAAGTTGCCGTAGTGCCTACTAGTCAATTTTCTACTCAATATTCATTATTTTTTAATGAGAAAAATTGTATTGTTTACTCATGAGTAAAATCTCATTAAAAAATAATGAATATTGAGTAGAAAATTGACTTGTAGGCACTACGGCAACTTTCGCGTACAGCCCTCCGACAACTTTCAAGACATTACCGATGGGTCTCATCGTCGATTACACCACTAAATAAAATTGAAATTATATCGTGTTTGGTCTTGTTGTAATCAGAAAAATGCCAGGAATAAGCCAGTAAAATCTCATAAAAAAATAATGAAAATTAAGCAATTTGAAAATTCGATTCATGGTGTCAATGTAGTGGTGTTTACACCGATATACCCGAGCCGACATCAAACATCGCCGCCCTGTGGCCCAGCGCAGCATTGACAGGTGGTGGAATGGGTAGGCACTGCGGCAACCATCGTGTACAGCTCCTGCGGCAACGACCGCGACATTACTGTATATATAACTGAATGTTTGCAACGCTTATTACATCGCCGGTTGGCGCGGTGGTTAAGAGGTCTCTTTCCCTCCCCTCCCTCTCTGTAGTATAATAGTTATTAATTAGCTATAAGTATTTAATAGTTAACGCCAAAGATTAAAAGACTGTTTGTGCGGTTTTTCTTTATACCCCTTTTCTCCACGTTTGTAAAAATTCCTCGACTGATTGAAGATAATTTAAGTTACTCTATATACAGGGTGTCCCACATAAATGATAACACCTAAATATCGTTCGTATTTACAGTCCTATCAGAAAACTTCAGAGGACAAAGTGACGCTATTGCAGGGGGCCAATATAATAATGAAGAAAAAAATTTTTTATGTCGTGTTTTTAAATAAAATTGCAATGTCACCGATGTTTTTTGAAATGGATTAGTATATTTTTTTGCGATAGCATGATAGACAATAAAAAACTGAATTTAGTGGATACCACCTTCTTGACCTTGAAATGACCTTGATATGATATATAAAGGTCAACCCGACGTAAACAATGCGCAATCTTTGCTGAAACACGTAAGTTTTAAACTTCCACATTTCATCCGTTTCAACATGATTATTCTTGCTCAAGGTCATTTCAAGGTCAAAAAAGTGGTATCCACTAAATTCAGTTTTTTATTGTCTATCATGCTATCGCAAAAAAATACTATTCCATTTAAAAGAACATCGGTGACATTGCAATTTCATTTAAAAACACGACATAAAAAATTTTTTTCTTCATTATTATATTGCCCCCCTGCAATAGCATCACTTTGTCCTCTGAAGTTTTGTGATAGGACTGTAAATACGAAAGGTATTTAGGTGTTATCATTTATGTGAGACACCCTGTATATTTAAACGTTCTCTCTTAACAATAAGCCTAACCGTCTAATGCCGAATATCTG
The DNA here is from genome assembly GCA_963971365.1 of Lasioglossum villosulum. Taxonomy (NCBI): domain Eukaryota; kingdom Metazoa; phylum Arthropoda; class Insecta; order Hymenoptera; family Halictidae; genus Lasioglossum; species Lasioglossum villosulum. The sequence continues at coordinate 14,828,132 of OZ020498.1, forward strand.
CAAGTTACGCACACGATCGTACAAACAAATAACAAAGCAATACTTGTCTGATAAGTTTTTTATGTTTATTGTTATCTCAGGGCACCAAATACTGAACTCTTGTAACCCGATAAACATCGTTATTAAAAGAAAAAGTGGTTAAGGCGTCGGACTACGAAGCGGATATTCTGGGATCGAATCCTGTCGATAGCAGTATTTTTTCATTCGTCAAACTTCATTTTTTTAATTTCTTATTATCCATATGGTTTATTCACATGAGTTTAAAAATATTTTTTTAATGTTTTAAACATTTTTAAGTAAAATATATACAAATATAGTTTTAGAGCATACAAAGTATTATAAAATCGACAACCACCTAGCGTTGATTTTCGATGGGACATATATTCGTCACCAGAATAGTACCAATAACGAGCACCAGCAAAAATCATATTCAGGCCAAAAAAAGGTACCATTGTGCAAACCCTGTACAATCTGTACAACGAATGGCTATATCGTAGATATGGTCGGTCCATTCTATGCTAATCAAAAGGATGCCGAGATAATGTGTGTTGTTCTTCAAAATCCAAATGGATGGAAAACCCTCATGAAGAGGGGAGACTTTTGTATTGTCGACAGAGGTTTTTGTGATGTTACATCTCATTTAAAAGATCTCGGTTTTAAAGTTCTCGTGTCTGCTTTAAAAGGTAAACGTTCTCAACTTTCGACGGGAGAGTTGAATTTTTCTGTAACCGTAACAAAAATTCGTTGGGTTGTAGAGACAGTGCGACCGACCATCTTAATCGGCTAGGCCCTTTGTTTAGCGCTCGAACGATCGAAATCAGCGTCTCTGCAGAGTCAATCGGTCAGATCGCTTAGCAGCCCGACACGCGTCAATGAAAAGAGGAAACGACTAATATAATTGCTATGGATTTCAGATTCATTTAACGGTATTTCCTGAAGCGACTGCAGCATACAGCAACATAATCATTAATTTCAATGAATTTCAGTAAAAGAAGAATAAAATGATTTTTGTTTGTTCACAAACGTTTTCGAACCTAATTTTTATGATATCACACAAATGTTTCTCTTCAAAACACTCACACACACAAAATTGTACAACTAAAAATAATCGCCCTTTCCATCACGCAGCCGAAAACAATTTTCCAATAGGAATATTTATTACATAACGCAGATTTGAAAAGCGGAAAACAGTTAAAAGAAGAAACAGAGAAAGGCAATGGAGAAAGTTTCTGGTATCCACGGTCCATCGACGAACCGAGGAACAAATAAACGCAGTATACACTTCAAAAACTCGTCTCTCGCTCTCCATCATATTTTCTCTTCTCTTCTCTCTCTCTCTCTCTCCGACTTTTTTTGTTTTAATTTCATTCTCGTCGGGTGTCGAGCTGTGCGTTGACTGCCAGAGAACGTTTCGCAGAAGCGTCGAAATGACGTTTAATGTACACCAGTGGCAGGCTCACCCGTCGAAAAATTCGTATCAAAGGCCCGGCGAATTGTGATTGTCGGAGCATGAAGCTAACCCACATTTCCGTCAGTTTGTAATACAATTTCATCGTATCCAGTTTGTGCCTCGCTGATTCGATTTCATGTTCAAACAAACAGGGAAACGTCGAGGCTCGGCTCGGCACGGGTCTCTGGTGAAATTTTACATCCTGGACCAACAATTGGATGCTTGGAACGGAGAATAATTAAGATTATCGAAGACCCTAATCTCTAGACCATTCCAATTCACGAAAAACATTCGGTCTGGTCATTCGGACACACGATTTTTATGACTTTGGGAACGTTCCTTGTAGCAGCCTAAAATTTGTTGCACCATGCTCAAATACATATTTCTTCAATAGAGAATGAAGTATACTTACTATTGAGTTGAACATTTAATAATTCATTGATACCTCGATCACCAATTCAGCAACTTCAAAAATTCAACATTGAAAAAGCTTGATTGTAAACCTGGCAACCTTACAAATTCCATAAACTCGAAGGAATTAATAAATGCCATAAAATTGGAATACTCAGATTTATATTTAGATTTTAAACAATGAAGTATACTTATTATTGAGTTGAACATTTAATAATTCATTGATACCTTAATCACCAATTCAGCAACTTCAAAAATTCAATATTGAAAAAGCTTGATTGTAAACCTGGCAACCTTACAAATTCCATAAACTCGAAGGAATTAATAAATGCCATAAAATTGGAATACTCAGATTTATATTTAGATTTTAAACAATGAAGTATACTTATTATTGAGTTGAACATTTAATAATTCATTGATACCTTAATCACCAATTCAGCAACTTCAAAAATTCAATATTGAAAAAGCTTGATTGTAAACCTGGCAACCTTACAAATTCCATAAACTCGAAGGAATCAATAAATGCCATAAAATTGGAATACTCAGATTTATATTCAGATTTTAAACAATGAAGTATACTTACTATTGAGTTGAACATTTAATAATTCATTGATACCTTGATCACCAATTCAGCAACTTCAACAATTCAACATTGGAAAAGCTTGATTGTAAACCTGGCAACCTTACAAATTCCATAAACTCGAAGGAATTAATAAATGCGATAAAATTGGAATACTCAGATTTATATTCAAATTTTAAACAACGAAGTATACTTTTTATTGAGTTGAACATTTAATAATTCATTGATACCTCGATCACCAATTCAGCAACTTCAAAAATTCAACATTGGAAAAGCTTGATTGTAAACCTAGCAACTTTACAAATTCCATAAACTCGAAGGAATTAACAAATACCATAACATTGGAATACTCAGATTTATATTCAGATTTTAAACAATGAAGTATACTTTTTATTGAGTTGAACATTTAATAATTCATTGATACCTCGATCACCAATTCAGCAATTTCAAAAATTGAATATTGAAAAAGTTTGATTGTAAACCTGGCAACCTTACAAATTCCATAAACTCGAAGAAATTAATAAATGCGATAAAATTGGAATACTCAGATTTATATTCAGATTTTAAACAATGAAGTATACTTACTATTGAGTTGAACATTTAATAATTCATTGATACCTCGATCACCAATGCAGCATCTTCAAAAATTCAACATTGGAAAAGCTTGATTGTAAACCTGGCAACCTTACAAATTCCATAAACTCGAAGGAATTAATAAATGCCATAAAATTTAAATACTCATATTTATATTCAGGTTTTAAAAAATTCATATGTGAATTTAAACAAATAATTTCGTGAAAGTGTTGAAACGTAATATTACGGATACACCATTTACAATCTATTGAGATGATTAAAAGAAATCAATTTGTATGTAACTTCTTTTTCGTACAATTAATAGAAACAATTTTTATCTAAAATAAAAATCCGCCGTCTAAAATCTTTCTTTGAGACATGGTTTTGCAGTGATCGCCAGGATGCAAACAGAATTAAGGATTAAGATAAAAGTGTAGGACGCACTGTACCACTTGACTGTTTGTGCTCATCGTGTCACCAAGTTCGTACAAAACTGATGAACACCGGAGGAACCAGGTCAGACGTTCAGCCGCGTTGTGATCGTAATCTTAATTAACGAATACAGTCGCAGTAACTCGACCGACCCCGTTTCGCGGGCATCTGTAACGTCCTAACGCGGCACTCCGGTCCCTCTAAATCCGACGTTAATTGCCTAAAATAGAAGTACTTCTTCCTCCTTTCGGCCATATTCGAATTACTCGCCAATATACCGAGCGAATTAATTATCAATTCAGTTCGTATCTCTCTCCCTCCCTCTCCGCGAACAATGTGAAACCCAGAGAGCAAGTATTTCTGGTAGAGCGTCACTGTCATGGGATGACACGTTTCTCTAGAACTAAATTCGGCGTCGCCAAAGGCATGTTTCACGTCCGTCGACGGTTGTCGTAAGTAAGTACATTTTGATCCGTGAAAAAATCCTATCTATCGCGATTATGCATCGAGAACAACGAGAAATTATTTATTTGTTGATATTCCTGTACGATGAAGGAAATCTTCTCTTCACTTGCCGTAAAAAACGTCAAATAAGAATTGCAGTGACAGATGTCCTTCTAAACTGCAGCTGTTAATAATTTAACGATTTTTTTTTGTTAAAATCACTGCACGTCGGTTATAGTAATTGTTAAATATTATTGTGATACACAGTTCTCATTATCGTGATCACGGTTAACGCTTGGTCAGTAACTGGATGCCACAATTTTTATTAACTGTTAAAGTTTTTGTGGATTAATAGCGAAATTATTGCAGATATGTACAGTAAGGAGCATAACTGAACCAATAACCACTAGTTTTGTATAAATCTTTATTCATTGCTAAGTATGTAGAAGAATATTAAAAAATGAACAGTATAGTAATTTTTATTACAGTTAGAAGTAACATCAGAAATTTTTTCAACAATTAATGTCTCCTCGTTTAGCACTGGCAAAAAAATGGATTCTTTATGTGGAATGTTTCAGCAGTATGTTTACATCTAGCAGTTTGATATGTTTATAAAATATTAGTTTATATCTCAACACTCAGTTTCTAGCAATCAGTCGAACGGAAAAGTACGCAAGTGAAATACAGCAAATATGAAGAAAATTGCTTCAAATTGTTTAAAAAAAGTAATTACTTTGTTGAATGACGCAAGTGAATTACTGCAAATATGAAGAAAATTGGTTCAAAATGTTTTTAAAAATGTAATTTCTTTGTTGAATGAAGGCTTGTCAACACGTCAGACGGCGGAAAATTGTAGTGTTAGTCAGTCGACAGTGCAGAGAATAAGAAAAAAATACTGTAAAATTATGTTATTAAATGTTGGAGGAAGACCAACAAAATTATCACCGCAGGATGAACGAAAAATTATAAGGTTTGTCACATCTGGTGAAGCTTCAAGTGCAACCATGGCCGCAAAAATATTAACAGAAGATACAAATATACAAGTAAGCAAGTGGACAGCACAAAGAACCCTCAAAGGAGGTGAGTTTAGAAGCATTAAGAAAAAAAGAAGCCGATGTTATCGAAGAAAAATATAAAACTTCGTTTGGAATTTGCTAAAAAATATGAAAACTGGACAACTACTGAATGGGAACGGGTTATTTGGTCAGACGAGACCAAAATTAATAGAATTTGTTCAGATGGCACGTCATGGTGCTGGATTCGTAAAAATGAAAGGCTCAAACCACGACATGTAAAGCAAACGGTAAAACATGGAGGCGGATACCTAATGTTTTGGGGTTGCCTAACAGCATTTGGATTACTGCACCAAATTAATGGTATCATGAATCAGTACATGTACAAGAATATTTTACAAGATCATCTCGTAGATGCTGTTGAAAATATGCCTTTTGAAAATGAAAATGTAATTTTCATACATGACCGAGACCCTAAGAACACAGCTAAAAGTGTGAAACAATTGGGTCGGTACAAATAAATTGTCTGTTCTGGATTGGCATGCACAGAGCCCGGACCTCAACCCCATAGAGAATCTATGGGGTTTACTAAAAAGACGACTTCAGGATTCATATAACTCCCAACCAACTTCAATCACAGATTTGTACGATAGAATTCAAGAACAGTGGGAAAAAATATGTCCGAATTATTGCAAAAAATTAATAGAAATTATGCCAAAGCGAATTAGTGCAGTTTTGCAAGCAAAAGGGTTGTGGACGAAATAATAAAAATAAATAATATATTAAATATTGCCAAATATTGGTCATGGTGCAAAACCGAGTCAATCCATTTTTTTGCCAGTGCTAAAGGAGGAGACATTAATTATTGAAAAAATTTCTGATGTTACTTCTAACTGTAATAAAACTCACTATACTGTTCATTTTTTAATATTCTTCTACATTCTTAGAAATAAATAAAGTTTTTAACAAAACTAGTGGTTATTGGTTCAGTTATGCTCCTTACTGTATGTTCTTCATGATGATTATTAATTTACATTGGAAGCACAAAAGTATTTATTGAGACTATGAAGTGCATGATTGAATATAGTAGAGAATTTTGGTTATTGACACGAGAGTTGAATTATTTTTCCAAAGAAATGTACGGGTATCCGTTATTTTCAATACACGTGTATTATCTGTGTATTGAAGTTCAAGGGTACACGTGTGTAGATATAAGGTTAGGTTTGCCGGAAAATGTAAAGATTTTGGTTTTTCTTCATCAAAATAAACAGTTAATTGATTATTAAGGTTTATTAACAGAAATTATGATGTTTTTTAATTTTCGAAACCTCTCATGTTAACTCTTGTATATTTCAATGTACTATCCGTGTACTTGAATACACGGGCGCACGTGTATCAAAATACACGGATAATACACGTGTATCTGTACATTCAAGTTCACAGTGATACGTATATTATCCGTATATTTCGATATACGTGAACACGTGTACTACAGTACACGTGGATACGTGTATTAAATTGAATCCGGACTTCTGCACGGATGTATTAATTACACGTGTTCACGTGTATTTTCAATACATGTGAAATCGTGAATTTCCAAAGGATCGAACTAATCCTATTACATTTCAAAATTTATTTCACGAGGTAACACTAAAATACTCTCATCACACTCATATTTTCACTGATGGCTCCAAATCTACAGAGGGATGTGGATGTTCTATTATTTTCCCTAATGATCAGAAACTTTTCAAACTTAATGATTTTTGTTCAATTTACTTTTGTGAAGCTTATGCTATTTTACAAGCTGTTCAAACCATTATCTCTTCTCAAGAAGATAAATTTATTATTTTCACTGATTCTGCCAGTATCTTAGACTGTTTATCTTTGCCGGAAATTCAAGATCCCATAATTACTCGTATATATATAACGCTCTAACCAAAGCAAAGAAAAATAATAAAGAAATAATCTTTTATTGGATTCCTTCCCATGTAGGGATATCGGGAAATGAGATTACGGATTTTACGGCAAAGGAAGCTTGTAAAGGAATTCTTGATGATTGTTTATCTTCCCACAGAGATTTAATTAATCTAATAAAAAAAGACATCACAGCTGAATGGAATGTAAGATGGACTATTTCCACTCCATCTAAACTATTTTTGGTAAGGCAAGACACCTGTAATAACGATTGTCCCTTAATTTATAACAGAAGAGATCAGGTAGTTGTCACCCGACTCCGCATAGGTCACACTAACCTAACTCATATTCATAAAATATTGAAAAATCCCCCTCCCGTATGCTCTAGATGCAATGTTATACTTTCTGTTGAACACATTATCCTTCACTACCCACTTTTTTCCTCCCATAGACGTAGATTGGATATTAGTAATAATTTAAGTGAATGTTTAAACATTCATAAGAACATTATTCAAATCTTATTATTTTTAAAAGCTATAAATATATACAATTCTTTGTAAACTAATTTATGTACAGCGTATCTATAATGAACATTATGCCAAATTATCAATCTTTACTGGTCCTAAATCCAATTACGAACTTCTGTAACTGAATATTGTAACTATTGTGTTCGCTAATGACCCAGATGTTGATGCGACCTTTATAAATAAATAATTAACAAAAAAATACACGTGAAATGGTTATCTCTACCAGAAACCCAGTGTTAGCGAGATACGTAATTGTTATACTCTGTTCGAATTTGTATCACGAGTCTGAGTCTGTGTCTCAGTGCAACGGGATAAGAGCGGTGGACCAAAGAATGGGTGCATCGTTTAAACCAAAACGATCAAGGACAGGAGAAGAAGAGACGAAGAAAAAGCTGCAATTATCCCCGAACGATTAAACACGACGGAACCGAGCCGCAGCCGAGAGGTTCAGAACAGTTTCGGTAATCATCGACATATTGTAGGCGAAACAGGCGTTCGCGTCAGACTAGACGCGAACAGTTTTAGTGTCCCGGAGAACAGGACCGCAAAAGAGAACGGCAATGGACAATTAGGGGGAATTCCGCGTCGCTCGCAGTTTTACGCGTCCGCCCGATTGTTTTGGCGCCGGTGAATTTTCCGTGGCAGCCCGGGGCTCACAGTTAAGCCGAATTCACGGCAGAAATTAGTGACCGCAGTTGCCTCCGTTCGAGGAGTTGATTGTTCCTAGCGTAGGCAGAAAGGAAGACGAACGAGAGAACAATTCGTGTTCAATGGACAATGGACACAAACGAAATCAATTTTTTTTTTATTAAGCATTTCAGATCTCAACAGAGATCTATTTCTGCTGTACAAATATAAATTACAATTAATACATGCAATAGTTGATATCGATGAACAATAAAACAGTTAAAAACGGAGAGATTACAATCTTTCAAAAAATGATGTATACAAATACAAGCCTTAATATAAAATATGATTATGCTATCGGCGCCAGGTTCGATCATTTCAAGAAGAACAACAAATATGCAATTTAAGTATTTAAGTTTCTCAACGTTTCGATCTCAATGTGGATCATTATCAAGAGACAAAATTTTTGCGTCTGAAAAAGAAATTAATAATATAAATTTTCGAAATTAAATATACTGTTTTCATGTAACACAAGCCTTAATGTTAGGTTTTGCTATAAACATGTCAATGCTTAGAGGTAGTTGGTAACCCAATTCACATAAACAATCTAAAAGTTTAAGCCTTTGAACATCATATTTTACGCACTGCCAGAGTACATGGTTTAGAGTTTCGTCACTTTGATTACAACTACAATTGCTGTTGGTAATTATATTTACTCGTGCCAGTGAAGCAGCCAAATGATAATGATCCGCCCGCATTCTATTAATTGTGTTAATGAAACACCTCTTGAATTTTTTACGGGAGAACGTAGGGAACTGTCACAAAAAAATTGTTGAAAATAATTTTTGCCCTTAAATAACCCTTGCTTCTTAATCATTTCCACAGAATTCTCTTTAGCCTGTTTCTTATATTTTTCAAAAAGATCAGTGAAAGGAACCTTCAAAGAATTAATAGAGTTCGAGGAAGTGGCCAATTTGGCTGCTGTGTCCGCATCTTCATTACCCTGAATACCAGACTGTGATGGGATCCAGAATAATTTAACGAAACTGTTATGTGTATTACTAGTAAAAAAATCAATTTTCCATCTTGGTTATTTAAACCTTCATTCGAAGTTTCCTAACACTTATGGTTGCCATTTTGCTGGGTCTTCGTTGCAATATTGTTTGGCTAACCGTTAGAAACGTTGGCTCTTCGTTGGCAAGTTGTCATAAATTTTCGCCACAGCCCCTATCTTGGGGATTTGTAAACAAAACCACCAACTCCCAACTGTCGGCCATTGTTGGCCGACCATAAACGCTACTAGGGTGTTCCTAGATATCTGTTACGAAAATAAGTAATGATATTAAAAACAAAAAGCAAGTATTATTAACTACAGTAGCGGACAAAAGTTTAAGACCGCTCTAAAGAACACGATAACTTTTTTAATATTGTACTATACGATTTGAACTTTTTTGGGAAGATAGAGCAATTAATTTACTAAAGGATGTAAAAAGAAATTTTTTCAAAAATTGCAATTGATCGGAATTGTTGAATAAATACTAAAAGTTGATTTTTCAACTATTTTATGTCGGCCTATATTGAAAATTTAAAAAATACGTTTTGTAGATCTGTTTCAATTAAACATATCCTGAAAATTTCGAAAAAATCGGTCGACGTTGAAATGAGCTACAAACGTTTAACGATGATAAAAATTGCAGATTTTCAGCAATAAATCATGAAAATTTCTTTTCACATCCTTTAGTAAACTAATTGCTCTAGCTTCCCAAAAAAGTTCAAATCGTATAGTACAATATTAAAAAAGTTATCGTCTTCTTTAGAGTGGTCTTAAACTTTTGTCCGCTACTGTATATAGTTTAGATGGTTGATGCTCCAGTTCGGTGAGCACCAATCAAAAGTAGACCTTAGACTTAGACTTAGACTAAATTCTTAGACTACAATATCTTTAGATGGTAAAAATTGCAGATTTTCACGATTTTCGGCAATAAATCATGAAAATCTGCAATTTTTACCATCTTTAAACGTTTGTAGCTCATTGCAAGGTCGACCGATTTTGAAAAAATTTTCAGGATATGTTTAATTGACACAGATCTACAAAACGTATTTTTTAAATTTTCAATATAGGCCCAGATAAAAAAGTTGTAAAATGTAACTTTTAGTATTTTTGCTACAATTCCGATCAATTGCAATTTTTGAAAAAATTTCTTTTTACATCCTTTAGTAAACTAATTGCTCTAGCTTCCCAAAAAAGTTCAAATCGTATAGTACAATACTAAAAAAGTTATTAATTTTTGGTTTACGATCGTAAATTTTGTATATGCAAATATGATATCGGCGCTACACGTTCGATCAACAAAAAAGAATTTAGCAATTTTGCAGAATTATAATTTCGACGTTTCGGTTCAGTTTTGAACCATCTTCAAGAAAAGTCCGCGTCTATGAAAATAATGTAATAAAATTTGTATTAATTGAACAGAAACTTTTTGATAGTAATAACAAAAAGAATATATACATACTTGCTAAATGTGAAAAACAAACAGAAAACAAAGTAAAACAAAATTGTGCTTCACAGCACGAAGGTTTGAACTGTACTAAACTGTAACTGTTATGGCAAAGTCAAGAACGGAAAAACATACGAATATCGTGGATCAAACTGACCAACCAGATGTCAAGGATCAAGAACCTATAAATCGATGTTTGGCGCGAAATTTAAATTTTAAAGAATTAATCATCACAATTTAACCGCTATATTACCAAAAATTGGTAAAAAATTAGCAAACATTTTGCAGAATTAACATAAATAATGTTAATATGTGTGTGGTTGAACCATTAAAATACTCAACTGGAATTAGTAACTTAGATTATTAAGTTATTAATTCCAGTTTCTATGAAACTTCATTAACCAATCGCGCTAGTGTGTTCATTTTATGAAAGTGAATATATTTCATTATGTCCACATTTTGATGCTAGATTGTTTGTTTTTTCACTTTCTTCAGATTAAATGAATATTGTAAATGAAAACGTCACCGGTGACTTTCATTAAGATTTTGAAAAATACTCCGAAAACCTCCTATGTGATAATATATTTATGTAAGGTTTCCTAAATGTACGTGAATTTTTAAACATTTTCTTCTGTCAAACAACCGAAAAAAGAAAAATTTTTTAATTCTTTAAATATTCATTTATTTATTATTAGTTTAAACCATTCTTTTAAATATTTTAGTTTTGTTAAATACACAAGAAAATGTTACCTATAATTATCAAGTAACGGAATTTTGTGCGTCGCGACGCGGATCTGCATGTGTGCGTTGGCTTTCAGCGCGCCTCGTTTGCGAGAAAGACGATGGAAGTTCATTTGTCAGCCGTCCGACGTCGATACGGAGCCGAGTTTCTGAGGCGACATCATTTATTTCCGATTTTTGAAAAAGCTCGAAAAAGACGAGCCGGATCTTGCATTAGGAGCAAGCCCCTGCCATCCATCTCTATTTTTATAATCCGTGAACTTCCTCTAGTCCTTTGTGCAATCCGTCAGCAAAACTTGAGGAAAACTCGACGAAACTCTCGACGCAACTTTGCATACCGCGAAATTGCTGGCCATCGATTCCACGGCGGAAATATCACTCGGAGCACTCAGAACCGGTGTTCTTTTTATCTAGGAAGCCCATTGTGACGCGGATTTATGTCCACGCTCGATTTTCAACAGCTCCGACGAGGTCGGGTCGTTGCCGGAAAACTGCATGCGTTTTTCCCTACCCCGGTAAAAAATCAAACGAGATCGGAGAATCGTCCCCATTTATTTCGCTTTGTGCGAATAATTCCTACCTTCGTGGACCCTTTCCACTCGTTCTCTGGTCCGTCGTCCCGCGGCCCTCGAAAGCCCTTCGACCTCGCGGGTTACTCAACTTCGTTAGCTCGGCTAAACATTAATGACCCGCGAGGCCACGTCCAACCCCACAGTACTCTTGCCATCCTACCGGCTGTCGGGTTTCTCTTTTCCGCGACCCTCGATGCGTGCCGACCCGCCCCCGCATTGACCATGTCGGTCAATGATCGCTGACGATGATCGAGGAGAGTGGGCTTCGATCGCCTTCGGGCTTGATTCAAAGGTTCGGAAGGGACCCTGCCAATTTATACAGGGTGTCCCAAAATTCCTCCGACACCCGAAAATGGGTGGTTCCTTGGGTCATTTGAAGCGACATTTTCCTTTACAAAAATGGCATCCGCGGCTTTGTTTAGGAGTTATTAACGAAAAACACGGACCAATCAGAGCGCGATCTAGACACGTGATGACACGTTCGCACAGTGGTCCCAAAGTCCGAAAACGTGGCCAAAACCTAAAAAATCAACTTTCAACTAGGTATGTTTTAATTATTGGATTGGGTACCCTAATAGTGTATCAATTGAGGATAAACCGGAAAAAAGTCGCATTTCATATTTCAGCAGCAATGGCAGTCCGTACTTCCGATTCTCAAGACCGAGTTTTTTTTCGCTTATGAGCCTCAGTGCGAATTTTAAATATACGGTATACAAATTTTATTGTATCTTTATGTCTTTAATGGTGCGTTATGAATGCTGTTTGTGAAAGTAAGTTGAGTAGTTCTCAGTGATAAATCTTTATTATTAACTGGTAAATGTGTATGCAAAAGAGAGCGTTAAAGTAAATGCGTAAATTTTAAAGATGTAGAAACTTGTTCGAGCATCTACTTTACACTATTATCTTTCAAATGAAAAAAAAATTACCTGCAGAATTTTGCATATTAGTTCGTACCACTATTTTTTATAACGCAGAATGGGTATTCTGAGAGTTTTGAAAGAGCATTGAAAAACATTTACATTCCTGGATTAAATTGAAAATTTGTGGTGTAATATTCTCAACACCGCTGGTTACGAATCTGAACTTAGAATTTAGAAAAACAAAATGGCCGACCCAATATGGCGGACGCGTGTTTGAAAAAATGATGCGATTTCTATAAAAATGGGCAAAAAGATGTTTTTGGGATCTCTGATTACGAATTTGAATTGAAAAATTTGATGGAAGAGTAAGGTTGATTCAACAGAAAAATTTCACGAGTATGCAGTAAATACTGCAAGACTCTTTGTGACCCTTTATCCGTGGTATTGTATGCCCACATCGGTTCACAAAATATTAATACACGGATCGGAAATAATAAAATCAGCGATGCTTCCTATAGGACAAATGTCCGAAGATGCCCAAGAATCGTTAAACAAATGCATTAAGCGATTTCGAGTAGATCTATCTCGAATATTGTCAAGAATGAAAACGATGGAGGATGTATTTAATCGTCTTCTGCTACACTCGGACCCATTATTATCTGGCATAAGAAAATTGCCGCGAAAGAAGCTGAGGTGAAAAATAATAATAACGTAGAAACATCTGAAGCATCCAGTGATGATTCTGAATTTGAAGATAACGACGAAAATTTAAATTTCTTCTAAGTGATTTTATGACTAGAATAATTCAATAAACGCAATTTAATGATAATAGGTGTACTAAAGTTTTATTTACCAGTGCCTCGTACCTCCATTGCAAATGTTGACATATTTGAATCAACCTTACTGTTCCATCAAATTTTTCAATTCAAATTCGTCATCAGAGATCCCAAAAACATCGTGTCACCAATTTTTATAAAAATCGAATCATTTTTTCAAACACCCGTCCGCCATGTTGGACCGGCCATTTGTTTTTCGAAATTCTATGTTCAGATTCGTAATCAGAGATGCCAAAAACATCTTTTTGCCCATTTTTATAGAAATTGCATAATTTCTTCAAACACCCGTCCGCCATGTTGGACCGGCCATTTTGTTTTTCGAAATTCTATGTTCAGATTCGTAATCAGAGGTCCCAAAAACATCTTTTTGCCCATTTTTATAGAAATTGCATCATTTTTTCAAACACCCGTCCGCCATGTTGGACCGGCCACTTTGTTTTTCGAAATTCTATGTTCAGATTCGTAAGTAACGACCTAGAAAACATTGAATCACAAATTTTCATTTGTGACAGTTGGCGCGTCGAGCTTACTGTGATACCGCGCGTCTCTCGGTTACATCGATTCCATATAGGTTGCAGTAGGAAGCTGCGTCCGATTACTATGATTTTTTATCAGCCAGATTGGCATTTGGGCCCACTGTGGGTTGATCTGACTTGTATTTTCTCTTCTTGTGTGAAGAGACGTATCCTCACATAAGTTTAATTAAATATTTATATTGGATCAATAATATCGAAAAAGAAATTTATGCGTAAGGATTTGAACGAACTAGAAACGATTGCCATGAACCAGTCAAGAGAATTACACTCGTTTATCGCGTTGAATGTTCGCCAGTTTTTGGGAAGCTTTTCTGTAGCTGCAAAAATTGGTTGGTAACTTCAATCCACGTTTCGGTTTTATTTTAGTTCGCAGTTTTGAAGAACAGAGGAAAATACCAAATACGTATTTTTCGAATTGTAGTTATTAAAGCTTGTACGGTGAATCCACCCTTCACTGTTCTACCGGTTTACTATGTCAGTGTTTTATTGTCGAACATGTTGATAGATAGACAAACGTTTGTTGAACCAAAATAGAATGTTAGACGAAAGTAATGGAGTCACTGGAAAATATTCAAAAATATTTAGGTGTGACATTCTTGTGATTTCAAACGATATACATATACAATAAGATGTGAATTATATACAGGGTGGTCCACGCAATTGTTTCAAGTCATAACTCCGTTATTATTGCATTTACGAAAAAATGCCAAAGAAGAAAGATAAATGGTTCGAAGAGCACTACATTTGTGAACCTTTAAATTGTTTTTAGATGCAGCAGTGCATGTGCAATTAACAATTGCATCATTCTTTATATAGAAATGCATATTCTTTTTTACACAGTTCGATTCTTCTGTTCATTCTACGTAAAGAATGATATTTTCAAAAAATTTCTTTATTGAAGAAAATGCTCACGAAAGGGTGTTTACGTTTACTACGTTGTCGAGAAGTGCTTGAGCATCTTCTTTAACAAAGACATTTTTTGAAAATATCTCGAGATCTAATAATTTTTTACGTAGAATGAACAGAAGAATCGATCTGTGTAAAAAAGAATATGCATTTCTATATAAAGAATGATGCAATTGTTAATTGCACGTGCACAGCTGCATCTAAAAAAATTTAAAGGCCTACAGATTTAGTGCTCTTCGAACAATTTATCTTTCTCCTTTGGCATTTTTTCGTAAATGCAATAATAACGGAGTTATGACTTGAAACAATTGCGTGGACCACCCTGTATATATATTACAAATATTTTGCATTTATAGCTTTTTAAATTTCTTTTTAGAACTAGCTACAGGAAGGTATTTAAAAAACTTTATTAAGACCGTGGTCTTCTTTCAACTAGGACTGTGTAAAGAAATTTCTTCCTGTTTTCATTTTTCATAAATTAACTCTTAATTAAAGTGCGGATTTTTATGCGGAATAAAATTCCCCGCATCTGCTGCAAGGAGTGGGAGACACGTAGAACTTTGTTGCTTTAATAATTTTAGTAGACGATCTTATTATAGAAGTTTCGTTCTTTCTTTAGCAATTTTAACCTCTCCACTGTCTTGAATTATTCATAACAACTCATATTCGCAGAATCTACAAGTTCGACACTAGACTCTACTAGCATTTATGGTTGGCCAACTGTGGTTGAAGACTGGTTGGGATATGGTGGATGGTTTTGTCTAGAAATCCCCAACACGCAGGGTCTACAACGAAAATTTATGACAATTTCCTAACGAATTTCTAACGTTGTGCCTACAATTATTATAGTTGATTAATTAACAAGAAATTTACGTATGATAATACTACATTGCACCAACCAATATTTACCAACATTTAAATATCGTATGTCTTAACATACATTCGAAACGTTGCTCTACAACTAAAAACTTGTTAATTCTTATATTCTAAATATGGTAAAGGTACTAGTAGTTGACCAGTTAAGAGAAGTTTTCCACGCGAACAACAGTAACCATTTACTCTGTCATCAAACAGCGAGAGTCGATGTCTGAAGACACTCTTTAAGTCTTCTAAATTATGTACCAAGGCCACTTTTTTAAAAAAGATTACTTATACAAATTTAAGAAACATATTTAGAAATTCAGTAATTGCTTCAGAAGTTGACCACTCATGAAAATGAAAAATCTAGTAATTGACCTCCTACTAGTTTCAACAATTTCGAGCACAAATTACAATTAAAGAATGAAATAAGAAATAAAACAACTCAATTCCATAAAAAGTTTAATTGAGGAACATAGTAGACGTTGCAAGTTCATAGAGAATAGTATTAGAGAAATTTAACCAACAGATGGTATGGCATCCGAGGTTCACTTTCATCAAATGTGTACAGCTTATAAAAATCTTATTTTTTATTTTTTTCTATAAAATGGTCAATTACTCGTTCATGGTCAACTACTGGTACCTTGACCTTATATTAGGTTGTTGCAAACGAAATAGCCGTTTTGATTTTTTAATATAAACTTTAATTTTACAAGCTTCATTCATATTCCATTAATCGAAATAATTTCCATCCACATCAATACACTTCTTCCATTCTGATACAAGTGCCTGAATGCATTTCTGGTAAAAATCTAATAAACGTGAGGCAATAGAGTTATCAAATGCAGTTTTTACAGCACGGTCTTCTTTGAATATTTTCCCATTCAAAAAGCCACCTAGGTGCTTGAAAAAAAGGTAATCAGTAGGTGACAGGTCGGATAAATAAGGAGGGTGAGGAAAGACCTTACATTTTAACTCTGCTAATTTTTTTACTGTTTCTTCGCAATAGCTTATGACCTTCTGAATCTTTATTAGCTTATGACCACGAGGCTCATTTTCCGTAGTTGTATCTCCAGAACGAAATTTTTCAAACCAACGCCTCATGGTCCGATCACTTGCTGTACCTTCACCAAAAGCAGTTTATGTTCTTCGCTGCTTCAGACGCAATATGTCGAAGTTTGAACTCGTACAAGTAAATTATACGAATTTCCTTTTTTTCCACGGTGAATGAAAATCGAATTTGAATCAAGTACACTGCACAATATCAATAATCTTATACTCGCAAATTCATGTACGAGATATGTACTTTTCAAATGGTAATCTTCAACGCCATCTATCGTGGCAAATCTAAACTACAAAGGCGGGAAGTTTGAAATGTGGAAAACGGTCATTTCAATTTCAAGAACCTAATATATACAGAGTGTCTCCAACTTCCTTCAACGTCCAGAAATGAGAGGTTGCTAAGATTATTTGAAGCAACAATTTCCTTTGCCAAAATGGCGTCTGCAACTTTGTTAAGGAGTTATTAACGATAAACGCGGACGAATCAGAGCACGTCCTAGACTCGTGTTGGAAAAGTCGGCACGAACTTATGGGATGACCTAACATTATAGTGACGTTGGTCGTCTGTTGGCTATGGTCGTTAGCGCACCTGCCTAAAAGGGAGACACTTCTAACGATTTGCCAACCAATATTACAACGAGGACCCAACAAAGTGTCGACCATAAATACTACTAGAGGAGTTACGATCGAGACTCACATTCAAACATCAAAGATAATAACGTTAGCAGTTCAACCATAAAATTTTACAGTCACTATGGCTGTTTAAACGCAAGTGATGTCTCCATTTCAGCTGTCGCAAGACGATGGGTTCTCGGATACAAATAAATCGTGATTACAAGTACAGAGGTACAAGAATATTCTGCCAAGCCGTAGAATAAACTCTGGGAGTCGGGCGATTCTGTGCAATCCGCGGGAATTTATCTCGTTCCTTTTCCCGTGTTCGCGTTCGTGTCCATGCGCCGACCATAATTCTCTCGCGTGGCGTCCACCCACCTTTTCCGCCTTGTGTCCTCGAGTTATCCGGCCGTTTCTGGTTGCTCGTACCACGGTCCCATGGGCCCATCTCCACAGCCCATCTCCAGAGTGCCGTTTCTCTTTCCCATTCGCTGACCACCGCACGGTCGCGCGTCGCGTCGTCGACCTCCACGTCGACACCGTCTGGTCCGTCATTCGACGTAACGCTCGACGTAACTGCGCCAAGTGCCCGCAGCGTTTCATATTTATAAAAGAGTTAATATTTATCCTACCCGGCCTCCGACCGGATGGCTTTTTACCCTGCCACTTGCCATTCCACTGTTCTACCTCGAGTACTATGTATGTTATCCTGACCTCTTCCCAATTTCAACCATTTTTGCTTTGGAACTTGATTTTAGTTTGAGAAGAACAGGCGATGATTCTTGAAGCGTGTCACTTAAGAAATTTCATACTGAACATTTTTGAAAAAATTATTTACTGGCAGCTTCAACTTTTGTATTGTTGCAGATGTGTCAGTGATAATACGTTGGAATTTATTTAAGAAACAAATTGACAACAATAATCAACTGTCAATTAGTAGGCACATTCGGTCGCTTGACTTTCGAGCGCCTGTACAAACCATACATTGTATCTGTGCCATTCGTGTCATGGAACTCTCAACACTCGCTTGTTTCTTAGATCGTCGTCTGTTTTTCAAGAGCGATCCTCACTTCCTTCGAGTTTGTCGAATAGTAAAGACGTGTCTCACAACGTGCCTTCTTAGATACATTTTACATAGAATATATTCTGTTTCTTATACTAATAGACTCTAGTTTTATATACACATATTCCAACATAATATACACCTTCTCTCTATCTGTATTGTTTTAGAAGTGAAACTTCTTTGCTGAGGCTAACAATTTTCTGATGTAGCGGAAGTCGATGCAACGGAAGTCGAATGTCGATTGGCGCGAAAATTTAAACTGAGAATGAACAGAGAAAAATTATTTCTTACCTCGACGGGATTCGAACCCCGGTCTACCGATTGGTAGTCCAACTCCTTAACCGCTTGGACAACTAATGATCTTATAATGACAGCGAAGATTTTGATAGTAATATCAAACGAAATGGTTAGAAATACATGGTTATGTTACGCAAATAGACTCATAGAGATAGACTGCACCGTCTTACGGAAAGAAAGAAAGCATGAGCCGGGATTTATAGCGCTCTCTCTCACTCTTTGTAATCCGCGCCGCTTATTGATAACTTCAGCGTTTCGTACAGGCCGCGTAGTCTAATGGTACGACAGCACTTGCAGCCACGTTTTTATTTTTATTTTATTGAAGTGATTATTTTATTATTATACTAATGGTGTTTTTATTATATATATATATTAGATATATATTTAAAAAACAAGAGGTATGTATATAAATTACATAATTACATGTAAAATAAAAAAATAAAAAATACATGGTTATGTTACGACACCACGTGCAACTGCTTTAAAATTAAATAAATATTTTATTTTACAGAGATATATAGCTTATCAGCTATTCCTAATAGCTAAAAAAACCTACCGTTTGTGGAACAGAATAAAAAAAATCAAGTGCGTGGAAACCACGCGCGGCAGAAGTAAAACTTATTGCTTATTAAGTATAGATACAGATAAATTATTATACCTTTTTTTTTAAGAGGATGAGAAAATTATTATAAAACTCACCCTTAGGGACTTCAACCCTTTCTCCACCTGTGTCCTAGCGATAGGAGTCTGTAGGGGCTCGCTTTGCGCATTTCGCATTACAAACACTTGACGCGTCCTGCTAGGCCATCCTGACACTAAGGCCATACTCAATTCCGAAAAGATAAATTATTATACCTAATAAGCAATAAGTTTCACTTCTGCCGCGCGTGGTTTCCACGCACATGATTTTTTTTCATATCTTCTACCTGCTGTGTGAAAGTAAGGGGATTTTCAAATCCATTGTAAGTTGTTGTTCATGTTGCGTCACCCGGTGTATTGTAATTGTTATTTACAAGCGGTTCGTTGCCAACGACAAGCGAGCGTCGAAAACTAAACGAACAACGAACAGTCTCGTCAGGTCCGTCGCCGGAAAAAGACGTTCAAATAAAGTTGATTAATTCTTATCACATTTGTGTTTCTCTTACACTATTTTACTCTGAGTCACAAGGTTTCATCCAAATTCGAATTTTCTAATAGCCTGTCCAACTCCTTACTGAATCGTATTAGACCTAATCATAACATCATGACAGTAATTTTAAAAAGTTACTGTAAAAACCATGAAAATCGAGAAAACACTAATGAAACTATATGAACGAAGCTCGCCGCATGTTAAAAATTTTATAGAACGATGAACGAGCGCGACGAATGTTTGTGACCAACTTCTTGACAGAGTGCAGTTCTCTATCGCAGAGGCCTGTCATGCTGACTTTATATCCCGGCAGTATATTCCGCGCGTTTGTCTCGAGCTAATTAAATGTCGCGTTCCGTTGCACGGTTGTTATTCGTTTTCCCGGTATCGATAGCTGTGCAGGCAAAAAGATACATGCACCGTTACAATTGTTAATCGTCGGTCCCCGATATACCGTTTCTGGATTTCCTTCGGTTCAAACGATAGATTGTTTCTTTCGGCTCGCTGGCAACGAAAACTCCATTTCCACTGTATTGTAACCTATCCGGCCAGTCATCCAGGAACGATTTAAATTATCCGTCGTGGATATAGTACCATGTACGTATATACATACGTACATACGTGTGCATCCGCGTTCTCGCTCCCATTCGGATTCATTATAATTTTCTCCAGTGTTTCTAGCACTCGGCCGACAAAAGGGTCCCGACTGTTATGACAACTGGCCGTGTATCACGCGCACACTTCGGCAATTACGTTATCCTACCGATTGGTTTCCAATAACGCATTTATACACTCGGGTGCACCCTCTGTGGGTTATCAAACGTATCAGTTTTCAAGTGCACGCCGCGCATCCCGGCGTAACGTTTCACCGATTCCATATTATTCAACGGGATATCCGCTTTCTTCCTTCGATCGAAACGATTCGCCGCACCGGTCAGCGAATATTCCCAACTCCTCTCTCTCTCTCCCTTTGCGAATGTATATACTACGGTAATATAGCCGCGAGCAAGATCGCGGCTAATCGTGCGAATTTCATTCGAAATATCTTTACCTTTCACCGACGCGTGACGGTTCGCCGAACTTGCTTTATCAATCCCGATAAACGCGTTATGGTCCTTCCGGCTGATTCCCGATGCAAAAATGTTGTAAAATTGACTGCCTCTTTGTGCAGGCTTCTGTATATTCCGTGTCTGTTCGTTGGAACACTGTGTACTGGTTTATTTTTATCGGAAACATATAAAACTCGTCTATTACCGGAAATATTATTCATTCTTGGAGGGGATTTTAGAAATCATTCTATGGATATGTTTAATTTTCACTTGACGACATTTGGACGACCTTGACCTTTACATATGTTGTCAAGGACAACATTCTGAACAACTTTTGTCATTATATGTATCGGTCACTCGATCATAGTTTTCGAGAAAATTCTAAAAAAACTACTGCTAGTACTCTATTGAGTTTTCCTAACCTTTCTTTATTTTTTTTTGTTCTTGGAGGTAGATAACTCTAAGAACCAGGGATCTTGGATGACGATAAGTATCCCTTTTTCTAATTTTTTTCTTTTTATATATTTCAGCGAACCGAGGGCCTGATTTTCACATTCGCAGGGTCGCCCATATATACCATTACCACACCTGTTCTTTCCCATTTGAATTTTCCTAACCTAACCCAATCCTAACCACACCACAACTCATTCTATTCGCATAATTTTTCCATTATTAGATCATATTCTGGATGACAGTTACAATGCAAAAATTATGCGAATAGAATGAGTTGTGATGTGGTTAGGATTGGGGTAGGTTAGGAAAATTAGATCATATTCTGGAAGACAGTTACAATGTAAAAATTATGCGAATAGAATGAGTTGTGATGTGGTTAGGATTGGGTTAGGTTAGGAAAATTAGATCATATTCTGGATGACAGTTACGATGCAAAAATTATGCGAATAGAATGAGTTGTGATGTGGTTAGGGTTGGGTTAGGTTCCCCCCAGCGGGGGGGGAAGTGGGCCTGGCACGTGCTGGGCCCGGCTGCCGCTGGCGGCAGCGCGGAGGGTGGCCGGCGTCGGCCGAGTCCGCGTGGGGTGGGCCTCGGCGCGGGTTGAAGTGTTGGAGCAACGTCCGTTGCAATGCTTCAGATGCCTGCGCCGGGGCCACACGTGGGCGCAGTGCGCCCACACGGGAGAGGCGAGTCGGCTCGGCCGATGCTATCGGTGCGGGGATGAGGGGCACTTGTCGGCGGCCTGTCGGGCCCCCCTCAAGTGCCCACTCTGTGGGGATTTGGGCCTGCCGGCCAATCATCGGTCCGGCACCAGGGCCTGCCCCTCCTTCGTGTCCAATGGGACACGAAGGGGGGGAGGTAAGGGGCAATCGGCCCCGAAGGACCCGGTCACCGAGACCGGGCCCCCACCGGCCGAGCGGGCTCGCCCTCCCGAAGGGGGGATGGAGGTGGACGCGGAGGACGACCCTACCGCGGCCACAGGGCGCGGGCGCCCTACGGGGGGAGAAACCTCCTCCGATGACCCGGATCCCGGGCCATCGAAGGGGGTCTGAACGCGAAGACGATCGGGGTCTTCGCGTTCACGGGTGGGGGTTCGACCTGGGGGTGCACGTGCACCCCTCCGAAGGTCGAGCTTTTTTTCGCGCGCGGCGACCTCCTCTCCGGGAGTGGTGGGACGGGTGGACAAACCACCCGGTCTTGCACCGGCCCGGAAAGGGGGGCGCCGGGGGACGCTAGGGGTGTTCGGGGCGGCAAACGAACATTCCCATCGGGCGTCCCAGGGAAGGGGGAGGGTGTGGTATTCGCCGCTGCACCCTCTCGAAGGGGCTGATAAGTCGGGGGGCTTCTCCCCCCGACGGGATGTCTAAGGTAAAGACTGCGGGTTGGCCAGTTGTATGCTCACGCGATCCTGGTCACCCGCATTAGAGTCTAGGGGCGAACGTGGGGTTTTAGGCGATATGAGTTCGTCATTCTGCTCCCTTGCTGGCCGCGGCTTGAGGAGCGGGATCCATGAGGATTTCCCCGTTGTTAAAAAAAAAAAAAAAAAAAAAAAAAAAAAAAAAAAAAAAAAAAAAAAAAAAAAAAAAAAAAAAGGGTTGGGTTAGGTTAGGAAAACTCAATAGAGTACTAGCAGTAGTTTTTTGGAATTTTCTCGAAAACTATGATCGAACGACGGATACATATAATGACAAAAGTTGTTCAGAATATTGTCCTTGACAACATATGTAAAGGTCAAAGTCGTCCGAGCTGAATCCCCTCAACGATATGTTTACCGAATGTATGGTGTTTGATAGTTTGACCACTTTGTACTTTGTATTTATTCGGAGTAGGAAATCAATTTCTGTGTTTTACAACGTCGAAAATTATTCATACGAATTAATCATTACCAGTCCATTATAATAATCCACAATGGTTTTATTTTCCGACCACTGTAAAATGGAGAGAAATTATTATTGCCTTTATCATTATTCCTCTTATAATGTGAACTATAAAGGATTAACTCCGAGAATTTTATCCGTTCATAAACGTAAATATCAACCCCTTATTTTTTTCAATATCCTGTTTTTCCAACCGTAGTACAACGAAGGGGAATTATTACTTTCTTTGGCAATATTATTCGTTTTACACTGCGGACTACAAACGATTCCTGAGAATTCGTCGTCTGTGATTAAAAACATCCTGCAGCTATATTTAAATTTCATCTTTCATAAATAAATGCGTCACTACACAATCATAATTGTTGTCCCCTTATTGTGTTTTTAACAAAGAAATGTTATTTTCTTAATTAATGTCACTCTTCCCAGCTTACAAGGGGTTATTAATTTTTGCTTCTGCTTGCGATCAGTTTACGATTAAAACACCTCGCCCTTATGTTTCAGTTTCATCCTTTACCAACGATTGCGTCAACGATCTCAAACATTCTACCTTTAACTTCGACCGGTTTCTTGTACCAACGAACATGATACAAAGAGCAACTTCCTCAATCAATATCGTTCTTCTTACACAACAGTCTCCAAAGAATAAATTCTTCACGAGCAACCCCACCCCTAATCCAAACGTCTCCCTCCCCAAACCCCATCGACGCAAACATGAATTATTACTTTCCTCGACGTTATTTCGCTTATTAATACATCCGCGACGGAAATCGGCGTTCCGAGTTCCGCTGAAATATCGACAGGTCGTTCTCCGATATTTATAACCGTCTATAATCCGCTTGCCGTTGCATCCCGGGCTCGAATCCTATCTGCGAGATCTTCGGACGATAAACATGTCGTCCATCGATCTTGTCGACTCCATCGAATCGGTGAAGAGCGTCCCGTTGCGAGACTAGATAAAAAATGGCCACGCGTCGCGTCGACAAACAACAGCGCAACAAAACTATCCTCTGCTCCCCATAGTTCGTTCGCTATTGCCGTGTGTACGTGCAGGTGAAACGTGACCCGAGATAGCAATCGCGAGAAAATTTTACTCGACCTTTCCCGACACCTTCACAGTCCTTATAATTTATAAGTTATAGTAATTTAAATACAGTAATCCCTTGATTTTTGTCCCAGAGGCTGTTCGTGGAGCGGACAAAAATCGCGATGTAGACTTGTTTTTCTGATTTACGGCTGGGTCTACCGCTCCGATCGCGCCGAGCGAGACTACAATAGAGCAACGGTGCCAGCGACGGCTACGCGCAGCGTATCTAATTGCTAATTCTATCTGCTAATATGCTAATTCAAATTGCTTTATTTTTAATTATTTTTTATGAGACTTTTATTGGCTTGGTTCTGGCAATATTCTGATTAAAACAAGACCAAACACCATATATAATTTGGCCCATATTTACTGTACATGTGAGAAGCATAATTTATAATTTATCATACATTCAACATATGCTATAGCATATGTTTAAATAAACAACTAAATATCTCGAAAATATGTTCTCAAAGAATTAAAGAATAAATTACAGTAACTTCCCTATGAATCGGGAAGTTAAAAATATTTAAACGATTACATAGACGAATATCTAACCAGATAAATTTTCATGTAATAAGTTATTAATGAATGTTTTAATCGTATTGGTATTTTAAAGAATAGAGCATACAAAACAATTTTTCTTTCCTCCTCACTCGCTATCCTCTTCCATATGCTACAGTTACACCATAAAGTCAATGAAACCAAGAAGTAATGAAAAATAAATCATTTTTAATTGGCATTACACATTGTGAGAATACGCGGGCCTTTGAATTGCCGGCGACGGCGACTGTTTGTGTCTCGCGACTCATGTTTCGTCTTGTTTTAATCAGAAAAATGCCAGAAGTACGTTTTCAAAGTCCCACAAAAACATAATTAAAATTAAGATGTTTGAACATTCGATTCGTTGTGTTAATGTAGTGATGTTCACACTGATATACCCGGGCCGAGAACAATAGTCGCCGGCCTGCGGCGCGAAACAGCGGTGACAGACAGTGGAGTGAATAGGCCTGGACAAAAATCGAGTCGTCGAACCTGGGACAAAAATCAAGAGATTACTGTATTAGCAATTGTTTGATTGCATCATAATGTGAGAGAGTCGATTATAAAATTAAAATACCCATAAAACAGGAGTTCCTACAGGAAATTTGAACCTCGAGGAGAATTGTTCAATTGTCTGGGGTGAGGTTCGATGTCAAAACGATTTCGTTTCCAGCGCTCCCGCCATTTCCGAGTGGGATCACCGAACACTGATCGCCGATTGTTTCAATCGGCTTTAGCCACCGGCGTTTCCTGCCTGCCCTCTTTCTCCATTCTTAGCCCCAACCCTCTACGAACTCGATACAATCCGGTCTCGACTTCTGTCCGACGTAGATACCGACTTTTCTTTGTCGCTCTCTTTCAGTTTTTCTCTCTCTCTCACACGCACACATACTTGTTCTCTCATGGACCTGGAGGAACGCGCGAGAAAAGCCCAGGGTCGAGATTTCCATACACAGCAGGAATTTGCCGTAAGTATCCCGATGTCTCGAGTATTTATTGAAATCTGCCCACCCCCTCGTCTCCCGGGAACACCCCCGCTGATATCGATTGCGGAATTTCTGCTAACGCCTGGAACCTGCCTATGGTTTAGCAACTGAAGTGGAACTCATGAGAACTTGTCCATCTTTAGGTAAAAGAAACATTTTATGTGAAATTTGTTTATAATTGTGAAAGTAATGTAATTTCTCAACGAATAAGTCCAGTTTTCTATCCACACAACAGGATATATTTTTTCGAAACAAAAAAATCTTCATCCCCTTCTTTTGCAGTTGTCCAAGATAAAGAGAGGGAGAGTATGTTTATTCTTTCACTCGTATAAAAAACGTACACGATCATCGCATATCGATTGATATTGAAATAAACTTCATCTAAAAATAAACTTGGATATCTAAATAAAAACTGAAGATATGATCTTGAAGATCAGCTTCGCACCTTAAAATGGTATCGGCAGGTATAAAAGTGTTTAATGATCGAGACCTTGTATACCATTTGCATTCTAAAATTGAACATTGCAACAACCTAATAATATCGCAAATTAGGGTAATTGCACCAGTGAATGAACATTTAAGAAATTGTTCAAGAAAATATTTTATGTGAAAAAAAATGTGTGAATTAAAGGAATCACGTATATGCCAAATGGCTCCCTATACTTCATTTGTCAAAACTAAATGAGCACAAATAAAATTAAATTATTATTATTTTTCTTCATTAAACGTTAAATAAAAAATACCAGTCAATGAACACTAGTAATTGAACAATGATAGTCCAATGGATGAATAAAATTACTAAACAATATTCTCCTATTTATTTAACTCTTTAATCACAATTTTATCG